>CM060921.1:356114654-356722154 GCA_030737875.1 Allium sativum | reverse complement strand
GAATGCGCTAACAGGTTCCAAACGGCAGGGATAAATTCTAGAATGTCACGGAGCAGAAAGAGTGAATGATTGAAAACGTTTGGGCGCGGAAGTACGATTATAGTCAGATTGACGCTAGTCAAACACTAAAAAAAAAATCAAAGCCGTAGGAAAACGTGAAAATTCGAAGTCATTACACTGGTATATTTCTTTCAATTCCGTATCCTAGGGATACGAAAATCGTATCACGTAGGATACGAGATGCGATGAGTTTAGGTAATGACCTGGGGGATGCAAAATTTTGAAGGGTTGCGAGGTCCACACTCGCACGACTCCCTTTAGGCTTGAATCCTAAGTATTTTGTCGACATTTCGGGTTGTTGTAGCGCACGATGGACCGATTCGCATGAGTCTGACGTGCTTTTGGGAACCGAACCAGAAGGCTGGTTAACACTTGCCTCCCAAAGTACATCTTGTCTTGACAATATGTGCTTTGAGTTGAGTCTAGCATTTCTGGAACCTGGAAGAACTCTAAGTTGTGTCGAGCGTTCGATCACTAACTTTCCATTGAGCACGTTGAGAATCTTAATTTCTTGGACTAGGAATCATCTTTGGCATCTTTAGCAAACATCTAATTCCTGGACTGGGAATCATCTTTGGCATCTTTAGCAAACATCTAATTCCTGGACTGGGAATCATCTTTGGCATCTTTAGCAAACATCTAATTCCTGCCGACTCGAGAAATTAAATGTCAGTTGTCGACTCTCACTTACATCGGAACATAAACAGATCGTTGTCAATACAGTGTCGCGTATGAACTCACACATTTCACATGGTTTTACGTGATGCGATCAGAGCTTGTAATGAAACATAATCAGTAACCATGTTTGCAGCTTACGACTGAATGATTTGATTTCCAGAAACGATATCGAGCTGTGAATCCGATCGTTTGGCGTACGCTCTTGTGTCGTTTAATAATGTATGATTGGTTAGCAAGTCGAATTGGGCATGATAATTGAGATTCTGAAAGCACATGCACGTGATCGTAGTCGGAGTTGTGAGTTAAGAATTTTCTGAAGTTGGATTCCTTCTCTTTTTTCTTGGGATATGAGATTTACCCCTTCAAGGAAGTGAAATTCATATCCTAGAGGGAGGCAAAATTGTATCCTGGTGGGACATGAAATCGCATCCTGAGGAGATGCGAACTTTCACGTCTTGAGTAGTGCGAAATCGCACCCTGGGGAATACAAAATTCATATCCCAAGGGGATGCGAATTTCACATTCTTTTCCATCTCCCCCTCCATATAAATATGTTGATATGAAAAAACTCATCTCTCACTTGGCATAATTCACATTCAGGAAGTTCAATACATTTTCCGAAGACGGATACATCCACAACAAAACTCGTACCTCGCCCTTCCTCGTTGAATCGAATTCAGGTGGGTCTCGAATAACCACGCCTAGTTTTGATTTTGGCAGTGTTGTAGGGCATGAAACCATGGCTTGAGTTTCTCCATGGCATTATGGTAGGAGGCAATGTGTTGCTAAGGAGTTCGAAAGCTCCAGGAGAGGTGATGTACGCGAAGTCGAAATCTATGAGATTGTAACTTTTGTTTTGTAACCTTATGACTTAGGATCCTAGAGGCAGTTTTAGAGAGGGAGATGGAGAAGATGCGAATTTTCGTATCCTTGAGGGGATTCGAAGAAGGAGAAGGATGAGAGAACGCAAAGGAAAAGGCGGAAAGGCAGAGGAGACTTGTAACAACCCGGAAAATCAGAACCAATTTAAAATTTTTAATTTGGCTATTTTAATGAATTTTGAATATTTAAAATGAATTATTTTAAATAACAACAACAAGAAATTTATTTCGAAGAGAATCAGAATGTGTATATTTATTTGAATCGATGTTGGAAAAGAAATAATTTATTTTAATTATAAAACAAGGCCTGAAATGACGCAACAGTTTGAAAATTTGAATTCGAACTTTGACTGACTGTACAGGATGCAAAATAAAACGGATTTTAGTGAAACCAAAAATATTTAAATTTGTTTAAGAATATCTTTGTAACGAATCTAAAATCAAAATTTCATAGCCGGAATCAAAAGTTACGGCTAAATAAATTTTCAGAAAGGTCGCTATGGAATTAATATAGCCCGTGAAAATAGACATTTTGCAAACAACCTCCGATTTCGACGAAACCACTTTTATTGGATCCGGAATGTCAAATTACTGCTAGATTCCAAATTCCATAATTTTTGGAGTTAATATGTGGGCGTTGCAAAGGAAAATGTATTTGATAAATTTCAGTCAATTTGGATCTACCAGAAAATGGTCATTTTTCAAACGGTCTCCAAATTCGACAAATCGGTTTTGGTGGGACTGTATCGTCCAAACATAGCTAGATTTATTTTTCTGGAATTTTTGGGATCAGTATGTTGCCCAAGAAAATTGAAATGTACGTTCAAATCCATATTTGAATGTTTTATATTTTAATCTGAAGAAAAACTAACTGAAACAGTCGAGTGGGCTTACGAAACATATTCCATTGTGTTCGGAATGAGGGTGTTTAGCTAGGGGCGATAGTCGTTGGGTTTGAACTAGAGTTCGTATGAGAAAAGGGTATATTTGGATTTAATTAAATAAACAATTAAAATAAAAACCATTGGCCAATCGTTTTCCTCCATCATAATGTCTCTCTCCCCGACTTTCTCAAAACCGACGGCGACGGAAGCAAATTCCTTCCTTCCCCAACAATTTCTGATCCGCTTAGTAAAATTCAACCCTTCTTTAGAGAATTTTGTGGAGATTTCTCCAAGCTTTAAATCCATACTAGCTAGAGGATTTTCGTTGTGTGTATTGAGAGAATCACCTCCGTGAAGACAACCACTTTCGAACACCGCCGAGGTCAGCTCCGACCACCGAAGTGGGCCCCACCATCTTGCGCAGGCGCGCGCTCCCTCCCTCCTCGCCGCTGTACCCTCCTATCGCCCAACCCCTTCATGGATTTCACGAAAAATCCAAACCTAGTTTGGAACGAAAACTGAGAGGCAACGGCTTTGTTTATTTCAAAATGATTTCGACAATTAAAAGCGTTGCAAGCTTATAAAAATCATATCCTTTTGCTATGTTGTATAAATCCAGTGAAATAAGAGACATTGGACTCGTGAGGACGTCTTCTACATTCTAGAAGAGACCGGAGAATTTTTGGAGCTTCCTACAATTTTTGAAGGAGTGTAACCCAATGTGAGATTTCTAAATTCAAAACGATATGGAATGGCAATGTATTAATTATATAATCGATGTATAAGTTATATAAGCGTTGTACACCTCATGTATAAGCGTAGTATAAACTATATGTGTGATGTATAAGTTATATATACGTTGTAAAAATCATATGTGCGTTGAATGGAGTTGAAATGAAATGGAAATATATTTATATACGTATATCTATATATATATATATACTCCCCTCGTCCACAAACCATGGACGATATATATTGGTTGTGATTGTTTGGATTTTGGTTGACGTGAAATTTGGTTGATAAATGTGAATGGTTGATAATGATTGTTTGTGGTTGAAACAAAATTGAAATTGTTTGTGGAAAAATCCATTATGATATGAAAATGAATCGAGATATTTAGATTATAAGGATAAGCCCCTTAGGTAAGGTAGTGCGAGGAGCCGTACTCGGGACGGTGCCGGTTTTAAACCCCCTACCGTTATGCTGCCGAAATTTTCTGAAATATTCATGTGTTTGATTTATATTCGTGTGTTGAAATATATTCATGTGTTGAAAAAATATTCATATGACGGATAATTTGTTTGAAAGATAAAAATCACATTTTTATCATGTATATGTAGTATATAAAATATTCATATTTGAAATAAATTGTTTTAACAATAAAAATCACAATTTTATTATATATATATATGAATCGCTAAAAATATTCATGTTTTGAAATAAATTGTTTTGACAATAAAAATCACATTTTTATTATATACATGAAGTGTTAAAAATAGTCATGTGTTGAAATAAATATTTGTTGGGTAAAAATATTATTTTTATCAACCATATGAAAGGAAAATGATTTGGAAATCGAAGAACGAATTATATTTATATATATATATATATCTATAATTAAAATAAAATGAATAACGACGCTGTAGTTCGTATTTTGAAATCGTGATTTTGAACGATTATTGCGGGAGATCCGACAGTCGGATTTTCCCGAAACCGAAACCGATGGGTCTGCTTTGAAAATATCTTTCCAACGATACCAAATTTGTAATGATCCAATGGTTAGATTGTGTGAAATGTTTAATTCAAATCTGAATAAAATAGCGCCAGAATGGATTATATATATATATATATATAAATAATTAAAATAAACGAATAACAACGCTGTAGTTCGTATTTTGAAATTGTAACTTTAACTGATTGTACCGGGAGATTCGACCGTCGGATTTTCCTAAAACTGGAACCGTAGGGTCCGTTTTGAAAAGATCTTTCCAATGATGCAAAATTTGTAAAGATCCAACAGTTATATTTTCAGATATGTGTAAATCAAATCTGAAGAAAAACAGCGTCATGGCTGCGTTATGGCCTGAAGCGTCGTTTGAATAAATGGGCTATTTTTAATAAATAAAAATAGCGATAAATCGTTATAAAATATTATAAACAATATGGATTGGAAATAAATCGAATTTACTTGATTTATTGGATATTTGATGGTTGAATGTGTTTGACAGGAACATTACATTAATGAACTGAATTATGGATGTCAAATAATTTAACCATGGAAATGAATTGATTTGAATTCTAAATATACGTGAATTATTTGAAAAGGCCGTGTTAAATCTCATTTCATTGATCGACGATTAGAAGTCGAAGATATGAAGATGGTGCAAGACCGATGATCTTCACATCAAATGGATGGCTACTGATGCCTTTGATGGGAGTTGCTGCCCTGAAGGGGTTACAGTGGTGGTTGTCCGTACGTACTTGTTGATCGTTCAGATGTGCAAGGATCTCTCTCCTGTATTGGACATATGGGACGAGGAATAAGGTGCCTCCGGTTTCGTTCAGACCCAGAACGGACTTGTAAATGGAATGTGTGTCCGACATTGGATTTCATTCTGTGTGATTGATATACGTCAGTTGCATGGCGTGAATTGCCTATGTGGCATGCTGAGATGTAGTGATCAAGGCTTTTGCTGAAAAGCAGAGCCTTGTGGTTGATGATCAAAGCACGACTTTAAATAGCATAGCTTTGTGTATAGTGTTGATTCGCGGGCCTCACACCCCGGTATGGACCAGAAACGGGAGAGGATATCAGAGAGGACATGCGTTTCCTTCTAGCCAGGAGTGATGTCTAGGTTTTACACACCTGGATATTTTACTTATGTGGATGACGGATAGCGAGGCGCCTCGGTTATATCGGTCTCTGCGGAGCCGATGGATGGTTTGGTAGATATACCGGCCAGTTTGACGCCCTATAGGGCGGGGAAACGGAGTGTTTAGGCATTTTAATCCACTCCGTGTGGACCGGCCCTGACGATCCAAGGGTTGCCTGCGCGCTTGCCTGAGACACGGGCTAGAGCGTCTCGAAGCGGTAAGGACGATCCCTTGCCTTGGTTCATGACGGAAATCCAATTTCCAAATACGACATCGTGCGGTTTTGATTGTAAACCTATATATGGCGACATAGTGGTATCGGGCACTTATGCCGTCTATGATTGATACTTATGATTGAAATTGTTTTTGAAAACATATAAACACTAGTAATAATATCAAATGCTTTTATTTTATACGTATCAAGCATATTTTGTCCATTATAAGGTAAAAACTCTATCCTCCAGCTTGCGTTGCATTGTGTGATGGGACCTGAGTCTTATAAGGGCTTCATTTTTGTAAAAAGCATTTTGATGTTTAAATGTTTTACTTGTTTTAAGTACTGGCAATCCAATGGAGTAAACCTGTTCCGCGGTAGCTGCGTGGTCCTGTGATTGGCCTTATTATAAAATAAGTTAAGTAGATTTCTCATACAAGTCCCATGACTGACTCGTAGTTTGTTTCACTTGCAAACTCGGGTGCCCCTATTTCTACATGGGCATCCTTGTATTCAGGTTTTAGTAGGCTTTATCTGAATAGCTATGGAGTTGAAGATGGATTCTATCACTTCTTTCTTTTTATGATGTTCAGCTCCTGTTATGTATATTATGTTTGATTCCACTGTAGACATTTTATATCAAGCTGAACTGTATTTTGTACTAAGTATGATCCTGTAGACTGTGTAACTCTGATGATTACGTTTACCCAGTGTATTCTGTTGTACATTATCTGGTGTATTTATATATTTCTTTTCTGCTGTTATTTATTTATGTGTTATATTCCAAAGATTACCCTTGCCACCATGGAACGGGGTTTTAGGGTCGTCACATGACTCGAGCTCGAGATTTTGTATCCCTGAGTTGTAGGGGATACGAATTCCTGATCGCGTATCCCGAGGTAGAGGAAGGGATACGAAATCGAGATTTCATATCTCAAAAGGGGATGTGAAATCGGGATTTTGTATCCTTAAAAAGGATACAAAATTAAGACTTTGCATACCGAAGGGGATACGAAATCATGATTTTGTATCCACCTTGGCTGTCGAATTTCTTCAAGCCCTGGGATACGAAACTTCGTATTCTTGGGACTTAGAGAATTCGTGTCCCATGGGGATATGAGTTTGGAGCCTGATTATTGGGATGTGAATTTTCTTTCAAAGGTAGGCGGGATGTGAACTTTGGCCAAGTTTGGGGATAGGAATTTTCATGGGTTTGGGGATGCTAAATTTGTATCCATCGTACTTAAGTAAAATTTTAAATCCCTAGGGGTGTTTGATACTAATTTTCATATCCGCTCGCTCCATCCCACTATGCCTAATGAAACTTCGACTTCTGAGAGATTTGTCATCGAACTTGTATTATTTTCGCTACATTATGTGATTGCATCAAAATAGGGTTTGAATACGCTAACTAATAATGCCTTCATGTTCGAACTAGAACTGATAATTCAGATTTGCACATAGGATTATACCATAAACACGAACTACGGACATGTGATTGAACTACCGATCTACGGACCTGTTTCTCGACCTCAATCGCGATGTAATCGCGACTCGATGCGGATCTAACAACATCGGTTAATGACGATGATGGTTTTAGTTGTAGGGACTGGTGATTGCCGCCGTGTCCTGAGTTTGTTTTGAGTGTAATCGTATCAGCACCACATAACACTGCACGTTCCACGTTAGTTTACACCAACGCATGGGGAATAGGTTTTCAATGTAGAATCTAATGCGACATTTAAAAGTATAGTTTGCAATGGCTTCGAGAACTTCTCGAAGACTTAAGTGCCTAGAAAGTAGAACTTCGGAACTCCCACCATCCCCGAATGGGTCGTCCCACAATTCCAATCAGTCGGGCAACGAGCTTGAGACCTTAGAGGCTTCCACTCTTTCCAGCATGTGATCCCGTCTTTTGCACCCGATCAAGGTAGGAATCCAGAATGACCGCAATAGTACGTAGGGTGTAAGGTCGAGCCAATAATACCAAAAGGGGTTGGATCTATAGGAGGGAGGCTCCGAGGGAGAAGAGGAAGTAGATATCATGCGCAAGACGTTCCCAATGCACCAGACATGATAGCGGATGCCGCCATAGCCAACAAACTGTTGGATTCTGTTCCTTCATGGATGGAAGAAGCTGCGTTGAGGCGTGTTTGTAAGAAGTACCACATATCCAGGGACGATGTTTGTGCCCCTGAGGAAGGGGATGGGTGTATGCCCCCCCGGAAAGGTACACTGCTTGGAACATGAATATGTGCACTTCCGGATGCATTCTCCGATATTGCTGGTTCATCCAGCATATGCTGCGCTACTTTCTCTTATCGCAGATGCAGTTTCATCCGAACGTGTATGCCTTCCTGCTTGCTACATGAATCATGTTCAGGGAAACCTGCACAGAGTACCAAATGGGGAGGACATTTGGTTTCTTTTTCAAATGAAGAGGATATTTGTTGTCGTGCACTCTTTTGTCTACTTGGAGGTGCAAGGCAACACCTGATTCATCCTAGGGTCATGGAACAGGCTCAATAGTTTTAAATTTAATTGGTTATATGTTCGGATCCCTCAGGATTTGTGAGGCGATGGATGGTCGGAAGTAAGCGCTTCTTTTTTTCTTTGGGGTTTGTAGTTAATCGAGTCGTAAGCTCGAGACAAACTTGTGGTTTGCATGATAGGTATCCCCTTAATCCCTAAAGGAAAAGTGTATTAGGAATGCCTTAAAGCGCTTAGGGCCATTCAGTATACCGACCGATCAACTTCTTCGTCAAGCAGGCTTGCTTTCTATGGGTTGTTCAACAGGTCATCTGGGAGGTACTGGAGAAGGAGAAGAGGAGGAATCTGAGGGACGAGACAGTCCTTCTGGTCAGCGTGTGAGAGTGCCCACTGTCATGCCCCAGCGACATAAAATCGTAAGAGATCAGTGAGAGTCTAGTGGGCGCGACGTCGGTGATGAGGAGGTGACTACCGGAGGATATGGTCTGATGACCACCCTTATCCTATCTCCAATAAATGAGACGAGGTTGGGAGCGTCATCCAGGACGGTTTCTCCAGTTTCCACCTCTGGAACCACCGCGTCATTGGAAATGTAGGGCCAATTCAAGGATCTGGATAAGGTCTCGATTGAACTAACAATGTGTTGGCCGAGTTGTACATGTAGTGGAAGCCTTACACTGAACGTTGGGAGGTCACCCCTTCAAGAAGGCTAAAAATCCGGTCTGTGAAGGGAACTCTTAGGACACGCACTCATAACATTGCACAACACATCATTCGTTTGTGCGCGTGGAGTATTCGGTTCTGACTTAGAATCTGCTCTCTGCAGGTGCAATAGTTAGAGAAGGCGATAAAGATCAGGGTCGAGAGTTGGGAAATCATCGGCCGTACAAGAGCGGGCTATGAGTAGTTTCAACAGGAGTACATACTTGTTTTCGCAGCCTTCGTTCTCATGACCGCAGTGGCGACTGACGCCAACCACGACACTTGGAATCTCTACCACGCCTTATTCGATTGTCTGAAACAGACAAAAGGCAAGAGATTGTGAGCATGAGGCAACATGCATCGATGATACCTCCCTATGTTCCACCTGTGGCACCCTTGACCAAATCTGTAAGTAAGGAGATGGCACCTGGAGGGTCGAGACATAGGAAGAAGACAACAGCAAATAAAGGCCCAATGTTACCCGGTATGTCGGAAGTTGCACAGCTCGTGGCGAAGAGAGAAAAGAGATACTCAAGAGGTCATTCCCTAGCTTCCACTATGATGAGCTGGTTTAGCTATCGAACATTCATCAGATCCCGCTAGACGTAGATAAAGATATGTACGACAAGGTGTACGATGTCTACTTTCAGTACAAGGAAATATACAAATATTCAAAAAAGCTCTCGAAGTTGATCATAAAAAATAATGTAGCACTCCAGACTGTACAGCCGAAGTTTGACGATGAGAGAGAGAGAGAGCCTCAGGAATTGGGAGGCTGAATTAAGTAAGATAATGTTTTCTTGCATCTATTTCATGTATTCGAGTAACACATTTTGTGCTAACTCTTTGTTGTTGAAACAGAGGATGCTGAGAGGGAGCTCAAGAAGGTGGAAGCTGAGGCGAAATAAGCCACAGAATCGTTCGGATTGAGATGTTACAAGTGAAGTGGAAGTGGAGAACTATAGTGTTTGGTCAGTTTCAAGTATTATGGTAAACTGGAGTGAAATAATTGGACGTGAGGGTGTGGATTTAGGGAAGTGACTATGGTAGTTTCAACATGTTTGCGTTATAAAGTAAACAAGTAAACAAGTAAACATTTTCATATATAGGAATATCAGATGGTGAGGATTTGAATTGATAACAACATTCCCATGATTCTATGGATTTTTTTGTTTGTGTATTTTCATGTTATTTTTTATACATTATATATTCCAATATGATGTTTCATGTTAACTTTTTTATACAGTACTATTATGTTGTAGTTTTATCCTTTCCAATTATATAATTTAGTTGCGTGAACAAAGCATTTGACTTTCGGGTTTTGCTTTTTCTCAAAATTGGATCATACCATGCTAGTTCTAGTAAAATTATATGTTGTCACCATTTCTTTTAATGCCAAGCATTTAGCAATAGGCAGTCATGATAAAATGGTAGTCAAAATACTTGCATGGATGCTTTGTGGAATGCGGACACTATAAAACTAAAATGTGCACTAGATCCATTTCTTTCGATTATCATGTTAAAAAAAAGAACCCATAACAATGAAATGAAATTAGTAAAAAAAAGGAATACATGATCTATACAGGGCGGAATATCATCCAAAGTCCACAAATTGTATTTCTTAGCTCCTCAAGTAAACGACCTTCTGCAACCAGTTTTTAAACAAAAATTTTAAATTTTTTCTTTCTACCCCAATGCGATTTATATCTGGTTTCTGGCATGCATATGGTGAAGATTAATTTGTACAATACTTTAACAATACGTTTGTCATATTTCACACTTGTTAATAATGTTTATTCGAAATTCACAACTATAGTTATATCTTTTGGCATGCACATGTGGGCCACATGTACTGTGCACTTTTCCTTTGCTCCATACTCAAATTGTTTTGTGCATCTTTTCTATTATACTACTGACGATTTAGGATTTGAGGAGTCGATGGTAGCCGAGTTATCGATCTGTAAGCAACTGAACTGGTTAGGCATTTAAAGTAATTAGTTTAACTTGATGTTTCTTCCTCATGTTCCAAGATATATGCCATTCCAACTGAATGTGTCTGCTCCTAGCTGCATATGCATCATCTACAATAGTTTGTGATGGACTAGCGTGTTCATTTCTAATTGCTGTTGAATTCACTTTATCTTTACCTCTTCCAATTGTTGAATGAAGGTCATTTTCATCTTCATAGTCTGTACCTATTTTTGTTCTATTATTTTTCTTCATACCTCATAATCTTTTTATTTCTCTTCAATTTTCATTAGTTTTAATCTACAGTTCTAGGTTTGAAAATTTAATATTGCTCAAAACCGTATAACATTTGTATCAATTTTGGGCTACTTCAACACAAAATCATCAGATGTTTAATTGATGTGGACTTATTTTTATGTGACATTTATTGAGTATCAAACAAGATGATGTTGGGGATTTTGCGGTTTGAGATGCTTTTGGAGGAATAGAATCTTCCGTACTTCTGACTTCAAGGGTTTGCTAAGCAAATTCTTTCAGACAATAGTTCAACCCACCAGGTACAAAAGGGTTGTCGAACCATTGACTTCAAGATTCAATGAAGCCTTGAAACAGTGTAATCGGATTCAAAATTTGTATGATTTTGATCCGACCAAGAACCCTCTGATATTAGATCTCTGATGATGCAATGTTGAATGTAGAATAGAAGAGGAAGTAGAAGATGGCAATTATGCAACAGTTTCAGAATCGAAACAATATATAAGTGTTTCAGAAAGAACTGTTTTGCAACAGTTTAATGGCGTTTCAGAATTGTAGAGGAAGAAGAAGATTAATTCTGAGTACATTGCAACAGTTCTAGGCGTTGATACTTATAGACAGCGAAGTGTGATATCTATTTGCAACAGTCACATCTGTTGCTATTCAGAAAAGCGTCGCTATTTCTAACAAAGAAGAAGAGGTATCTTTTCAGCGAAATGTCACAACCATTTGAAATGGTTGTTTCTGTTCAATTCAAGACCGTTGCATCCCTTCAGGATGAAACCGGTCGACCGCCCAAATTACACCAGTCGACCGTTTTCAACCAAAGACTAAAACAGTTAACCAGTTGAATTTTGGCCTATCGACTGGTTTGTTTCTGCGGCCTAATGGATCACAAGACCCCAAGAGCCCCAAGGCCCAAGGCCCATCTTTTGAGCATTAAATATTTATATCTATGCCATGGCCATGCTTAGCCTTATCTCTCCCTTCTCTTTTCTTTCTTTTGATATAATATATCAAGCTCTTGTATATATAAAGATATACCCTTACACATTCTACAATGTGGGACAAAACACATTTGCCTATTCCTTCTTCCTTTCATTCTTCCTTCTCTTCACAAATAAAATACCCAAAGCATGTTTTGAAAATTTTACAACAATCTCCCCCAAATTTCAAAATAAAGGTAAAGTGGATGGCTGAGTCACTAGTGTGACTTCCTACATAACCAAGTGGGATCAAACCTTTGTAGTTCTAAGATCAAGTTTTGCATCATCGTGGAAACAATACATAAATACAAGTATCTTTTGGATTTGAACTTTTACTTAGTGTAAACCATTCAAAATTCTATCAAGATTCAATGGTGAACGAATCTTAAACCAAGTGTCCCTTAATGATAAAACCGGAACAATCAAACATTTTGTATTCCTTAGTTAGAGTGTTCTGTATTGCTCAGCACGTTAATGGCCATGTGCTTAAATCCTGGTTCATGAGTCTGCTTAGAAAGCGGTCTTACTTTCCTAGGAAACGACCTGGTTTCCATACTCATATAGGTAAGTCACTTAAGGTGTTTCTACGAGACACCTTTTTAGGGTATCTAGACTTATTAAGGATTTTTATCCATCCTTTGTTCGTGCATAATCCAACACTAAACATTATGGGATTTGTAACAACCCGTATTTTCAATAACCTGTAATAACATAAATCGAGGCAGAATTTAATTCTAAAATGGGAATCAAGGGAAACGGGCTATGCCATTGCGTTCGTCTCGGAAAAATACGCGAAATAGAGTCCGAGTTTTCGAAAATCGGAGTCCGTATGACCAAGATATGGCCTCGCGAAGTTTCACGAAAATTCCCAAATTAAAGTATACTTAATTAAGTGAAATGGGTTGTGTAGATATATATATATATATATATATTGATATATATATATATATATAATTGAAAATTTAATAAATAAATATGCAAAAATGCTCAAAACAGCGAATTGGGAGAGGGGAATAACCGAACCGGCCGATTTTTGAAGTCGACCCGAGCTCGCTGGGTCGACTAGGGGTTAATCCAGGGTGTTTGGCTGTCAACCCGTGGGCCGATTCGCTCAAGTGCAGATTTTGCATTTGAATGGTTCTCATGGTCCATCTTTAATCTAAAGGCCCTAGATGGTTCCTACACTTGACTTCTTCCCCAAGACATGCTTTGATGGCTTGGATTGAATCTAGGGTTAATCCTATGGCCTAAAACACTTGCCTAATCTATAAATAAGACCCTAACCTACCCTAATTCATTCATAATTAAACCTAGTGACTAAACTATGGCAAAATGCTAGCTCTCATGGCCTCCACTAATTTTATGAAGAGGGTTGCATACTAATCACTCTCTCATCAACTTCTAATCCCTTCTTAGCATCTTAATCTTCTTCATTTGGTGTTCAAAGTTGCTAGTTGTGAGTTTCTATCACTTTGATGATCTTTTGGTAAACTAATTAGATGAGATGTGATGAGATTTATGGTTTTGTATGTGGGTTAATGAGCTTTGAATCATATGATATGATGTTAGCATTAATCTTATGTTTATGCATGTTGAGTATGTAAGCTTATGCAAGTTTAATATGATGTATGTTATGTTTGCATGATGCTAAATATGCAAGTTGTGGGCTATGTAATCATATGCATGTTATGCAAGTTCATGGTAATATGCTATGCAAGTTACATGTATGTAAATATGCAAGTTACATGTTTGTTAATATGCAAGTTACATGTATGTAAATATGCAAGTTACATGTTTGTTAATATGCAAGTTACATGTTTGTTAATATGCAAGTTACATGTATGTAAATATGCAAGTTACATGTTTCTTTATATGCAAGTTACATGTTTGTTAATATGCGAGTTACATGTATGTAAATATGCAAGTTACATGTTTATTAATATGCAAGTTCATGACGACACATTATGCAAGTCTATAAGCTAATATGCAAGTTTGTTATGCAAAATGAATATGTAAGTTATGTGACATATTATATGCAAGTTATGTGACATGTTATGCAAGTTCATATGCAAGTTATGTGTTTGTTAATATGCAAGATGGCACCTTTGAAACATGTTCATTCATATGCAAGTTGACACCTTTTATATGTGTTATATCATGAACGAAATTACGTGGGAACGATGGGGTAATTAAATGCATAAGTTAATAAGATTGTGTGAAATTAATATAATTATGCATAACACAAAATAAATAAACATAGTATGGGAATTTGCCTATTTGGTTAGGTGTACCCATACTATGTGTTGGGAATTTACCTATTGAGTTAGGTCTACCCCATGGGAATTTACCTATTAAGTTAGGTCTACCCATGTTAAGAAAACTTGATTAATTAGGGATAATTAATATAAAATTATGAGGGTGATTAATTAGGTGTAATTAATTGACTAAGACACGAGGTTGGACTCAGTTGTAGCGTAAAACTGCCCGGACCCAACCGGCTTAACCAGTTGCTACAAATGTTAGCCCAATGTGAGAGGTCTTAGGCACAAACTAAATACGTAATTAATGTAAAGACACGAGGTTAGACTCTGTTATGACATAAGGCTGCCCGGACCCAACCGGCTTAACCAGCGGTCATAAAAGACAGTCTAATGTGAGAGGTCTTTACAAAGGTTACGTTCTTAATTAATTAATTAAGAAACACTTAACCATATTAGCATGTAGAGGGACATGAGGGGTTAAGTGGGTGCCTCGGGTGGCATGAGAAAATCTAGTGGTTGCCTTGGGTGGCAATAGAAAATACGATTAGAATACTTAACCAAAATGGAACATGTAATTAAAACATGATTAAAGGGTTAAGTGGGATATACTAGAAAAAGGGACAAGCTTAGGTGGGTAGCTTGTGGAGGCCCATTTCAACCAGTAACCCATACGTATCTTTGTGGGCTCGACCCATGTCGAGGACGGGACACGCATACTGGGCTTGACTGTAAGAGGCAAACGGGTTAGCGGTGGCAACGCAAGTCCAACGGGCTTCATATGCGTGAGTGGGCCCGGGCTGGTAGGTAAGCCGTTGTTGCATCGAGTAGATATAAGCCGTGCACCTTTAGTTCCATCAGGTTGCCACATTGGGGAATGATACATCCCACGGTGGGGCCAGCACGGGTATCTACGTTAGGGAGCCGATCGAATGGGAAGTAGTGTGTACACCTAGTGGATTGTAGGGCCCCGTGGCGCCTACTTGGTCACCTAGGGGTACGCAGGTACTAATTAGTAAATTTTATAAGTCCTTGGGTGGGATCAACCTTTAAGTTAGGAACGACTGGTGTGGTGCAGTTTAGTAATTTACCTTAGGGAGGGTAGATGCGTCTTTATCCTTTATCTTCGTTTAGTTGACTGCTTAGGGTAGCCATTCATCCCTATATGTTACCGTATATCAGTTTATGTCTTCTCTGGTTACTTTAACGATTGTATTGTTAAAGTTATAGGACTCGCTCAGACTTATGTCTGACCCTGTTGTTTTTATCTTTTTCCCAACCCTCAGGTCCTACGGTGGATCCTAGCAGTAGTGGAGCTTGATCGGATTGCTGTTCCAGTCTTTAGGAGCTTGGATAGATGTAAAGCTCCAGTTATCCAGTTATCTTTTCTTTTGTTTGGCTATTGTATGAGAGTGGGATTATGTACTTCTTTATTTTGATGGATATTGTACTTGACCTTTATTGTGGTTTTATGATGTAACCAGACATGTTTTACTTCCGCTGTTATGAGATGATGTTTTAAAATTTCAAGTACTATTTATATCTGTCTTGTTGTAATTTTTCTGTTCTATATTCACTAAAATACTCCACCAATGCTATGGCATTCCCTTAGTGAGTGATCATAGCGGGAGTGGGGTGTTACACGTGGTATCAGAGCTTAAGGTTACCAGAACAGATAAAATTTTTGAGAAAAACTACTTTCTAAGAGTATTTTCGAGGAAAGGATTTTTAAAAGCATGTCTTCTAAGAGAAAAAGTTTTTGAAAAAGAAAAGCATAATCCCCAATAGCCATATCTTTATCTTTCGGAATCTCCTTTTTGAATCTTTCCTCTTTCGTTTCAGCATGGCTGAAGATCTTAACATCCCGGAGGGTTTAGTTATACCACTATGGTATAGGAGGTTGCAAGAGGCTAGGGCCGCGGCTGCGGGTCCGGCCAATGCTACTACACCAGAGACAACCGCTCCTCCTCCTCAGCCTAGAGTGGATAATTTTGCTAAGGTTTGCAAGGAGTTCAAGGCTATAGGAGGAAAACCTTTTCTTGGTTCAGAGACTTTCGTAGAGGCTAGAGATTGGCTTAAGGAAGTGGAAGAGTTGCTAGATATCTTTGAAGTGGAAGAGGGAAAGAAAGTCAAGTTGGCGGCTTGGTTAATGAAGGGAGAGGCCTCATTCTGGTGGGAGGTCACTAATGGAGAACGCCCTGTTGACTCTTGGGCAGATTTTAAGCAAAGGTTTGGGGCTAAGTTTCTCTCAAGGGCGGAAGAGAATCTGTTTATGGAGAAGTTCTTGAATTTGAAGCAAGGAAATCTCACGGTGAAAGAATATGTCAACAAATTCAATCAATTAGCAAGGTTTGGCATAGAGTTGGTGAATACACCGGAGAAGAAGGCTTTGAGGTTCGTTAGAGGCTTGAACGAACCATTGCAAGGAATAGCTATGACTCACATTCCTATGGGGGCCACTTTTGAGAAGCTTGTCTACATGGCACTTATGCATGAGGATGATAAGAATTCTAAGGCACCAGAGAAAAAGGGGGATCAGAAGAAACCGCAACAGCAACAACAAGGCAAGGGCGGAAAAGGCAATGGTGACAAAAAGAAGACGAAGAAGAAGTGCTTCAATTGTGGAACACCAGGACACCTTAGTAAGGATTGTCGCAAAAAGAAGAAAACCGGTTGCTTTCATTGTGGTGAAGCAGGGCATCTTGTGAAAAACTGCCCAAAGAAGGGGCAGAAGACGGGGTCTACCTCAGGAGGCCAGGTGCAAGCTCTTATAGCACCACCTCAGTCAGGGGGGCAAGTTCAGGTTCTCTCAGTTCCACCGATTCAGCAGAGAGGTAGAACTATTTCCGTTGAAAGTCTGGTTTTTCTGTTTGATCATCCAGTTCGTACTTTGTTTGACTCTGGCGCATCGCATTCTTTTATCTCATCATCGTTAGTTGAGTCACTGCACTTAGACACCAGTCTAGTTGATGATCCCTTGGTTGTCTCAAACCCAATTGGGGGCTCCATATATCTGTCTATGATATGTTTGGGTTTGAAGATTTCTATACTTAGCGTTGAGTTTAGATGTGATGCTTTTGTATTGGGCTTCACGGGCTATGGGTTGATCTTGGGCATGGACTGGTTATCCAGTAATGGTGCCGTTCTTGATTGCGAAAGGAGAGTTGTCAGGCTCATGACCCGCTTGGGTAACACTCTCGAGATCTCTTGCAATCCCATGGAATCTGTTTTGCTAAGTTATCTTGAATCGCTCGATGCTTCGGTCGAGAGTTTGTGTTCTGTCAGAGTAGTCCGGGAATATCCGGATGTGTTTGAAGAAGTAAAGGGTTTGCCTCCGAAGCGGGAGATAGATTTCCGAATTTATTTGGTGGATAATGCCAAACCAGTGTCTTTGCCAGTACGCCACATGGCTCCTCGTGAGAGAAGAGAACTTCATAAGCAAGTAGGGGAGTTGCTTGAGAAGGGGTTCATAAGGCGAAGTATATCGGAGTGGGGAGCTCCAGTAGTGTTTGCCACGAAGGCGGATGGGTCCCTCAGACTTTGTGTGGATTATAGAGAACTTAATAAGCTCACGAAGAAGAATAGACACCCATTACCGAGGATAGATGATCTCTTTGATCAGTTGGTTGGCGCGTCAGTATTTTCGCAGATGGACTTAGCTACAGGGTTTCATCAGTTAAGAGTGGCGGAGGACAGTATAGAGAAGACTGCTTTCCGGACTCCGGATGGTTTTTATGAGTGGCTAGTGATGCCATTTGGGTTGACAAACGCCCCCGCATACTTTGTTGATCTCATGAGTAGAGTGTTCAGAGAGTATCTGAATAAGTTTGTAGTAGTTTTTGTGGATGACATCTTGGTCTTTTCCAAGAATGAAGAAGAGCATGCCTTACATCTCAAGGAAGTGTTGGAGACTCTTCGAGCGCATAGTCTTAAAGCTAAATTCTCTAAATACCATTTTTGGAGAAGAGAAGTGCGATTCTTAGGGCATGTGGTCTCTAAGGAAGGGATAGCTGTGGATCCCGCAAAGATAGTATCTATCCAGGATTGGAAAGTTCCTAGAAATGCTACCGAGGTAAGAAGTTTCTTGGGGTTGGCAGGATATTATAGGAAGTTCATCAAAGACTTCGCGAAGATATCAGCCCCATTAACCCGCTTGACGAAAAAGAATCTGGTTTTCTCGTGGGATGTAGATTGTGATGATGCTTTCCGACGGTTAAAGAGAGCTTTGACCACCGCTCCAGTTTTAGTGCTCCCGGATGGGAGTAAGCCGTTTGTTGTTTATACCGATGCTTGTGGAACAGGATTAGGCGCAGTCTTGATGCAGGAGGGAAGGGTAATAGCCTATGGAGGGAGACAATTGAGAGTGCATGAGAAGAATTACCCTACCCATGATCTAGAGTTGGCCGCGATTGTTTTCGCACTTAAGTCTTGGCGCCATTATCTTCTTGGTGAGAGATTCGAGTTGTTCACCGACCATAAATCATTGAAGTACTTATTCTCTCAGAAGGATTTAAACTTAAGACAGCAAAGGTGGATGGAGTTCTTAGCATCCTATGATTTCGAGATAGCGTATACCCCTGGTAAGGGTAACGTGGTGGCAGACGCCTTAAGTAGAAAAAGGCTATCTTTGAGTCCATTGTTCGTGGAACGACGAAGCTTGGAGTTTCTTTCTTTGTTTGACTTCAGACCTTCTGTTGATTTTGTACCTGGTTTGTTGGCATCCTTGGAGGTTAGACCTACTCTTTTGAGACGGATTGGCGAGGCTCAGCGAGACGACCCACAGTTGGTTGTGTTGGTAGAGAAGCTTATAAGAGGGGAGTCGTCCAGCCATTTGGGTAGATACACCATAGATGATAAGGGATGGTTGCATAGAGACGGTAGACTTTGTGTACCGCAAGATGAGGGTTTGAAGAAGGCTATTTTGGATGATGCACATCGTTCAAGAATGACTATTCATCCCGGTGGAGACAAAATGTACCAAGACATGAAGAGAGTTTTCTTCTGGGCCGGTATGAAGAAAGATGTGGCCGAGTATGTGGCTAGATGCTTAGTGTGCCAACAAGTTAAAGTGGAGCAAAGGAAACCCGGTGGGTTGCTACACCCATTGGAAGTTCCACAGTGGAAGTGGGATAGTGTCTCGATGGATTTCATCGACGGGTTACCGAGATCGAGGAAGGGCAATACGGGAATTTGGGTTGTGGTAGACAGACTTACCAAGAGTGCCCATTTTATACCTGTAAAGAGTAAGAGGACCGCTCCATGGCTTGCTTCAGTCTATGTTAGAGAGATTGTTAGATTGCATGGCGTACCATCCAGCATTGTGAGTGATCGAGATCCTATTTTCACTAGTGAGTTTTGGAGAAGTTTGCAAGAGGCGGTAGGGACTCAGTTGTGTTTGAGCACCGCATATCATCCTCAGACGGACGGTCAGACTGAGAGGGTGAACCGTATCTTAGAAGATCTTTTGAGGCTTTGTATCTTGGATTTTGGAGGTACATGGGAAGAACATCTTCCTTTGGTGGAGTTCGCATATAATAACAGCTTTCAGTCCAGTATTGGTATGGCTCCTTTCGAAGCTCTTTATGGAAGGCCTTGTCGATCTCCTACATGTTGGTGGGAATCTACGGATAAGATCTTGCTTGGGCCGGATATGGTTAGAGAGACTTCAGAGAAGATTGATTTAATTCGAAAAAGGATGAAAGCAGCGCAAGATAGACAGAAATCTTATGCGGATCGGAGAAGGACGGATCTTGAGTTTGAGGTTGGGGACATGGTTTTTGTCAAAGTATCTCCATTGAGAAATGTTGTTCGCTTTGGGTCCGTAGGGAAGTTAGCACCGAGATTTGTTGGGCCGTTTCCTATTAAGGAAAGGATTGGACGGATGGCATATAGGGTGGAGTTGCCCGACAGACTTAGTGGTGTTCATGATGTATTCCATGTATCACATTTGAGGAAGTGCTTACATGAGACCGCGGAGGTGGTAGAGCCGAGCTTGCTTAGAGATGTAGAGGTAGAGCGTGATGCGACGATTCGACGAGCTCCTACTCGCATCCTTGGGTCAGAAACTAGGAAGTTGAGGAACAGAGAAGTTCAGCTAGTTAAAGTGCAATGGGGAGATGACGAAAGCAATGCTACTTGGGAGACGGAAGCAAAGATGCGTTCTTTGTATCCATTTCTTTTTGAGAGTATGTCTTTTAACTTCTCCTTTATTGCTTGTCTAGTACTTATCTTATCTTTAGTATATCCTCTCGCTAATACCTATGACCTTTAGATAGGGTAAAACCTATGGTTGAAACATGTGTTTGAAACATGTTATGGTTGATGGATGCATATGGATGCAATTGTTTGCTAGTGGTTGCTCGTGGATGCATATACACACACATTAGGCACTAGATCGGCTCAGTCACTTCATGTTGCATATTGCATAAATGGATGTGGTAGTTAGATTGATGGATGTATCATGGCTGTGTTATCATATGGATGATGCATTTTTGTGTATGGTTGTGCACGCATGTAGAAATTTGTATGTGTCAATAGGGTTTCGCATACATATTGGATGCATGGCACTATCATGGTTTGCATTAAGGAGGTTTACTGTATCAGTAACCGCCTGATTTTTGCATTAGGTAAGTACATATACACACACTTTTGCATATATCCATCCAGCATTTAGAATCTTGTAAGGACAATGATTGCTCGTGGATGATGCTTTGAGTAGATGGATGATTGGATGGTAGGATACGTTCTTCCTAACTTGAAGATTTCGGGGACGAAATCCTTTAAGGAGGGGAGAATGTAACAACCCGTATTTTCAATAACCTGTAATAACATAAATCGAGGCAGAATTTAATTCTAAAATGGGAATCAAGGGAAACGGGCTATGCCATTGCGTTCGTCTCGGAAAAATACGCGAAATAGAGTCCGAGTTTTCGAAAATCGGAGTCCGTATGACCAAGATATGGCCTCGCGAAGTTTCACGAAAATTCCCAAATTAAAGTATACTTAATTAAGTGAAATGGGTTGTGTAGATATATATATATATATATATATATATATTGATATATATATATATATATAATTGAAAATTTAATAAATAAATATGCAAAAATGCTCAAAACAGCGAATTGGGAGAGGGGAATAACCGAACCGGCCGATTTTTGAAGTCGACCCGAGCCCGCTGGGTCGACTAGGGGTTAATCCAGGGTGTTTGGCTGTCAACCCGTGGGCCGATTCGCTCAAGTGCAGATTTTGCATTTGAATGGTTCTCATGGTCCATCTTTAATCTAAAGGCCCTAGATGGTTCCTACACTTGACTTCTTCCCCAAGACATGCTTTGATGGCTTGGATTGAATCTAGGGTTAATCCTATGGCCTAAAACACTTGCCTAATCTATAAATAAGACCCTAACCTACCCTAATTCATTCATAATTAAACCTAGTGACTAAACTATGGCAAAATGCTAGCTCTCATGGCCTCCACTAATTTTATGAAGAGGGTTGCATACTAATCACTCTCTCATCAACTTCTAATCCCTTCTTAGCATCTTAATCTTCTTCATTTGGTGTTCAAAGTTGCTAGTTGTGAGTTTCTATCACTTTGATGATCTTTTGGTAAACTAATTAGATGAGATGTGATGAGATTTATGGTTTTGTATGTGGGTTAATGAGCTTTGAATCATATGATATGATGTTAGCATTAATCTTATGTTTATGCATGTTGAGTATGTAAGCTTATGCAAGTTTAATATGATGTATGTTATGTTTGCATGATGCTAAATATGCAAGTTGTGGGCTATGTAATCATATGCATGTTATGCAAGTTCATGGTAATATGCTATGCAAGTTACATGTATGTAAATATGCAAGTTACATGTTTGTTAATATGCAAGTTACATGTATGTAAATATGCAAGTTACATGTTTGTTAATATGCAAGTTACATGTTTGTTAATATGCAAGTTACATGTATGTAAATATGCAAGTTACATGTTTCTTTATATGCAAGTTACATGTTTGTTAATATGCGAGTTACATGTATGTAAATATGCAAGTTACATGTTTATTAATATGCAAGTTCATGACGACACATTATGCAAGTCTATAAGCTAATATGCAAGTTTGTTATGCAAAATGAATATGTAAGTTATGTGACATATTATATGCAAGTTATGTGACATGTTATGCAAGTTCATATGCAAGTTATGTGTTTGTTAATATGCAAGATGGCACCTTTGAAACATGTTCATTCATATGCAAGTTGACACCTTTTATATGTGTTATATCATGAACGAAATTACGTGGGAACGATGGGGTAATTAAATGCATAAGTTAATAAGATTGTGTGAAATTAATATAATTATGCATAACACAAAATAAATAAACATAGTATGGGAATTTGCCTATTTGGTTAGGTGTACCCATACTATGTGTTGGGAATTTACCTATTGAGTTAGGTCTACCCCATGGGAATTTACCTATTAAGTTAGGTCTACCCATGTTAAGAAAACTTGATTAATTAGGGATAATTAATATAAAATTATGAGGGTGATTAATTAGGTGTAATTAATTGACTAAGACACGAGGTTGGACTCAGTTGTAGCGTAAAACTGCCCGGACCCAACCGGCTTAACCAGTTGCTACAAATGTTAGCCCAATGTGAGAGGTCTTAGGCACAAACTAAATACGTAATTAATGTAAAGACACGAGGTTAGACTCTGTTATGACATAAGGCTGCCCGGACCCAACCGGCTTAACCAGCGGTCATAAAAGACAGTCTAATGTGAGAGGTCTTTACAAAGGTTACGTTCTTAATTAATTAATTAAGAAACACTTAACCATATTAGCATGTAGAGGGACATGAGGGGTTAAGTGGGTGCCTCGGGTGGCATGAGAAAATCTAGTGGTTGCCTTGGGTGGCAATAGAAAATACGATTAGAATACTTAACCAAAATGGAACATGTAATTAAAACATGATTAAAGGGTTAAGTGGGATATACTAGAAAAAGGGACAAGCTTAGGTGGGTAGCTTGTGGAGGCCCATTTCAACCAGTAACCCATACGTATCTTTGTGGGCTCGACCCATGTCGAGGACGGGACACGCATACTGGGCTTGACTGTAAGAGGCAAACGGGTTAGCGGTGGCAACGCAAGTCCAACGGGCTTCATATGCGTGAGTGGGCCCGGGCTGGTAGGTAAGCCGTTGTTGCATCGAGTAGATATAAGCCGTGCACCTTTAGTTCCATCAGGTTGCCACATTGGGGAATGATACATCCCACGGTGGGGCCAGCACGGGTATCTACGTTAGGGAGCCGATCGAATGGGAAGTAGTGTGTACACCTAGTGGATTGTAGGGCCCCGTGGCGCCTACTTGGTCACCTAGGGGTACGCAGGTACTAATTAGTAAATTTTATAAGTCCTTGGGTGGGATCAACCTTTAAGTTAGGAACGACTGGTGTGGTGCAGTTTAGTAATTTACCTTAGGGAGGGTAGATGCGTCTTTATCCTTTATCTTCGTTTAGTTGACTGCTTAGGGTAGCCATTCATCCCTATATGTTACCGTATATCAGTTTATGTCTTCTCTGGTTACTTTAACGATTGTATTGTTAAAGTTATAGGACTCGCTCAGACTTATGTCTGACCCTGTTGTTTTTATCTTTTTCCCAACCCTCAGGTCCTACGGTGGATCCTAGCAGTAGTGGAGCTTGATCGGATTGCTGTTCCAGTCTTTAGGAGCTTGGATAGATGTAAAGCTCCAGTTATCCAGTTATCTTTTCTTTTGTTTGGCTATTGTATGAGAGTGGGATTATGTACTTCTTTATTTTGATGGATATTGTACTTGACCTTTATTGTGGTTTTATGATGTAACCAGACATGTTTTACTTCCGCTGTTATGAGATGATGTTTTAAAATTTCAAGTACTATTTATATCTGTCTTGTTGTAATTTTTCTGTTCTATATTCACTAAAATACTCCACCAATGCTATGGCATTCCCTTAGTGAGTGATCATAGCGGGAGTGGGGTGTTACAGGATTATTGATTTAGTGTTCCATAATCATTTCCTTAACTTGTTGGTACCCATTGAACTTTGCCTATCCTTTTCAAGACACAAGTTGGTTTCCTGTTAAGGTTGATCAATCTTCATTCACAGAACTTAGTCCCATTACTTTTGACTTTATAGAAATCATATCCTTTGGAAGACTCTTCGTAAGTGGGTCAGCCAAGTTTTTCTTTGTTTCTATGTAGTCAACAGTTATAACTCCACTTTTGAGTAACTGTCTCACCATGTGATGTCTTAGACTCACATGTCTAGACTTTCCATTATATGTTTTATTAGAAATATTATATATCGTTGCTTGATTATCACAGTTAATCAAGACTGCTGGAGATGGCTTCTTCCATAATGGGATTTCCACTAACAAATTTCCAAGCCATTCTGCTTCTTTACATGCGTCTGCTAATGCAATTAATTCTAATAACATAGTTGAATCAGATATACAAGTTTGTTTCTTGGAAGCCCAAGACACAGCAGCGCCTCCTAATGTAAATATCCATCCAGTCGTAGACTTGGATTTCGATTCTACATTGTTCCAGGTTGCATCACCATATCCTTCTATTACAGCAGGATATCCTTTATAAGATAAATCAAATAAGCTAAGACTCTAGATGTAACACCCCGTATTTCTGTTAACACTAAAGTTACTAATTTAAGAATAACCAATGCTTAATATAATAAATGTGTAAAGGGGAGATGTAACTAATGTGCATACAAATTTAATAATAAATGTGTAAAGGGGAGATGTATCTAATGTGCATACAAATTTAATAATAAATGTGTAAAAGGGAGATGTATCTAATGTGCATACAAATTTAATAATAAATGTGTAAAGGGGAGATGTATCTAATGTGCATACAAATTTAATAATAAATGTGTAAAAGGGGGGATGTATCTAATGTGCATACAAATTTAATAATAAATGTTAATAATGTACATTAAGAAAGTAATTGTGAACATAATTGGCTTCTCTTTAGAATGGATGACTTTGATTAACCTTGGCTTCATCGACGGCTCAAATTAACTTGCAATCCTATATAAACAACCCCCTAGTCTCTTTCTCTTTGCACCATTCTTCTCTAACCTTATGCTGCACAAATTCTTGATGGACATGGCTTCTTCTTTTTCCTCTAAATCTAAATAAATAGATTAAAATAAAATATAAATCAAGACGAGGATATGCTGCTCAAGTCTTTTAAGAGAAGATTCAAAATAAGTTAGGATTCAAGTAAAGATTCAACGGCTTCAAGCAACACTATCTTTCTATTCTTTTCTAGATCCAATCAATGTAAGTCAGTTACTTTTTAGATTTGAACGCCTTTTCTATTTGTGATATGAAATTAAAAGAATATAAGAAATATGCCTTATCATTTCATTGAATCTGTGCTTGTTTATGACTTTGGATCTGATTCTTGATTATGGCCTAGAACACATTGTGACTAAATTGCCAATGCTTAAGATTATGACTATGGAACTGTGGCCTTTGAAACCATAAGCCTTTGACTATGAACATAAGCCCTTGACTATGAACATAAGCTTTTGACTAGGAGCATAAACCAATGCCTATGACTATGACAAGGACAATAGTGGATAATTACCTATGATTCATGAACATGATATTATTGCCTAGGATTATGACTGTGAGATTGGATCTAAACTTGATTATCTATTCAGTTTATTCTTAATTATCCTTGGATCTTGATTATGGGAATTTATCTATTAAGTTTGATCTACCCATATACTTGAACCTATGTTATTTGTTCAACCCTTTTTATGTCATAATATTATCAGATCTATAGGCCTTCGATGCTTTAATCAATTTATTCAGTGTAATTTTTTAGATCTGTGATTAGTGAATTATCATCTTCTGCCAGTCATTATGTCTATCTTTTCATGGCATTTTGGTTCATTCCCTTTTTATCCACGAATCTAGATTTATCTATAATCTAGGATGAATTCACGATTACACGAACGATGGGAATACGATTTGGGCAAATCATAAATTTGACTTAAACATGGTTGTAAACTTGGAAATTGGCATAATGTGGAACATGAACATAATTATGATTAACATAATTTAGAACATGTATTATGGCATGTTTATTAGAACGCAAATTTGAAAATTTGACATGAATTATGGAATATGTAATTTGACATATTAAATTTAGTATTGGCAAGTAAGCTAAGTTTTAGGCGTAAACGGTAAACTAGAATAATAATTCTAGTCTTGCCATAAACTGTAAATTAGGATGTTAAATCAGAATTGGGTCAATTAAAGTTAATTTGGCATAATAAATATATTAGCACAAATTTTGAATTTAGTCATAATTGTGAGTAATTGTCATGTTTAGAATAATCATGGTTAGTGACACTTAATTTGGTATAATTTACATACCAAAAACTATAAATATGATATATAGGGAAAATGGGCCATAATAATAAATGTTGATAATGTACATTAAAAGAGTAATAATGGAATAAGTAAATTAGGGAAAATTTACTTATAAAATTTATCCTAAATGAGAATTTAGACAATATGAACATGCTTAACCCGAGGTTGGATTGAGTTGTGATGTAAACCTGCCCGGACCCGCCTGGCTGTCCAGTGATCACGACAATACCTATCCAATGTGGGAGGTTAAGGCATTGAGCCCGATAAAGGCCCGAGGTTAGACTGAGTTGTGGCGTAAGACTGCCCGGAACCAACCGGCATACCGGCAGCCACAACAATACATGTCTAATGTGAGTGGCTGGTGCTTTAATAAGACAATTAAAGTTAAGCTAGAATGGGAGGGTTAAGTCCATAAGAACACTTAACCAACTTAACACAGTTAAGCTAGAATGGGAGGGTTAAGTCCATAGGAACACTTAACCAACTTAACACAGTTAAGTTAGAACGATAGGGTTAAGTTAACTAGAACACTTAACCAACTTAACATGGTAACAAGACAAGATTTGTAGGGCTAAGTAACTAAGAAAAACACTTAGCCAATTTAACATGTTAACTAGACTAGAGGTTGGGGACAAGTAAAGTTAATACACTTAGCCAATTTAACATGTTAACTAGACTAGAGGTTGGGGTTAAGTAAATTTAATACACTTAGCCAATTTAATATGTTAGCTGGACTAGACCGTAGGGTTAAGTATGCTTGAACACTTAACCATCAAAGTGTGATAAATGAATAGGGTTAAGTTAAAAACATGAAGGTACAATACTTAACCATTAGAACATGTTAATCAAACCAATGTTAGGGTTAAGTTAACTAAGGGAACACTTAACCGTTATAACATGTTAGTTAAAACAGATAGGCAAGGTTAAGTTAAAAAGGAACACTTAACCAATACAAGATGAATGGGTAGGGTTAAGTAAATACTTAACCAATATAACTTGATGCTGGTAGGGTTAAGTCAACGTGAATTACTGGTAACACTTAACCAATTTAACATGACAAATGAATAGGTTAAATTAACTTGTATCGACTAATGACACTTAACCAATCCAACTTGACGAGAAAGAGAACTAAGTAGTAAATCTTAGTTAAAAGGACTAAGTGGTAAACCTTAGTTAAGAAAATGATGATTCAGGAAACCAAGTGGTAAACCTTAGTTAGGAAAACTAAGTAGTAATCCTTAGTATAACACGAGAAGGAGCGAATGATCTTAAAGAAGGCTCCAACGAATTGGGTTACGAAGCCCGAGGCTTCGAGGGGACGTGAGGGTACTCTTGGTATCCCTCTGTGTGGTGACAGATGATCCTCCTGGGCTCACAGAGGTTAAGGTCTGCGTAAGAAGAACCAAGGGTATGCCTTGGTTGCAATATATGGAAACCTAAAGACTAGGATGGACCAGCGTGATTCGGCGAGACCAGTAGCCCTGTGATAGCGACTCGTCGTCTACCTGCCATCTTGAGTCAGTCAAGATACGTAAAGCGGAATGGCGGAGAACTACAAAAGACCAAATACTTGCTATCTAGTTATGGGTGAGGATGGGCATAGGTTAGTGGGGCATAGAGGGCCTGCGTATAGTTCTCATTTTTCAAGGTGTGCCTTTCATTAGTTGAGGGAGGGGTCGAGTGGGACCATAGCCACTGGAAAAACAGACCTTAGCATCTGCATCGGCAGATAACTTAAAGTTTCCGATCGAGTTCCGTGTTTCTTGATTAGCCCTGCCACGGGACTCGGGTTGCACATTTCAGGACATGTGCATCTAGACAGCGATAAACGATTCGCGACACATACGTGGGGAAAGTCTAGGAACATATGCCGCTCTAGGTAGTGTGTCCTAGACTAGGGGCATCGTTCGACAGGTAGCGTAATCCCTAGTTGGACCTAGGTGGCATAAACCCTGAATCTGTGAAGCATTAGATAAGCCGCGTAAACCCGAGTGGAATCTAGGAAGCACTTTGATATAAAACCCTAGATTAGATCTAGGTAATAAATAATAAATGTACGCCTAAAGGCAACCACAATTACTGGGATTGGGATCGCGTTATCATTTTAGACAGATTACTAGTTGGGACACTAGATAGGTGGTGCAGAGACATAGAAACCATAATAACAAGTAAATAGTGAAGCGGAGAAAGTATTAAAGCATATCCAGTTTATCTTGTCTTAGCATATCTTGTGTTAATCTTATCCTATCTTGTTGGCCCTATCATCATGGTATTGTCTTGTATTCAGTCAATTCATGTCGTTTTGTTTTTCCTTGTTCACATGCTAGAAATAACTGAACTTACCAGACTTTATGTCTGACCCAGTTTTCTTTCGTCTTCTTTTCTTCCGTCCCCCCCCCCCCCAGGTAGTTAAGGAGGGAATAGTATAGCTCAGGTTAGATTGGACCGTCACTTTTCCCAAGCTCGGAGATTCTTTGACAAAGTGCTTTGGACTCTCTTTTTCTGCTGCTATGGCTGGCTTATGCTACATTGGGGAATATAAATGTTATTTTATGCTTCTTTATGTTGTAAGACAGATGATACTCTGATATTGGAAAACAATTGTTGTACAAACTATTTTATCAATAAAGTAAAGTTTTATTTTCCGCTGTTTTAATTTTGTCTGTCTTGTAATTTATCTGCATCTTTTACCCTAAATGCTCCACAGAACTTAGTGCATTCCCTTTGTGAGTGACACTAAAGGATGTGGGGTGTTACACTAGAAATGGCTTTCCAGTGTTCGAAACCTGGATTACTCGTAAATCGACACAATACACTAATAGCATGTGCGATGTTTGGTCTCGTGCAATGCATAACATACATGAGACTCCCAATAATACTGGAATATTCTAATTGGGAAATGGTTCGTCCAGTGTTCTTTTCTAATTTTATACTTGGATCTAATGGAGTTGGTGCTGATTTGTTATCATAATGACCACATTTCTTTAGGAACTTCTCAATGTAATGGGATTGGGTTAGTAATAACTCCCCCACTTTCCTAATGATTTTAATTCCTAAAATTACATCAGCCTCTCCCAGATCTTTCATATCAAATTTAGAAGATAGGAACTTCTTAGTTTCATTCACACAAGATATATTGGAACCAAATATCAACATATCATCAACGTATAAACATATTATAACATAACCATTGATATCCGATTTGCTATAGATACATTTATCTGCATCATTAACAACGAATCCAAATGACAATGCAACTTTATTAAACTTCTCATGCCATTGAATGGGAGCTTGCTTCAGGCCATAAAGAGATTTAACTAATTTACAAACTTTCTTTTCTTGGCCTGGGGTTATGAAACCTTCAGGTTGTTCCATGGATATCTCTTCTTTTAAATCTCCATTTAGAAAAGCTGTCTTTAGATCCTTTTGATGTATGACCAAGTTATGAATTGATGCAAGTGCTATTAAACAGCGTATCGAAGATATGCGAGCGACTGGAGCATATATATCAAAATAATCAACTCCTTGTCTTTGTTTATATCCCTTAGCAACTAACCTGGCTTTAAATTTATCAATGGATCCATTTTTATTCAACTTTTTCTTGAATATCCATTTACATCCTATAGGTTTAGCACCAGGAGGTAAGTCGCTTAATACCCAAGTTTGGTTTAACATTATGGAATTCATCTCATCATTGATAGCCTCTTTCCAAAAATTAGAATCTCTAGAATTCATAGCATCAGAATAAGTTTTGGGATCATCATCGACATTCATTACATATCTTGTTACATTAAGGACTTCGTCCTTATTGCCTTCTACGAGATACGTTATGAAGTCAGGACCATAGTCCTTCTCTATTCTCGCTCTTTTACTTCTCCTGTGTTTAGTACTATCATCTGGTACTGACACTTCCTTGTTGTTTTGAGCAGGAGTATATTCGTCGTCATTTGTATCATTAGTCTCAGTTAGTTCTGGACTAGTTGATCTTAATGGATTCTCATAGTCTGATTTTCAAAAAATTCTACATCTACTGATTCTATGACTTCTAAGGTATCAAGAATCATAAAACTATAAGTTATACTATTAAGAGAATATCCTATGAAAACACACTTAAAAGCTCTATTACCTAACTTTGGTCGTTTAGGGTCTGGTTTTCTAACATATGCTAAGCAACCCCAAACTTTAAGTCTAGTAAGATTAGGTTTTCTATTAAACCATAATTCATAAGGAGAAATATTATCCTTTTTAAGTGGTACTCTATTTAAAATTTAACATGCAGATAATATAACATCTCCCCATAAGTTATAAGGTAAATTAGAACTTATGATCACGGCGTTAACCATTTCTACTAAAGTTCTATTTGTTTCTCTCAGCGATACCATTTTGTTGTGGTGTATAAGGGGCAGTACATTTGAAACACCCCACCTCCGTTAGGGTCACTCTCAAAGGGAATGCCCTAATTTTGGTGGAGGTTTATAAGTATAAGTCACAGATATACAAGACAGATATAAGAACACATATTTTTGAACAGCGGAAAACAACAACTTTTATTTCATTAAAATATGTGTTACACAAACCATGCCATAATTGCCTTACAATATTTCCAAAATCATAACTGTCTTGATTACATTATTTAAAGAAGCATAAAGAAAACATAAATAGACTGCAAAAGTCCCATAGTTGCTGTCCAAAGCCATAGTCCAAAACGAAAAGATCCAAGCAATACATTCTTTCTCTTCAAGCTGGATATGAAGGCTGGTCAAGCTGCGGTATTCCCTCCCTGTGGACCTGGGGGGGGGGGGGGGACGGAAGGAAAGAAGACGAAAGAAAAGTAGAGTCAGACATAAAGCCTGAGTAAGTCTAGGACTATTCAGTCTATGAATAAAGAACTGGGTATGATAAGTATAAACTAGAAATGGGAAAGCACCATAAACTTAGTTAAGTTGTCTAGGGTCGAATATACTATCGTGCCCCATTTTAATCTCTGAACCCATATAAACTAGTTCCCAACTGGCACCCCATAATCAGGGTGAAGTGATCCATTTTATAATGATCGGCTCCTACTCGCATAGTTACATGTGTCTTACGGCCCCCGATGTTGTAGTTACCTATGCTGGTCCCACCATGGGGTGTATCAAGTCCCATGGTGGCGGCCCGACACAACCCTAGAATGCACAGGTATGCTACTGGTGCCCAGTGCCTTATTTTTCTGCGCCAGAGTGTGTGCACGCCCGCACCCCGTTAGAACCTACACTGCTGCACCACCGCCATCGATTTGACCTCTTACAATCAGCCCAGTAATCGTGCCCCACCCTGCCTAGTTTCAGGGTATATGATACCTTGTAGGGTTACTGCGAAAAGGGTCCTCCGCTACTAGGTTTTCTATTTCTAGCCAACATGCTAAGTTGGTTAAGTGTTTTATAAACCTAACCCCCCAATCAGTCTGTTTAGTTTAGCATGTTCCATTTTGATTAAGTATTAATATAATTTACTTAATCCTATCAATCCTGACTCAGCCTTAATTGTCTTATTAAAGCCTTGACCTCTCACATTAGACAGGTATTGTTGTGGCTGCCTGTTGCCGGTTGGGTCCGGGCAGTCTTACGCCACAACTCAGTCTAACCTCGGGTCCTTATTGGGCTCCGTGTTTAACCACCCACATTGGATAGGTATTGTTGTGACTACTGGACAGCCGGGCGGTTCCGGGCAGTTTTACATCATAACTCAATCCAACCTCGGGTTAAACACATCGTATTTTTCTACATTTACATATTTTGTCTCTTTTCTTTTTATATGTAAATATTTGCGGCCCATTATTCAAATTCGTCTTTATTGGTTAAATTTCATTTATGCCACTTAATTGTTCTTTCAAGGTTGTTGGCATGTGTTAAACATGCCAACACATATGTTCTATATTTTAGCCCAAACGTCATTACCCCCGTATTATACGTTCGCTCCAACGTAAGGTGTATTGGGTTTAATACTTAAACCCAATTTAGCCAAATGAAAAGGGGAGGCTTATAACATGGTGTTTATAAGGTAACATGAAAAAAGGGAGTGTGAACGCATGAACTTGCAACGAACGATTCAATTAACATAAAATAGGCACATGTGAACTTGCAATTGTAACATCATACAATCATGGCATAACATGAATCATTTTATCCATATAATCATAGCATAAACAATACTTAAACATAAATCATTCTATTCATATGGTTAATGCATAGACAATACTTAAACATGAATTATTTTATTCATATGATTATGGCATAAGCAGTACTTAAACATGCATCGTTCTATTCATATAATCATGGCATAAATAATACATGAATCATAGGTTCAACTAACCATGTAAACTTGAAATTAAGAATCTAACTAAATTAGATATCATTATTATTGGCACAGGTCTTGACTAAAAATATAAGCCTATATTTTTATTTAGGCATAAACTAATCGTGTTCATAAAATCACTACATGTTAACAAAAAGGTGCTTACTTTTGTCACTAATACAAAAGTATGGTTCAACTAAAATTATCCCAACTTAATTCTTATATGAATCATGGTTTTCATTCTATTCATAGATTTATAGCATAAACATATCTAAACTTACATCATAGTTTTTATTTTATCTATGTAAACTTGCAAGAGGAATGTAATTCTAATGTAATTCTAATGTAACTTATGATAACAACATGAGCCTAAAAACATGTTTTTCAATTGGGCATAATAACGAACATAGTTTAGTCATGTTCATAAAATTAATACAAATTTACAAAGATGCGTGCTTTTGTCACTATCACAAAAATATGATTTTTATACTTGAACTATGATGCCAATTCCAACATAACTTCATATGAATCATAATACTTAGGTGAATCAAATTACACTAAAGATGACCATAGAATTTTACATCATGTTGTCATAACAATAGATCATAGACTTGCATGAATTCCAATTAAAATATCATAACATATAGTTGTTAACATGAATCATATACTTGCATGAATCTTAAATAAATTATTACAACATACAGTTGTTAACATGAATCATATACTTGCATGAATCTTAAATAAATTATTACAATATATAGTTGTTACTTTCAACATGAATCATATGCTTGCAATTATCAAATGGGTGTTGTAAATAACTACCACAAACATGTAGTTTTCAATATGAATCATATGTTTGCATGAGTCCCAATCAAAATTCCACACATCTGGTTGTCAACATAAACCATATACTTGTATGAATCAAACCATAGCATTGCCAAATCGTTAGAATCAAAATAACATACAAATATAAGTCATTATCGCCACAATTCCATTTCGTTTCCAATGCAAATCGCGTATTTGCAAATATCCAATCGTATACCATAATATTCCCAAATCGTTTTGCATCAAAGCAACATACAAATATAGATTATTATCGCCACAATTCCATTTCTTACATTACACAAATCAACACAATTATTTAATTCATATCGGAATAGCACTCTACTTACAGCGTACGGCGAATCTTTAATTCATAAATCTGAGATGCTATCCTTTGTTGTAGGCGTTGATTTGATTTAGTTGTTGTTGCTTTAAGATTTGATCTTCTTTTTAATTTGATTCGTCTCTTAGGCTTGTTGGCTTGTCTCTAGGCTTTCTAATTGACGGCCATTCTTAGTTTCTCTCCAGCAGCATGACGGCTATTGTATTCTATTATTTGTGTGAGTTTAGGTTAGGTTTGAGTTGTATATATAGAATTTTAGGATTAATTTAGGCCGTTTGATTAATCCTAGAAATGACCACAACCGTTCAGTCAGGATAGAGTTATCCTATTGACTCAGCCATGAGTCAGAAATGACTCAGCATTGACTCAGCGATGAGTCAGAAATGACTCAGCGTATTAAATGTTCACCAATTCAAACGTAAATACGTATTTAATAGATACATTTTCCCCTTTACCGTATTAATTACCCATATATAAATATTTATTTATATATGAATAAATATTTTCTTACCTTTAATTTGTCATAATTAAAAATTGGAGAAGGCCAAAAAAAAAAAAAAACCATCCTTGACAACCAAAAATGCGCAACGTACGCTACATGATGCGTACACGTCATATATATATATATATGCGTATATGTATATATATATATATATTATATATATATTCATTTTTTTCTCTATCTTCCCAATTACCCATTTTCACACTAAACCACTTTTTGAACTGCGTTCACACTAGGCTATTTTAAGCCATTCCCCTAAAACAAAAAATAGGGCGCTGGCGGGGATCGAACTCTGTACCTCTTGTATGCAAGTCATGTGTTCCAACCAAATGAGCTACTAAGTATTTTGCTTACAAACTCTAGAACAATGCAAAACATTATTCGTTTCCCATTCTTCTTTCTTTTTTCATGTTTTGCTGCGATATTTAAATTAAAGATATCTTCTTCACACGTTATCCGTTTTGCGTAAACTCGGACTCTATCTCAAGCAGAATTTCGAGGCGAATGCAATGGCGTAACCCGTTTTCCTTAATTCTTTGATTTGAAATTAAGTATACTTTAATTTGTGAATCTCACTGTTATAGAATACACGGGGTGTTACATTCTCCTCCACTTAAAAGGATTTCGTCCCCGAAATCTTCAAGTTAGGAGGAATGTATATCCTAACATCCAAACATCCATCTACTCATCCATCAGACACGAGTATCCATTGTCCTTAAAAGACTTCTAATGCTTCATGATCATATGCGAAGTGTGTGTGTACATGTACTTATCTAATGCAAAATCAGGCGGTCTACTGATTCAGTTGACCTCCTTAATGCGAATTATGTGAGTGCCATGAATCCATTATGTATGCAAATTTTTCCTATTCATGATTCTACATGAGTGCACAATCATTCATACAAATGCAACATCCATATGGCAACACATTAAAGTTCAACCATATACGAATGCAAACATATATGCATATGCAATATGAAGTGACTGAGCCGATCTAAAACCTAGATTGTGTGTGTATATGCAACCACGAGCAACCACTAGCAATCACTTGCAACCACTTGCAACCATCATCCATAACATGTTTCAACTACATGTTTACATCCAAAAAGATTCTACCTATGGTTCTCAAGATAGGATCGAGGAGAGAAATAGGATAAAACAAAGCATCTAGAATAAGTTAACGATGTACCACCAGAAGGTCCGGTCTGCTTCTCAGGGCAGTCTTTGTTGATGTGTCCAGTCTTCCCACAATGAAAACATTCACCTTGCTTTCTCTTCCTCTTTCTACAATCCTTGGCTATGTGCCCTTCCGTACCACAGTAATTGCATTTCCTTTTATCACGTGAGTTGTTGTTCTTGCCTCCTTTCTCGGGGTCTACCTTCTTATTCTTAGAATCGTTGGGCTTGACCTCTTTCTTCCCTTGAGAGTTTTCTGCCTCTGTTTCCTTCTTGTCCTTATCTTCCTCGTTCAGCAATGCCATCTGCACCAACCTTTCGTACGTAGCTCCCATGGGTATATGGGTCATGGCCAAACTGTGTAATGGCTCATTCAACCATTTGACAAAGCGGAGAGCCTTCTTGTGCGGGGTGTTGACTAGGTCCAGCCCAAACCTAGCCAGCTCATCGAATTGATTAACATACTCTTTGACTGTCATATTCCCTTGCTTAAGAAATAAGAAATTTTCCAACTGAAGACTCCTTTCAGCTTCCGAGAGAAATTTAGCCTCAAACCTTGCCCTAAAGTCCTCCCATGTTTCCACCAGTCTTTCTGCATTAGTGACTTCCCACCAGTAGGAAGCCTCACCCTTTAGTAGCCATACTGCCAGTTGTACTTTCTGTCTATCTTCTACCTCAAAGATGATGAATAAGTCCTCGGTTTCTTTCAGCCAATTTCTAGCTGCCACGAAGGACTCAGTTCCATGAAAATCCTTTCCTCCCATAGCTTTAAAATCTTTACATATCTTAGCAATCGTGTTTCCCCGTGGAGGAGGTGGAGGAAGAGGTGCTGCTGCAGCTGGATGATTTCCTGCAGCTGGGGGAGGAGGAACGGTAGGACCTGGCTGAGTGGCCCTTGCTTCTAAGAACCGTCTAAACCAACCAGGTATTGGTACACCCTCTGGCAAGTTAAGTTCTTCGGACATGCTGAAACAAAAAGGATAGATTCAAAACGAAGGATAAGAGATAGTACCTATGGCTTTGGGGGGACTTTGCCTTTTTTTTTTAAATAAAATAATATTTTTCTTTTAAAAATGCTTCTTTAAATTTCTTTTTTGAAAATAAATTTTCAAAACTTTTTATCTTATCTGGTAAACCTATGCTCTGATACCAAGTGAAACACCCCACCTCCGTTAGGGTCACTCTCAAAGGGAACGCCCTAATTTTGGTGGAGGTTTATAAGTATAAGTCAAAGATATACAAGACAGATATAAGAACACATATTTTTGAACAGCGGAAAACAACAACTTTTATTTCATTAAAATATGTGTTACACAAACCATGCCATAATTGTCTTACAATATTTCCAAAATCATAACTGTCTTGATTACATTATTTAAAGAAGCATAAAGAAAACATAAATAAACTGCAAAAGTCCCATAGTTGCTGTCCAAAGCCATAGTCCAAAACGAAAAGATCCAAGCAATACATTCTTTCTCTTCAAGCTGGATATGAAGGCTGGTCAAGCTGCGGTATTCCCTCCCTGTGGACCTGGGGGGGGGGAACGGAAGGAAAGAAGACGAAAGAAAAGTAGAGTCAGACATAAAGCCTGAGTAAGTCTAGGACTATTCAGTCTATGAATAAAGAACTGGGTATGATAAGTATAAACTAGAAATGGGAAAGCACCATAAACTTAGTTAAGTTGTCTAGGGTCGAATATACTATCGTGCCCCATTTTAATCTCTGAACCCATATAAACTAGTTACCAACTGGCACCCCATAATCAAGGTGAAGTGATCCATTTTATAATGATCGGCTCCTACTCGCATAGTTACATGTGTCTTACGTCCCCCGATGTTGTAGTTACCTATGTTGGTCCCACCATGGGGTGTATCAAGTTCCATGGTGGCGGCCCGACACAACCCTAGAATGCACAGGTATGCTACTGGTGCCCAGTGCCTTATTTTTCTGCGCTAGAGTGTGTGCACGCCCGCACCCCGTTAGAACCTACACTGCTGCACCACCGCCGTCGATTTGACCTCTTACAATCAGCCCAGTAATCATGCCCCACCCTGCCTAGTTTCAGGGTATCATGATACCTTGTAGGGTTACTGCGAGAAGGGTCCTCCGCTACTAGGTTTTCTATTTCTAGCCAACATGCTAAGTTGGTTAAGTGTTTTATAAACCTAACCCCCCAATCAGTCTGTTTAGTTTAGCATGTTCCATTTTGATTAAGTATTAATATAATTTACTTAATCCTATCAATCCTGACTCAGCCTTAATTGTCTTATTAAAGCCTTGACCTCTCACATTAGACAGGTATTGTTGTGGCTGCCTGTTGCCGGTTGGGTCCGGGCAGTCTTACGCCACAACTCAGTCTAACCTCGGGTCCTTATTGGGCTCCGTGTTTAACCACCCACATTGGATAGGTATTGTTGTGACTACTGGACAGCCGGGCGGTTCCGGGCAGTTTTACATCATAACTCAATCCAACCTCGGGTTAAACACATCGTATTTTTCTACATTTACATATTTTGTCTCTTTTCTTTTTATATGTAAATATTTGCGGCCCATTATTCAAATTCGTCTTTATTGGTTAAATTTCATTTATGCCACTTAATTGTTCTTTCAAGGTTGTTGGCATGTGTTAAACATGCCAACACATATGTTCTATATTTTAGCCCAAACGTCATTACCCCCGTATTATACGTTCGCTCCAACGTAAGGTGTATTGGGTTTAATACTTAAACCCAATTTAGCCAAATGAAAAGGGGAGGCTTATAACATGGTGTTTATAAGGTAACATGAAAAAAGGGAGTGTGAACGCATGAACTTGCAACGAACGATTCAATTAACATAAAATAGGCACATGTGAACTTGCAATTGTAACATCATACAATCATGGCATAACATGAATCATTTTATCCATATAATCATAGCATAAACAATACTTAAACATAAATCATTCTATTCATATGGTTAATGCATAGACAATACTTAAACATGAATTATTTTATTCATATGATTATGGCATAAGCAGTACTTAAACATGCATCGTTCTATTCATATAATCATGGCATAAATAATACATGAATCATAGGTTCAACTAACCATGTAAACTTGAAATTAAGAATCTAACTAAATTAGATATCATTATTATTGGCACAGGTCTTGACTAAAAATATAAGCCTATATTTTTATTTAGGCATAAACTAATCGTGTTCATAAAATCACTACATGTTAACAAAAAGGTGCTTACTTTTGTCACTAATACAAAAGTATGGTTCAACTAAAATTATCCCAACTTAATTCTTATATGAATCATGGTTTTCATTCTATTCATAGATTTATAGCATAAACATATCTAAACTTACATCATGGTTTTTATTTTATCTATGTAAACTTGCAAGAGGAATGTAATTCTAATGTAATTCTAATGTAACTTATGATAACAACATGAGCCTAAAAACATGTTTTTCAATTGGGCATAATAACGAACATAGTTTAGTCATGTTCATAAAATTAATACAAATTTACAAAGATGCGTGCTTTTGTCACTATCACAAAAATATGATTTTTATACTTGAACTATGATTCCAATTCCAACATAACTTCATATGAATCATAATACTTAGGTGAATCAAATTACACTAAAGATGACCATAGAATTTTACATCATGTTGTCATAACAATAGATCATAGACTTGCATGAATTCTAATTAAAATATCATAACATATAGTTGTTAACATGAATCATATACTTGCATGAATCTTAAATAAATTATTACAACATACAGTTGTTAACATGAATCATATACTTGCATGAATCTTAAATAAATTATTACAACATATAGTTGTTACTTTCAACATGAATCATATGCTTGCAATTATCAAATGGGTGTTGTAAATAACTACCACAAACATGTAGTTTTCAATATGAATCATATGTTTGCATGAGTCCCAATCAAAATTCCACACATGTGGTTGTCAACATAAACCATATACTTGTATGAATCAAACCATAGCATTGCCAAATCGTTAGAATCAAAATAACATACAAATATAAGTCATTATCGCCACAATTCCATTTCGTTTCCAACGCAAATCGCGTATTTGCAAATATCCAATCGTATACCATAATATTTCCAAATCGTTTTGCATCAAAGCAACATACAAATATAGATTATTATCGCCACAATTCCATTTCTTACATTACACAAATCAACACAATTATTTAATTCATATCGGAATAGCACTCTACTTACAGCGTATGGCGAATCTTTAATTCAGAAATCTGAGATGCTATCCTTTGTTGTAGGCGTTGATTTGATTTAGTTGTTGTTGCTTTAAGATTTGATCTTCTTTTTAATTTGATTCGTCTCTTAGGCTTGTTGGCTTGTCTCTAGGCTTTCTAATTGGCGGCCATTCTTAGTTTCTCTCCAGCAGCATGACGGCTATTGTATTATATTATTTGTGTGAGTTTAGGTTAGGTTTGAGTTGTATATATAGAATTTTAGGATTAATTTAGGCCGTTTGATTAATCCTAGAAATGACCACAACCGTTCAGTCAGGATAGAGTTATCCTATTGACTCAGCCATGAGTCAGAAATGACTCAGCATTGACTCAGCGATGAGTCAGAAATGACTCAGCGTATTAAATGTTCACCAATTCAAACGTAAATACGTATTTAATAGATACATTTTCCCCTTTACCGTATTAATTACCCATATATAAATATTTATTTATATATGAATAAATATTTTCTTACCTTTAATTTGTCATAATTAAAAAGTGGAGAAGGCCAAAAAAAAAAAAACCATCCTTGACAACCAAAAATGCGCAACGTACGCTACATGATGCGTACACGTCATATATATATATATATATATGCGTATATGTATATATATATATTATATATATTCATTTTTTTCTCTATCTTCCCAATTACCCATTTTCACACTAAACCACTTTTTGAACTGCGTTCACACTAGGCTATTTTAAGCCATTCCCCTAAAACAAAAAATAGGGCGCTGGCGGGGATCGAACTCTGTACCTCTTGTATGCAAGTCATGTGTTCCAACCAAATGAGCTACTAAGTCTTTTGCTTACAAACTCTAGAACAATGCTAAACATTATTCGTTTCCCATTCTTTTTTTTTCTTTCATGTTTTGCTGCGATATTTAATTAAAGATATCTTCTTCACACGTTATCCGTTTTGCGTAAACTCGGACTCTATCTCAAGCAGAATTTCGAGGCGAATGCAATGGCGTAACCCGTTTCCCTTAATTTTTTGATTTGAAATTAATTATACTTTAATTTGTGAATCTCACTGTTATAGAATACACGGGGTGTTACAACATTGGTGAATAATACCATTTTGTTTGCAAAACAAAGTAAACTCATTTGAAAAATATTCACCACCACGATCTGAATGTAACACTTTAATTTTGATTCCTAATTGTGTTTCGACTTCTGCTTTGTAAATTTTGAATTTATCAAAGGCTTCATCTTTAGATTTCATTAGATATACATAAGCATATCTAGAATAGTCATCAATAAATGTTATATAGTCTTGGTTATCACCATAGGTGATATGACTCTTTAAGTCACCTACATCACTATATACTAAATCGAGCAAACTAGTTTTCCTTTCAATATATTTAAAGGATTTCCGACGTAATTTTGCTTGAACACATATTTCACATTTAGAAATAGATTCGAAATCACAATCAAAAATTAATCCTAATTTATGCATATTTCTAAGTGACTTATAATTAACATGTCCTAATCTACTATGCCATAAATTAACAGAGTCAACAATACAAGCAGAAGATTTCTTCATTAGATTCAACTTAATCATGCCATTACAAGAATATCCCTGTCTAATAAATTTGCTGTTCTTGGAAAATACTAACTTATCAGACTCATACACCATCTTGAATCCTGCTTTGTTAAGAAGATATCCAGAAATCAAATTCTTACACATATCAGGTACATAAAATACATTGACAAAAGTAAGAACTTTCCCAGAGATGAAGGTCAATTCAATAGTGCCTTTTCCCAGATCTTTGCTTGCAACTTTGTTTGCACCAGTTACTTCGCTGGATTCTCCGTTATTCTCATCGTAAGTCTTGAACAGATTACGGTCTTTGCAAATATGAGTAGTTGCTCCAGTATCGAGCCACCAATCATTATCAATACCACTAACGGAGTTCACCTCTTGTACGATAGCCACAAGCTTTTCTTCGACCATATTCGCTTTTTATTGTTTCTTCCGAAGACGACAGTCTCGGGAATAGTGGCCCGGTTTGTGACAATAGTAACAGTCACCCTTCTTCTTATTCTTGGAATTAGTACCTTTCTTTTTAAACTGTGTCTCATTCTTAGGCTTTAACTTATCGTTAATTTCAACATTATTAGCCTTAGATTGAGACTCGGTTTGCGGATTATCATCTAGTTCGTGTTTACGAGAATCCTCTTCAATACGAAGATTACGCTGTAAACCGTCTAAACCATAATCCGTCTCCGCATGTTTTAATTTTTTCTTATAATCATTCCAAGAATTTGGGAGCCTCGAAATAATAACTCCAACAACAAAAGATTCAGGGAGATCAATACCGACATCCTTAAGTTGATTTACCAACAGTGGAATTTCACTTACTTGTCCAATGATAGACTTGTTGGTGACCATTTTGAAATCCATAAAATTGCATATAAGAAATTTTTTATTACTTGCCTCAGAGATGCGATATTTGCTTTCTAGCGCAGTCCAGAGTGCCTTCGCGGTGTCCAAGGTCCTGTGAGCATTGTATATCGGAGTAGACAGAGCATTCAGAATGTGGCCTCTGCATAGAAAATCTTCCTCTTTGCGCTTTTAGTTCCACACTATCCTTTTTGGTTTCCTCTGGTATTTTCTCCAATCCATCTTCGAGAATATGAAATAATCTGACCGTGATCAAAAAGAATTTCATGATCTCTTGCCAACGAGTGAAATTCTCTCCATCAAATCGCTCTAACTTCGTCAAACGCTGATTCATCACTTGTAACGCGCTCAAACCTTCCGTGGTTGAAACTGTTGTCTGAAAATTTGTAGGGGATTTTGTGGTTTGAGACGCTTTTGGAGGAATATAATCTACCATACTTCTGACTTCAAGGATTTGCGGAGCAAATTCTTTCAGACAATAGTTCAACCCACCAGGTACAAAAGGGTTATCGAACTATTGACTTCAGGATTTAATGAAGCCTTGGAACAAATTAATCGAATTCAAAATTTGTACGATTTTGATCCGACCAAGAACACTCTGATATTAGATCTCTAATGATGCAATGTAGAATGTTGAATAGAAGAGGAAGTAGAAGATGGCAATTCTGCTACAGTTTCAGAATCAAAACAATATATAAGTGTTTCAGACAGAACTATTTTGCAATAGTTTAATGGCGTTTCAGAATTGTAGAGGAAGAAGAAGATTAATTCTGAGTACATTGCAACAGTTCTGGGCGTGGATACTTATAGACAGCGAAGTGTGATATCTATTTGCAACAGTCACATCTGTTGCTATTTGGAAAAGCGTCGCTATTTCTAACAAAGAAGAAGAGGTATCCTTTCAGCGAAACATCACAACCATTTGAAACGGTTGTATCTGTTTCAATTCAAGACCGTCGCATCCCTTCAGGATGAAACCGGTCGACCGCCCAAATTACACCGGTAGACTGTTTTCAACCAGAGACTAAAACAGTCGACCGGTTGAATTTTCGCCTGTCGACTGGTTAATTTCTGCGGCCTAATGGATCACAAGACCCCAAGAGCCCCAAGGCCCATCTTTTGACCATTAAATATTTATATCTATGCCATGGCCATGCTTAGCCTCATCTCTCCCTTCTCTTTTCTTTCTTTTGATATAATATATCAAGCTCTTGTATATATAAAGGTATACCCTTACACATTCTACAATGTGGGACAAAACACATTTGCCTATTCCTTCTTCCTTTCATTCTTCCTTCTTTTAACAAATAAAATACACAAACCCAAAGCATGTTTTGAAAATTTTACAATAGATGATGTGCCGTGGTGGAGGAGAAGAGGATATATATAGTCATCCTATTAACCAAGCAGTTTCCCCTCCTAATCGAGCTCCTAGTAAAAATATAAATACATATATAAGGCTTATAGTTACAATGTTTTATACATGTGGTGTTGAAGTCTCCTTATGTAATTTATCTCTAGTCACAATAAGTGCCACATTGCAGGTTTTTGAAATAGGATGCATGGGAGAAACAAAATCTTATGAATTCACATCACCATACGAATGTAAGTTATTTCTTTCTCATTTTGTCAAATCTTACACTGTCCTATTTGTTTGAATCCTAGTAAAATATATGATTTGTAATTTGAAACTTATACATTTAGGATCATTCATATAAGCCATGTGACAAAATTGCTTATTTAATTGTAAATATCATTATAGTTGCTAATTTTTTTTGACCATAAAAAAAAATCTAATACTAACTAGTAAAATATGTTTAATATGCAGAAATTTTACTTATATCCATATTCAAGTTTAAGCTTGTATGTAATAAAAATTATTGTTGATTGTAATGGCTTCACAGAATCATTATAACTTCGCATAATACACCGCCTATATCACAAAATCATAACGACTTCACTAAATCATAATGGCTTCAGAGAATACACCACCTGTATCAATGCTTATATTGTATTTGTAGAAAGTAAGAGTTAATGATAGATTTTATACTTCTAAAACAACATGCAAAACAAATTTTCATACTTGATCCCAAAAAAATTCAAAGGAGGCGAAGAAGTTATGTAATAACCCGGAAATCCGAGCCAATTTAAAATTTTTATTATGGCAATTTTAGTGAATTTTGATTATTTAAAATGAATTATTTTAAATTATAACGACGAGAAATTTATTTTGAATAGAATTCTAACATATATATTTATATAGCTCGACGTAAGAATATAAATATTTATTTTAAATTATAAAAGGAATTGAAAATGGCACGGTAGTTCGATAATTTGATTTCAAAAGTCAAATGAATGTACCGGGTGCAAAAATAAACCGGATTTTAGCAAAACCTAAAATATCAGAATCTATTTGAGAATATCTTTCCAACGAATCCGAAAAATTGAAATTTCATAGCGAGAATAAGAAGTTACGTCCAGTTGAAATTCTGAATAGTCGTTATGGAATTCAGGCCCTTAAAAATGGAAATTTTGCAAACGACCTCAGTTTTCGACGAAACCACTTTTGTTTGATCCGCGATGTCAAATTATTGCTAGGTTTCAAAATTCGTAATTTTTCGAATCAATATGTGAGCGTGGCAAAGAAAAACGTGTTTGACCAGTTTTAATTGATTTTAATCGACTGGAAAATGGCCATTTTTCAAACGATCTCGGAATTTGGCGAAATTAGTTTTGTTAGGACCGTATCGTCAATATGAAGCTAGAAAATATTTTTCAGGAAATTTTAGAGTCCGTATGTGGCCCCGGTAAATTGAAATGCACGTTCAAATTCAATATATAGAGTTATATGTTGATTTTGGCGGAAACCGATCGAAACGATCGAATCAGCCTACGATACATATCCCATTATGTTCGGAATGGGGGTAATTAGCTATGGATGACAGGCGGTGGGCCTCGTTTAGAGGTCAAATGAAAAAGTCAACTTTTTGAAATTAAAAATAATAAAATAATATATATAATTATATAAATCTCTCCCTTCACAGTCAAACTCAGTCAATCGAAATAAAATGAAAAAAAAGAGAAAAGCAACGGGGTGGCGGGCGATTCGCCGCCGCCACGGCCAGCGAGGCCACCGCGCATCAGGCGCCGCCTCCCAGGAGGACCACCGCCCTCCTCCGCTTCGAACCCGACCCCCCTTCTGCTCCTCGTTCCCCTCTCCTTCCTTCCCTCCCCTCGATTTCAACGCCGAGCACCCCCCCCCTTCGCCACAGCGCCGCCGCGCCTTCCCCAAACCTCCCTCTCTCCACTCCCGCTCCACTTCCCCCCTCTCCAAAATCGAATGCGCCACCTCGCGCAGAGCGCCGCCGCCCGATGGCCAGCAACCCCGGCACCACCTCCCTGACCTCTTGCGCAAGCTTTCCTGCCCCCTATCCTCCAAGTAACGCAAGCCTACCCTCCCCCAATCGACTACAGTAAGTTTTATTGTATTTCATTTTTAGATCTGAGTTTGTTTATGTTAAAACCATACTTTATAAACCAGTTTTTACACATATAATTAGCATTTTTAAAATCAGTTTTATATAGATTTTTATAAATAAAAAGAGTAGATTTTTATGAAAGTAAAGTCGTGATTTTTAAGTGGAAAAAGTTATGGTTTTTAGTTTATAAAAATATGACCTTTATGTATGTAAAGAATTGATTTTTATAAAGGGAAAAGATTTGATTTTTATCGTTTGAATGGAATCATAAAAATACGATTTTTAATGTGTACAAGGTCGAATTTTTAAAATATGAATGGGCGGATTTTTTTTATGTGTAAAAGGTCGGATTTTTATAATATGAAAGAAGCTGAAAGATCATATTTTTATATGTTGAAAGACCATATTTTTATATGTTGGAAGATTATATTTTTATATAAGAAAAGATATGATTTTTATAATCGAAATAGCGATATAAAATTAGATTTTTATATATGGAATAGCGGCACAAAAATATGATTTTTAATGCATAAACATCGTATTAAATATATAATTTTTATATATGAACAGCGTGAAAAGGACTGCATTGGAATTTCAAACAGATCCAGACGGTTCAGCAGTTCAAAAGCAAAGCACGGCGGAGTGGAACCCTCTGTGAGAACTTCTCACTTTTAATTTTCTAGTTAAAATATATACTAGGATGCAGACGGTGTTTAGTAGCACCCGACACCCGTCGTCCACAGACCATAGACGGCTTGTATGCTTGTTTGTTTGATTTTGATGTGTAGTTGATTGTGTGATGTGACGTGAAATAAAATAAAATATTTATATAGTTAAAAAATTGAAAATAGAATTTTTAACGTGTATTTAAAATGAAATAAATATAAACAGTTTATATACACACATTTGACGGATATTGATTGGGACGATAAATTTTACACATTGCCCAACTGCACAAATAAAATCTGTGTTTGATTGTTTGAAACCCCACACGGGTATTGGGGTGATATATGACATACACTAATCCCAAAAATTAGTTGTATGTCGATCGATTGATTGACAGACTGTTATAAGCGTTGAACATTTATATTTGATGCTTATACAGTGTAGAATGCACTTTGGATGATGGTTGATTATTTGTCATTGTTGATATATACATGCATTGGTATGGAAATCCATAGAAATAAAATCTATGGTAATTGATTGGGCCTCATTCCAGTTTTGAAATAGAATATTTGAAAAAGAAATATTTGAATAGAAATATTTGAAATAGAATATTTGAATATTGACCATTGACTTCGAACGGATATTACGGGAGATTCGACCGTCGGATTCTCCTAAAACCGAAACCATTGGGTTCGTATCAAAAAGAGCTTTCTAACGGATATTAGAAATTAGAAATCTAACGGTTGGATTTGGAATTATGTCCAAATCAAATTTGGAAAAGGTCGCTGTAAGTGCAGTTCGATGGCCGTTGATGGAAATCGACTGTACGGGCCTTGATAAAATTATTAAAAATATTAATAATTTGTGTAAAATCATAAGAAGTGATTTGTGAAGAACTGGGATGAAAAAATTCCACATTTGAAAAGATAAAAATAGATTTTTTCGAAATGAACTAGTTTTGAACTAGAATAATAATTTATTTATTTTTAAATAAATAAATTGGATTTGAAATGGTTTTAAAAATAACCTGAATTTCCAATAATTGAATTGGAATATTTGAATCGAAATTGTCTTCCGAATATTTCGATGTTGGATTTCATGATGATACAGATATTTTTATGTAAATTTGAAAGATATATTAATATCGTTATTTCTAATACGATATTTGTTGGTCGTAGAATTTGATATTGAATATAAGCCGATATATTTTCTATTCAGAGCCTTATATTTAATATCAAATGTGATTTGGGTTTGTCGTGAATGGTGTCTTCATTAACACTGTCCTTAAACCTAGTTGAGAAAAAGATTAAATCTTTTTATTTAGATTTAATGAAGTGTACCAATTAAATGGTATTTAATTGGAATTGAGTTGGAATTGATTTTAAGGTTTATCGTGAACGGTGTTTTAAATAACACTTGTTCTTTAACCCGATGATTAATGGAATGTGATTTTGGGTTTATCGTGAACCGTATTTTAGATCACATTGGTTCTTTAATCCAGTTAAAGACAGGATATTGATTTTTGGGAAGATTAAAACTAAGTGGAGTTTTAATGAATCTTTAATTAGATTGAAATGATCGAGAATGGAGTATCCCCAGTTTTACTCTAGGCGATAGTTAAATCTTTAATTAGATTTGAACGTTAAATGGTAATTGAATTTACTGATAACATCGTGGTGTTAGATGTGAAGTATTACCAGTTTTACTTCATGGGATGAATAGGTTGGGATTGGGCAAGTAAAATAAATGATTACTTCGGTGTGGTTCGCTAATCCCGACTAGTTTGAATTGATATTCAAAAGAAGATTAAAGAATAAATTTAAAGAATTTACCTTTGACAAAATTAATGGGAACCTTTCCCAAAGTGTAAGAATATTTCAATAAAAGAATATTCTAAATTGGAATGAGGCATATGTTGTGTTTTTGTAACACTTGTTTATTATATACGCGAGTTATTCAGAAAGACCGGGTCTATCCCATTCTGAATAACTGATTCGACGTGGTGTCGAGGATGAAGACCGTGGTCGAAGACCGGAGGTCTTCACGTCATTTGGGTGATTACTGATGATCTTGATTGGGCCGTACACCCAAGAGGAGGGAATCAGTTAGTGATCGTCCAGACGTACTGGGAGATCGATGGATATGCGGGGTACTAGGTGCCTCCGGTTTCGTTCAGACCCAGAACGGACTTGTAAATGGACTGTGTGTCTGACATTGGATTTTAGTCTGTGTGATTGATTTCTATTAAATATATATATGTTTGGCGGCGGAGAATTTATTCTCTTGCTTAACGCCCTTCTCTGAGATGTACGAGCTCAGGGGTTATATATCGATGGATATCAATCGCATGGAGTGAATTGCCTGTGTGGCATGCCTAAGTGGCAAATGATCAAGGCTTCTGTTGAAAAGAAGAGTCTTGTGGTGGATGATCAAAGCACGGCCTGTGTGGCATAGCTTTGTGTAATGTTGATTCGCGAGGGCATGCGTTTCCTTCTTGCTAGAAGTGGCATCAGTGGTTTTACACGCCCTGACGACTTTGACTTATGTGGTTGTTGCTGTTGCGAGGCGCCTCAGATATATCGGTGACTATGTGAAGCCGATGGAGTCATTCGTTGGCTCATTGACACCCCAAAGGGTGGGGAAACGCAGTGTTCAGGCATTTTAATCCATATCGGTGGACCGGCCCTGACGATCCAAGGGCCCACCTGAGTCTGGGTCCTGAGACACGGGCTAGAGCGTCTCGAATCGGTAGAGGACTATCTTTTGCCTCGATTCACAGATGGAAATCCAACTTCCAATACGTGACATTTCGGTTTTAGTTGTCATCCTATATATGGCGACATAGTGGGATGGGGCGCTTATGCCATCTATGATTGATACTTATGATGTGAAGTTGTTTTATACACTATGCACTTGTAATAGTATCAAATGATTTGTTTTAAACGTATCAAGCATTCTTGGCTATTATAAGGTAAAAACCCTATCCTCCGGCTTGCGTTGCATTGTGTGATGGGACCTGGGTCTTATAATAGCTTCATTGTTCTTTATTTAGCATTGCGCTGTTGTTTTATGCACTGGTATTCTTAGGAGGAAACCCGTTCCGTGTTATACGGCGTGGTCCCTTGATTTACCTAACTTTAAAATAAAGATTAATAACTGTTTTAGTTCTCACACCAGTCACATGACTGACCTGGAGTTTATTGTTTTAACCTAAACTCTGGGTGCCCTTATTTTGACACGGGCAGCTAGTAGTTTTGGTTTTGCAGATTTATATTCACAGGATCCTGGTTTACAGCTTGAACGATACTCGGAAAGCTCTGTATCCGTGTATTACTTCTAGTTGTGTATCGTATTATTTTTCCGCTGCTATGTAATGTATTTAAGTCTTTGATATTCTTTGTTGTATAATATTGATTTATACTCTTTATATTCTTGTAATCTGATGGAATTGTTGTAATATACAATGAAATGTTCTTCTGTCTGCGTTCTTCGGTGTGTTGTTCCCAACTCAATCCGTGATTTCCCGTAAGGGGGATTTCGGGCCGTTTCATCGTGGTATCAGAGCTTTGGTTTACAGAGCTCGGAGAACAAGACACATTAGAACCATACGAAAGAATTCATCAGAAATTGGATTAGTAATATCCAACGGGAATGACTCGTTAGAGATGGGATCAGTAGTATCCTAGATCGAGTGTGAAGAGTATATCTTTGAAAATGAAAACAATTTTGTTTTGAAATTTAAATCATTTTATACGTATTTGAATATTTATTTGTATTGAATTTGGACAATCCAGTATATAAAGATTTTGCATATACGCCTTGCAAAAGTGTATTCGAAGTTTTAATATACTGGATAGATATAGAGTCACACTCTACTCGCCCGGAGATGATTCTGATTATTGTAGCTACATCATCAGAATTAGTGTTCGAGTTTTGAAAGTGTGATATTTATATATTTTCAATTGAATGGTGTGAGAACCGAAACTAGATAGGGCTTATTGTTGTGATTTGGCATAAAAAATCTGAATTTTTTTTACTATGTATCAAAGTTGTGAATTTGAAAAGATAATCAACTAATTGATTGATGGTTATGTTGTTTGATTATGGTTTGATTAATTAAAAGTTGAACCATTTGACCAAATTGTACGAAATAGTGAATTGTATTGAAAATTAGTCGCATTTGCATGCATATACATGTACTTACACTGAACAGGTCATAACAAGGAGGCTAGAGAAGAAGAATAAAATTGTTTGCCCGACAAATAGGTACTTGTTTACCATAATTACTGTTTTGTTTGGGTGATGATGATTTTATGAGCTGATTGGCTAGCCGCTTGGCTTTTTCTTTTTCTTTTGGATTGAAGAAGGCCATGGGAGGCTATATGCAATATCCCGAAGTCCCCGGTGCAGGGGAGGTTATGGCGAAATTTGTCGGAAATTTAGGGTGTTAGCCAAATTTTTTGAAAAATTTGAAAAGTTCTTGGAAATTGAAAAGTTGAAGAACTTAAGCCGTAGTGAAAATAATGGAAGTTAAATTGATTTGTAAAACAACTTTCGACTTCGTTCCTTTTCGGGGATGAAAAGTTTTAAGTGGGGGAGATTGTAATAACCTGGAAATCCAAGCCAATTTAAAATTTTTATTTTGGCAATTTTAGTGAATTTTGATTATTTAAAATGAATTATTTTAAATATTAATGATGAGAAATTTATTTTTAATATAATTCGAACGTATATATTTATATATCTCGACATTAGAATATAAATATTTATTTTAAATTATAAAAGGAATTGAAAATGCCACGGTAGTTCGATAATTCGATTTCAAAATTCAAATGAATGTACCGGGTGCAAAATAAACTGGATTTTGACGAAACTAAAAATATCAGAATCTATTTGAGAATATCTTTCCAATGAATCTGAAAAATTGAAATTTCATAGCGAGGATAAGAAGTTACGTCCAGTTGAAATTCTGAATAGTCGTTATGGAATTCAGACCCTTAAAAATGGAAATTTTGCAAACGACCTCGGTTTTCGATGAAACCACTTTTGTTGGATCCGCGATGTCAAATTATTGCTAGATTTCAAAATTCGTAATTTTTCGAATCAATATGTGAGCGTGGCAAAGGAAAACGTGTTTGACCAGTTTCAGTTGATTTTAATCGACTGGAAAATGGCCATTTTTCAAACGGTCTCGGAATTTGGCGAAATTAGTTTTGTTAGGACTGTATCGTTAATATGAAGCTAGAAAATATTTTTCAGGAATTTTTAGAGTCCATATGTGGCCCCGGTAAATTGAAATGCGCATTCAAATTCAATATATAGAGTTATATGTTGATTTTGGCGGAAACTGATCGAAACGATCGAATCAGCCTACGATACATATCCCATTGTGTTCAGAATGGGGGTAATTAGCTATGGACGACAGGCGGTGGGCCTCGATTAGAGGTCGAATGAAAAAGTCAACTTTTTGAAATTAAAAATAATAAAATAATATATATAATTATATAAATCTCTCCCTTCACAGTCAAACTTAGTCAATCGAAATAAAATGAAAAAAAAGAGAAAAGCGATGGGGTGGGGGGCGATTCGCCGCCGCGCCTCAGGCGCCGCCTTCCAGGAGGACCACCGCCCTCCTCCGCTTCGAACCCAACCCCCCTTCTGCTCCTCGTTCCCCTCTCCTTCCTCCCATCCCCTCGATTTCAACGCCGAGCATCCCCCCTTTGCCACAGCGTCGCCGCGCCTTCCCCAAACCCTCTCTCTCCGCTCTCGCTCGACTTCCTCCCCCTCTCCAAAATCGAACGCGCCACCTCGCGCAGAGCGCCGCCGCCCGATGGCCAGCAACCCCGGCGCCACCTCCCTGACCTCTTGCGCAAGCTTTCCTGCCCTCTATCCTCCAAGTAACGCAAGCCTTCCCTCCCCCAATCGACTACAGTAAGTTTTATTGTATTTCATTTTTAGATCTGAGTTTGTTTATGTTAAAACCATACTTTATAAACCAGTTTTTACACATATAATTAGCATTTTTAAAATCAGTTTTATATTGATTTTTATAAATAAAAAGAGTAGATTTTTATGAAAGTAAAGTCGTGATTTTTAATTGGAAAAAGTTAGGGTTTTTAGTTTATAAAAATATGACCTTTATGTATGTAAAGAATTGATTTTTATAAAGGGAAAAGATTTGATTTTTATCGTTTGAATGGAATCATAAAAATACGATTTTTAATGTGTAAAAGGTCGAATTTTTAAAATATGAATGGTCTGATTTTTTTTTTATGTGCAAAAGGTCGGAATTTTGTAATATGAAAGAAGTAGAAAGATCATATTTTTATATGTTGAAAGACCATATTTTTATATGTTGAAAGATTATATTTTTATATAAGAAAAGATATGATTTTTATAATCAAAATAGCGATATAAAATTAGATTTTTATATATGGAATAGCGGCATAAAAATATAATTTTTAATGTATAAACATCGTATTAAATATATAATTTTTATATATGAACAGCGTGAAAAGGACTGCATTGGAATTTCAAACAGATCTAGACGGTTCAGCAGTTCAAAAGCAAAGCACGGCGGAGTGGAACCCTCTGTGAGAACTTCTCACTTTTAATTTAATTTTCTAGTTAAAATATATACTAGGATGCAAACGGTGTTTAGTAGCACCCGACACCCGTCGTCCACAGACCATGGACGACTTGTATGCTTATTTGTTTGATTTTGATGTGTAGTTGATTGTGTGATGTGATGTGAAATGAAATAAAGTATTTATATAGTTAAAAATATTTTATTTGAAAATAGAATTTTTAACGTGCATTTAAAATGAAATAAATATGAACAAATCAGACGATTTGTTTATATACGCACATTTGACTGATATTGATTGGGACGATAAATTTTACACATTGCCCAACTACACAAATAAAATCTGTGTTTGATTGTTTGAAACCCCACACGGGTATTGGGGTGATATATGACATACACTAATCCCAATAATTAGTTGTATGTCGATCGATTGATTGACAGATTGTTATAAGCGTTGAATATTTATATTTGATGCTTATACAGTGTAGAATGCACGTTGGATAATGGTTGATTATTTTTCATTGTTGATATATACATGCGTTGTATGGAAATCCATAGAAATAAAATCTACGGTAATTGATTGGGCCTCATTCCAGTTTTGAAATAGAATATTTGAAAAAGAAATATTTGAATAGAAATATTTGAAATAGAATATTTGAATATAGAAATATATGAAGCCGTGTTGATTAGATTGACGCCATTTTGACGTGAACGATATTTATATCAATTTTATTCGTTTTTCAATGAATATTGAAAGTGATTTGAAATTCGAATTAAATTGAAGTGATTTGAAATTCAAATTAAATTGAAGTGATTTGAAATTCGAATTAAATTGAATAGATTTGAATTTCGAATTAAATTGAATAGATTTGAAATTCGAATTAAATTGAATGAATTGAAATTCGAATTAAATTGAATAGATTTGAAATTCGAATTAAATTGAAATGAATTGAAATTCGAATTAAATTGAAATTGAAATTGATTTGAAATGAATTTAAAACGAATTTATATTGGAACATTCAATTTTGATTTGAAACTGAATATGAAGTTGAAATTGTTATGAAAACAAATTTAAAACGATTTATAAAATACGTTTTGAAAGGAAATCAACGAAGTATATATTATATATATATATAATATAATGGCCTGAATAGAACGCGCCGCGCCGCGGTAGTCCACGAATTTCGACCACTGACTTCGAACGGATATTACGGGAGATCCGACCGTCGGATTCTCTTAAAACCTGAACCGTTGGGTTCGTATCGAAAAGTGCTTTCTAACGGATATTAGAAATTAGAAATCTAACGGCTAGATTTGGAATTATGTCCAAATCAAATTTGGAAAAGGTCGCTGTAAGTGCAGTTCGATGGCCGTTGATGGAAATCGACTGTACGGGCCTTGATAAAACTATTAAAAATATTAATAATTTGTGTAAAATCATAAGAAGTGATTTGTGAAGAACTGGGATGAAAAAATTCCATATTTGAAAAGATAAAAATAGTTTTTTCGAAATGAACTAGTTTTGAACTAGAATAATAATTTATTTATTTTTAAATAAATTGGATTTGAAATGGTTTTAAAAATAACCAAAATTTCCAATAATTGAATTGGAATGGATTTGAATCGAAATTGTCTTCGGAATATTTCGATGTTGGATTTCGTGATGATACAGATATTGTTATGGGAATTTGAAAGATATATTAATATCGTTATTTCCAATACGATATTTGTTGGTCGTAGAATTTGATATTGAATATAAGCCGATATATTTTCTATTCAGAGCCTTGTATTTAATATCAAATGTGATTTGGGTTTGTCGTGAATGGTGTCTTCATTAACACTGTCCTTAAACCCAGTTGAGAAAAAGATTAAATCTTTTTATTTAGATTTAATGAAGTGTACCAATTAAATGGTATTCAATTGGAATTGAGTTGGAATTGATTTTAGGGTTTATCGTGAACGGTGTTTTAAATAACACTTGTTCTTTAACCCGATGATTAATGGAATGTGATTTTGGGTTTATCGTGAACCGTGTTTTAGATGACATTGGTCCTTTAACCCAGTTAAAGACAGGATATTGATTTTTGGGAAGATTAAAACTAAATGGAGTTTTAATGAATCTTTAATTAGATTGAAATGATAGAGAATGGAATATCCCCAGTTTTACTCCAGGCGATAGTTAAATCTTTAATTAGATTTGAACGTGAAATGATAATTGAATTTACCGATAACACCGTGGTGTTAGATATGAAGTATTACCAGTTTTACTTCATGGGATGAATAGGTTGGGATTGGGCAAGTAAAATAAATGATTACTTCGGTGTGGTTCGCTAATCCCGACTAGTTTGAATTGATATTCAAAAGAAGATTAAAGAGTAAATTTAAAGAATTTATCTTTGATATAATGGGAACCTTTCCCAAAGTGTAAGAATATTTGAATAAAAGAATATTCTAAATTGGAATGAGGCGTATGTTGTGTTTGTGTAACACTTGTTTATTATATACGCGAGTTATTCAGAAAGACCGGGTCTATCCCATTCTGAATAACTGATTCGACGTGGTGTCGAGGATGAAGACAGTGGTCGAAGACCGGAGGTCTTCACGTCATTTGGGTGATTACTGATGATCTTGATTGGGCCGTACACCCAAGAGGAGGGAATCAGTTAGTGATCGTCCAGACGTACTGGGAGATCGATGGATATGCGGGGTACTAGGTGCCTCCGGTTTCGTTCAGACCCGGAACGAACTTGTAAATGGACTGTGTGTCTGACATTGGATTTTAGTCTGTGTGATTGATTTCTATTAAATATATATCTGTTTGGCGGCTGAGAATTTATTCTCTTGCTTAACGCCCTTCTCTGAGACGTACGAGCTCAGGGGTTATATATCGATGGATATCAATCGCATGGAGTGAATTGCCTGTGTGGCATGCCTAAGTGGCAAATGATCAAGGCTTCTATTGAAAAGCAGAGTCTTGTGGTGGATGATCAAAGCACGGTCTGTGTGGCATAGCATTGTGTAACGTTGATTCGCGAGCCTCACACCCCGGTAGTGGACCAGAAACGGGAGAGGACTTCAGGGAGGGCATGCGTTTCCTTCTAGCTAGAAGTGGCGTCAGTGGTTTTACACGCCCTGACGAGTTTGACTTATGTGGTTGTTGCTGTTGCGAGGCGCCTCGGATATATCAGTGACTATGTGAAGCCGATGGAGTCATTCGTTGACTCATTGACACCCCCAAAGGGTGGGGAAACGCAGTGTTCAGGAATTTTAATCCACATCGGTGGACCGGCCTTGACGATCCAAGGGCCCACCTGAGTCTGGGTCCTGAGACACGGGCTAGAGCGTCTCGAATCGGTAGAGGACTATCTTTTGCCTCGGTTCACAGATGGAAATCCAACTTCCAATACATGACGTTTCGATTTCAGTTGTAATCCTATATATGGCGACATAGTGGGATGGGGCGCTTATGCTGTCTATGATTGATACTTATGATGTGAAGTTGTTTTATACACTATGCACTTATAGTAGTATCAAATGATTTGTTTTAAACGTATCAAGCATTCTTGGCTATTATAAGGTAAAAACCCTATCCTCCGGCTTGCGTTGCATTGTGTGATGGGACCTAGGTCTTATAATAGCTTCATTGTTCTTTATTTAGCATTGCGCTGTTGTTTTATGCACTGGTATTCTTGGGAGGAAACTCGTTCCGTGTTATACGGCGTGGTCCCTTGATTTACCTAACTTTAAAATAAAGATTAATAACTGTTTTAGTTCTCACACCAGTCACATGACTGACCTGGAGTTTATTGTTTTAACCTAAACTCTGGGTGCCCTTATTTTGACACGGGCAGCTAGTAGTTTTGGTTTTGCAGATTTATATTCACAGGATCCTGGTTTACAGCTGGAACGATACTCGGAAAGCTCTGTATCCGTGTATTACTTCTAGTTGTGTATTGTATTATTTTTTCGCTGCTATGTAATGTATTTAAATCTCTGATATTCTTTGTTGTATAATATTGATTTATACTCTGTATATTCTTGTAATCTGATGGAATTGTTGTAATATACAATGAAATGTTCTTTTGTCTGTGTTCTTCGGTGTGTTGTTCCCAACTCAATCCGTGATTTCCCGTAAGGTGGATTTCGGGTCGTTTCAAGTGAGGTGCACTGCTCAACTTGATTGGAAAGTAATTGACAGTCACATTGATAAACCATTCATATCATCTGGTCTAGAGTTTGCTCCTTTACCAGTTAATTGCACTAATTCTAATTTTCATTCATTTTGTATCTCGCATCCTTTATTTTTTTCCTTAACATATAATATCAGTATATATAACGCATGGAGAGGATTATGTAACAACCCGCATTCTACGCATCGGAGGATCGTAGAATATTTATTTCTTTCCCATATGAAGTCGTATGGTCATGTAACTTTGGGAAACAACCATTAGAGTCATTTCCTATGTTCATGATTTTTGTCGATTTTTAAATGACCGTTCTGCCCCTAGCTGATCTTGTTTTGGCCATAACTTTTAACTGAAAAGGAATTTTGACCTGAAACCACATCCATTAGATTCGTTTGATGGTTTACCTTTCCGTAGAGTGGTCGCATGTGAAAAACGGACTTACCGTTTAGGAGATATGGCTGAAATAAAGTTTGGAAGGTGAAAAACTGCTTAACCGGGCCAAATAGAGTGATTAGTGAATGGACCCATAACCCATTTCGGGATTAGGGTTATGGGGAGGCTGAAGAGAGTTAGAGATTCATTCAATTTCGGTTTTCTAGCCTCCACTTACCTCTTAGAAACCCTAAAAATGGCCTCCAACCTCTAAATCACCTCCAAATCACTTTCTACTTGAAGATTGGGCTTAGCAACATCAAATCAAGAGAGTTCAACACCAAATCAACATTTGAGCTGCTGTTTAGCATTGGGATTCACACCAAATCAGAGATTTATTTCAGATCTAAGTTTTATTTGTGGCTAAGGTGAGTGATTTGCATAGTTCCTCACTAATTATGGCTAATTAAGGGTAATTAGTGTTAATTAGCGAATTTAAACATGATAAAATTCTGGAAAAATATTTATAAAATTAGAAATGATGTTTTAGACCTCTGATATGAATTTTGGTTGATTTGGTTAAGTTTTTCTAATCATATCATTAGTTTCACCTAAACATGCTTAAGGGAAAATATGGGGTTTTGGCTAGATTTGATCCACTTTAACCTATTATATTGTTGTTTTAATGTTTGTGGTTGATTACACATGTTGCTATGACTGTATGGTATGCTTTGTGATTGATTAGAATAGTTGGAATGGTCGAAAACGCCGTCGAGTGGCGTAAACTGCTTGCTGGAAAAAGTGCAGGAAGACATCCGAACCGGATCGGATCGGTTAGGAGGACCCGATCCGCTCCCACACTTTACACCTCGATCCACTCGCACTTCTCGTGGTACGCATCATCCGATCCGACCTGCCTGGAGTTCTCCGACCCGATCCGCCATGGTGCTCCGATCCGAACCAATGTACTACGAATGGGCTTGAAGATTATGACCCGACCCGGGGTGTTTTAGAAGAGGCCAATACGAACCATGGCAAGCTGGAGACCCCGACCCGATCCGACAGGAATGATGACGACCCGATCAGATCCAATGAAGGAGAAGCACTACGATCCGAACCGAACTGATGATTATGAGAGATCCGAACTGATCCGGTGATGACCAATAACCCGAGATGCAAAGGTAGTCCAAATGGGAAGTTAGAGCTCAGGATCCAATTGGAAATCAGTGAGTTCACTTCATGGTGGGCTTTGCTGCGGGACGTATTCTAAGGAGTTGTCGACGTTCATAACTTCGATTCACCACTGAAAATGGATGATGGGCTACTTATCAGTGCAGTAGAGTCATTTTGACTCGAGGGGCAAGGTGATGGTAGCAAGACTACGTTATCAGTGTAGTAGAGTCATTATGACTCGAGGGGCAAAGTGATGCGTAGTAAGACTATGAGCCAGTGCAGTGGGGTCATTGTGACTCCATGGGGCAGAGTGGACATAGTAAAGGATTAATGAGGCTATGAGCCAGTGCAGTGGGGTCATTGTGACTCCATGGGGCAAAGTGGACATAGCGAAGGATTAGTGGCTATGTATCAGTGCAGTGAAGCCATTTATGACTTCATGGGGCAAAGTGATCATAGCAAGGTATGTTGGGTGATCGAAGTGATGAATATCGTATGCTTTACGCACTGAGTGAGAGATGTGAGGATGGATGCTATGTTTGATTGTTTGCCATCACTATGACATGCACACCCCTACCCCGTTATCTTTACACCACATGTTATTGGCACCTTAGAATGTTGTACAGTATGTAGTGCTAACTCTTTGGTTGCAGGTCCAGGTTCAGGTATGGTTTAGTCTACCTGTTATTGTTCTGTTTAGATGCTTATCGCTCATACCAGGCTTTATGTCTGACCCAGAGTTTTATGTCTCTTCTTATTACTCTGGGTGCTCACATGAGCAGACTAGAGACAGGTTAGTTGGCGATGCGCGAGTAGTTGATTCGGAGGCGAGCAGGAGGCTTCCACGTATGATATATAAATATTCTCCCTGTGTCGTTGGTGGTCGCTACTTGGGCATTAGTAGTGTACCTCCTTTACCTTGCTTTTGTTTTTGAGACAGTTTGAAAAGTTGTAATAATGTTAGCTTTGGATCATAAGCTGTACTTGGATTTTCCGCTGCTATGTTAGTTGTTTTCAGCTTATGCACTGTCTCACTTGTTTTATGCCAAGTATGTTGTTATTATATTTTGTACCATGCGATGTGAGACATTCTACAGGTTCCTTGTTAGTTCATTTCCTCCTTTCCTTCTGACGACCGTTCCGTGCTAACTGGACATGTGTACAACGCACTTTTGGAGTAAATGTCGGTTGGTGCGGGGCGGGCCGTCATATTTGGTATCAGAGCTCTAGGTTGCGTTGTTAACCTAGGGAAAGACACTAGGGAGAGATAGTACATATATGAGAGCGCGTATTTGTGATTACTTTGGTTTTCAAAAGCTATATATATACTATTAGTAGTATAAGAATGAAGTCGTACTGGACTAGCACCACTATGGGGTCGTTAATCGTTTCCTCTTTACAGATTGAATGATGAGCCGATATGCTAGAGGTGCTGGTAGGGGGATCAATAATGGGAATGCTCCTGACATGAGGACGATGTTCACTAACTTCATGAGGGAAATGCTTAGGGATGTTCAAGGGGCAGTTCCCAATCCCGGAAATGGAGGTGGTCCAGTGGTGCAGGCGCCTAGGGTCGATTTCGCCAAGTTGTGCAAGGATTACACTAACCTTGGTGGGAAGCCGTTCCACGGAACGGAGTCGGCCACAGATGTTCAGGATTGGTTAGATAGCTATGATCGTATCTTCGACGACTTGGGTATCGAGGATGCGATGAAGAGAAGGCTAGCGTCTCATCAGCTGCAAGGGCGAGCGATGAATTGGTGGAACGCCATTAGAACAGCTACTCCAGAAGATCAGGTTACTTGGGATCGGTTCAAGGCTCGCTTTAGCGAGAAGTTCATTCCAGCTGCCCAGAAGTCAGTGTTGTTTAAGAGATTCTTGGAACTCAAGCAGAATGTTAGGGCAGTCTCTGACTATATTTCTGAATTCGACACTTTGTCGAAGTATGGACTATCTTTTATCGATACTCCTGAGAAGAAGAATGAGAAGTTCATTACTGGGTTGGATGGATACTTGGGGGAAAGGCTTATCAACCACATCGATGAGACTTTTGAATCGATTGTAGGGAAAGCTTTGAGATCAGAGAGTCTTTACCCTAAGTCAAAGACTAAGGCTGCATCAGCAGAAGGGCTGAAGCCGCAAGCAGGCGGTGGAGGCAAGAATAACTTTCAGAATAAGAGGAAGCAGAACCAATCTAAGGATGGCCAGAAAAAGAACAAGAAAGATGTTGAGTGCTTCAGCTGTGGTAAGAAGGGCCATTATGCTAAAGAATGTCGGGCCAAGCCAGCGGATAGGAAGTGCTATAACTGTGGCCAAGTGGGACATCATAAGGATAAGTGTTCGCAACCTCTTAAGGAGAAGCAGATTGTGAAAGCATATGCTATTGATGCTGTTCCTTCTTCGTCGAATGCCCCAACTGCGGAGGAGAAAGGAAAGAATGTTGTTATTCAAGGTATGCTTTCTATTTATGATGTACCAGTTCGAGTTTTGTTTGATACTGGGGCCTCTCGTTCCTTCATATCTAGTGACCTGGTAGATAGGTTGGGACTGGAACCCGAGATAGTCGATAGACCATTGGTTGTGACGAACCCGATTGGTGGTTCGACTAGCCTTAGTATGATTTGCCGAAATTTGGTCTTATCGAGTCATGGATGTATGTTTGTTTGTGATTGCTTTGTTTTGGGCTTTACTGGGTATGGAATTATACTGGGAGTTGATTGGCTCCAAAGATACGGGGTGGTGGTAGACTGTGAGGGATTTTTGGTGACAGTTAGGGCGGATGATGGGCGGAGGGTAGTGTTTGGTAGTCTACCTAATGATGGGGTAATGGCTAGTTTTATAAATTCCCTCGACATCCCGCATGATGAGTTGTCAGATGTGCCCATGGTTGGCCAGTATCCGGACGTCTTCGAGGAGGTGACCAGGATTCCACCACACCGAGAGATTGAGTTCCGTATTGATTTAGTGAAATATGCCAAACCTATAGTGATGCCACTTCGTCGTATGGCATCAAGGGAGCAGCGAGAGCTCGGGGTGCAAGTCAGCAATCTTTTGAAGAAGGGATTTATTAGAAGAAGTGTCTCCGAGTGGGGAGCACCAGTTGTGTTTACCACTAAGGCAGATGGTTCCCTTCGTTTGTGTGTGGACTATCGCGAGTTGAATAAGGTAACGAGGAAGAATAAGTATCCTCTACCACGAATAGATGATTTGTTTGATCAACTGGAAGGAGAAAGAGTGTTCTCCCAGTTGGACCTCGCAACAGGATTTCATCAGCTCCGAGTAGCGGATGAGAGTGTTCCGAAAACGGCATTTAGGACGCCGTCTGGATTCTATGAGTGGTTAGTCATGCCATTTGGGTTGACCAATGCACCAGCCTATTTTTTGGATCTTATGAATCGAGTATTCGGAGATCAGTTGAATAAGTTTGTTCTTGTGTTCGTAGACGATATCCTCGTTTACTCGAGGACAAAGGAGGAACAAAAGGGACACTTGAGGATAGTGATGGAGGTGTTGAGGAAACACCAATTGAAAGCGAAACTCTCTAAGTGTCACTTTTGGAGAAGGGAAGTGAGATTCTTGGGCCATGTTGTTTCAGAGAATGGTATTGCCGTGGACCCTGCGAAGGTGGCTACGGTACAGGATTGGCCTACGCCCAAATATGCAACAGATGTAAGAAGTTTCTTGGGGTTAGTTGGATATTATCGTAAGTTTATCCAGGACTTCTCCAAGACAGCGGCACCATTGACTCTGTTGACTAAGAAGAATTAGGCTTTCGTCTGGGACAGAGTGTGTGAGAATGCATTCAAGAGTCTAAAGGAAAAGTTGAAGCGCGCGCCAGTATTAGTCATTCCTAAAGGGAATGAAGAGATGACGGTATACACGGATGCTTGTGGTACCGGACTAGGTGTTGTATTGATGCAAGGAGGTAGGGTTGTAGCTTATGCTAGTCGGCAGCTAAAGCCGCATGAGAAAAAGTATCCTACCCATGATTTGGAATTGGCAGCGATCGTGTTTGCACTAAAGATGTGGAGACATTATCTCTTGGGAAAAAGATTCGAGTTGTTTACCGATCATAAATCGTTAAAGTATATTTTCTCCCAGAAGGATCTAAATCTCCGTCAACAGAGATGGTTAGAGCTCTTGGCTTCGTATGATTTTGATATAGCATACACACCTGGGAAAGGTAATGCGGTAGCCGATGCCTTGAGTAGGAGACATGCCAGTTAAGGGGCTATGTTTCTTGAATGGAAGCAACTGGAGTATATCGCAGGGTTTGATTTCAGACCAAATGCGAATTGGATCCAGAAATGCTAGCTAGTTTGGCGATCAGACCCACTTTGATAGAGCGGATTGGTTCCAGTCAGAGGGAAGATCCTAATCTATTGGAAATCATCTCCAAGTTAGAGATGAACATCGACGGTGAGGAGATGAATGTGTATGGGCTTGATCGAGATGGATGGCTTAGAAAGAATGGAAGACTAGTTGTACCCAACATGAATGGTTTGAGAGATGAAGTGCTTAGGGAATGTCATCACTCAAAACTGACTATACATCCTAGCGGTAATAAAATGTATCGAGACATGAAGCAGACTTACTACTGGGAAGGGATGAAAAGAGACGTTGGGAAGTTTATATCCAAATGCATGAATTGCCAGCTAGTTAAAGCCGAGCAAAAGAAGCCTAGTGGGTTGTTGCAACCATTAGAAATTCCCGAATGGAAATGGGAGAAAGTCTCGATGGATTTCATCGATGGTTTACAAAGGACTAGATCGGGACATGATAGCATTTGGGTAATTGTGGATCGATTGACTAAGAGTGCAAGATTTATACCAGTCAAATCGACCAGAACGACAACTAAGTTAGCAGAATTATATATGAAGTGGGTAGTGATATTTCATGGAGTACCTAAAAGCATTGTGAGTGACCGAGACCCGTTGTTTACTAGTGGATTTTGGAAGAGCTTACAAGAGGCTCTAGGGTCAGAATTACGTCTCAGTACTGCATATCATCCTCAGACCGACGGTCAGAAGGAGAGGGTGAATCATATATTGGAAGATCTCTTGAGAGCTTGTATATTGGATTTTCGTGGATCATGGGATAACCATTTGCATCTAGTAGAGTTTGCATATAATAATAGCTACCAATCCAGTATCGGTATGGCTCCATATGAAGCTTTGTACGGAAGACCGTGCAACTCACCATCATGTTGGATAGAGACTGGCGAGAAGTTTATGCTTGGATCAGATGTGGTGAGGGAAACTTCGGATAAGATTAAGATCATTCAACAACGAATAAAAGCTGCCCAAGATAGGCAGAATAGCTATGCTGATAAGAGGAGAAGAGATTTAAAATTCTCCGTTGGTGACTTGGTGTTTGTTAAGATTTCTCCGTTGAAGAGCGTGATACGATTTGGCAGGAGAGGCAAGTTGGCACCAAGATTTGTTGGACCATTCCCAGTTCTTGAACTAGTTGGGAATTTGGCGTATAGAGTTGACTTACCTGAGAAGATGGCGGGAGTTCAAAATGTATTTCATGTTTCCCAACTAAGGAAGTTCGTACACGACCCAGATACGGCTATTTCACTTGATCAGTTAGAGGACTTCGAAGTGGAACCCGAGGCGGTTCGGAACACCAAGTCGATTCGTATTGTCGAGCACGATACGAAGCAACTTCGAAGGAAGGCGGTGAAGCTAGTCAAGGTTCAGTGGGGCGAGAACAAGAATGATTGTACTTGGGAGACAGAGGAGAGTATTAGGAAGATGTATCCAGAACTCTTTGCCTGGTAAGATTTACTTTGCAATTTAGTTATTCCGCATGCTAGGATAGACTTGTTTTGCATGTTTGATTGTTGTTTTATGGTTGATAGGCATGCGGGACCATTTGTGTGTTTTGGTTAGGGAATTTCGGGGGCGAAATTTCTTAAGGGGGGGGGGGGATGTAACAACCCGCATTCTACGCATCGGAGGATCGTAGAATATTTATTTCTTTCCCATATGAAGTCGTATGGTCATGTAACTTTGGGAAACAACCAATAGAGTCATTTCCTATGTTCAATATTTTTGTCGATTTTTAAATGATCGTTTTGCCCCTAGATGATCTTGTTTTGGCCATAACTTTTGAATGGAAAGGAATTCTGACCTGAAACCACTTCCATTAGATTCGTTTGATGGTTTACCTTTCCGTAGAGTGGTCACATGTGAAAAACGGACTTACCGTTTGGGAGATATGGCTGAAATAAGGTTTGGAAGGCGAAAAACTGCTTAACCGGGCCAAATAGGGTGATTAGTGAATGAGCCCATAACCCATTTCGGGATTATGGTTATGGGGTGGCTGAAAAGAGTTAGAGATTCATTTCATTTCAGTTTTCTAGCCTCCACTTACCTCTTAGAAACCCCAAAAATGGCCTCCAACCTCTAAATCACCTCCAAATCACTTTCTACTTGAAGATTGGGCTTAGCAACATCAAATCAAGAGAGATCAACACCAAATCAACACTTGAGCTGCTGTTTAGCATTGGGATTCGCACCAAATCAGAGATTTATTTCAGATCTAAGTTTTATTTGTGGCTAAGGTGAGTGATTTGCATAGTTCCTCACTAATTATGGCTAATTAAGGGTAATTAGTGTTAATTAGTGAATTTAAACATGATAAAATTCTGGAAAAATATTTATAAAATTAGAAATGATGTTTTAGACCTCTGATATGAATTTGGGTTAATTTGGTTAAGTTTTGCTAATCATATCATTAGTTTCACCTAAACACGCTTAAGGGAAAATATGGGGTTTTGGCTAGATTTGATCCACTTTAACCTATTATATTGTTGTTTTGATGTTTGTGGTTGATTATACATGTTGCTATGACTGTATGGTATGCTTGTGATTGATTAGAATAGTTGGAATGGTCGAAAACGCCATCGAGTGGCGTAAACTGCTTGCTGGAAAAAGTGCAGGAAGACATCCGAACCGGATCGGATCGGTTAGGAGGACCCGATCCGCTCCTACACTTTACACCTCGACCCACTCGCACTTCTCGTGGTACGCATCATCCGATCTGACCTGCCTGGAGTTCTCCGACCTGATCCGCCATGGTGCTCCGATCCGAACCAATGTACTACGAATGGGCTTGAAGATTACGACCCGACCCGGGTGTTTTAGAAGAGGCTGATCTGAACCGTGGCAAGCTGGAGACCCCGACCCGATCCGATAGGGATGATGACGACCCGATCAGATCCAGTGAAGGAGAGGCACTACGATCCGAACCGAATTGATGAATATGAGAGATCCGAACCGATCCGGTGATGACCAATAACCCGAGATGCAAAGGTAGTTCAAATGGGAAGTTAGAGCTCATGATCCAGTTGGGAACCAATGAGTTCACTTCATGGTTGGGCTTTGCTGCAGGACGTGTGCTAAGGAGTTGTCGACGTTCATAACTTCGATTCACCACTGAAAATGGATGATGGGCTACTTATCAGTGCAGTAGAGTCATTATGACTCGAGGGGCAATGTGATGGTAGCAAGACTACGTTATCAGTGTAGTAGAGTCATTATGACTCGAGGGGCAAAGTGATGCGTAGTAAGACTATGAGCCAGTGCAGTGGGGTCATTGTGACTCCATGGGGCAGAGTGGACATAGTTAATGATTAGTGAGGCTATGAGCCAGTGCAGTGGGGTCATTGCGACTCCATGGGGCAAAGTGGACATAGCGAAGGATTAGTGGCTATGTATCAGTGCAGTGAAGCCATTTATGACTTCATGGGGCAAAGTGATCATAGCAAGGTATGTTGGGTGATCGAAGTGGTGAATATCGTATGCTTTACGCACTGAGTGAGAGATGTGAGGATGGATGCTGTGTTTGATTGTTTGCCATCACTATGACATGCACAACCCCACCCCGTTATCTTTACACCACATGTTATTGGCACCTTAGAGTGTTGTACATTATGTAGTTCTAACTCTTTGGTTGCAGGTCCAGGTTCAGGTATGGTTTAGTCTACCTGTTATTGTTCTGTTTAGATGCTTATCGCTCATACCAGGCTTTATGTCTGACCCAGAGTTTTATGTCTCTTCTTATTACTCTGGGTGCTCAAACGAGAAGACTAGAGACAAGTTAGCTGGTGATGCGCGAGTAGCTGATTCGGAGGCGAGCAGGAGGCTTCCACGTATGATATATAGATATTCTCTCTGTATCGTTGGTGGTTGATACTTGGGCATTAGTAGTGTACCTCCTTTACCTTGCTTTTGTTTTTGAGACAGTTTGAAAAGTTGTAATAATGTTAGCTTTGGATCATAAGCTGTACTTGGATTTTCCGCTGCTATGTTAGTTGTTTTCAGCTTATGCACTGTCTTACCTGTTTTATGCCAAGTATGTTGTTATTATATTTTGTACCATGCGTTGTGAGACATTCTACAGGTTCCTTGTTAGTTCATTTCCTCCTTTCCTTCTGACGACCGTTCCGTGCTAACTGGACATGTGTACAACGCACTTTTGGAGTAAATGTCGGTTGGTGCGGGGCGGGCCGTCACAGATTACATGTGTTTGGGCTTTATGTTTGGACATAAATATAGAGTTGCATGTATATCAGATGTTTCACGCATCTTGCCAAGCATTGAATTTGGTCAGCATGATGTACTTTAAATGTTTATAGTTCGTTTAACAGTTTAACTTATATTGAGAAGCCATTGCTATTCATTTGTTTTGTGTTATTCTGTTTCACACCATTAGTTAAATTATGTCTTATTTAAATTAGAGTGTGTGTGATTTTGTGCTGCCATGGTGTTTTCACGTAATTATTCCACATGAGTTTTCTACCATGGCAAGTCATGTTATAGAACTAAAAGACCAAAGAAATATGTAAAGGGGGATGATGAAAAATAATGAAAGCTTCTAAGGCTACATTAGAGTAGTAGTATAAAAGTGAGTTAAGTGTGTGCTAATAGTAAAGTAGCGATGTAGTGAGTATGGATGCAAGTGGCTCTGCAGGAAACAAATTTTAGGTGAAATACGGGTATTGTATTATCATGTTGTGTGCGACAGTAATGGCTTAGAAAGGATCACATTTGCAGTAAATGAAGATAATAAAAAGATTCCCAAAGGGAACAGTAAAACCGACATATTTCAGGAATTAAAATTAGAAGCTGAATATAAGATATCTGATTTCTTTAAGTTCTCCCCCCCATCCTATCACTTACTGCTATCGTACTTCTTTTTCTGGCCGATATGGTGCAAACATCTATTATTGAGTTGCAAAATATCAAATATGACTACTACAAAAGGATACACAATTACAATTTATATATCATTCCCATTATATATCAACTCCTTTTTTTACACGAGTAGCATATATAAATACACTTTATTAGTTTTTGTCATTTTCCCTGTGGTGGTCATGACTTTTTTTCTCTTCATGTGGCAACCATTTCAAAATCAAGAGCTGGACAACTTGATTGTTGATACAACCGTGGGTTGATACAAGGACTTCATTTCGCTATAGTGGTATCTGCATTTTTATCTTTATGGTTTTGTGTTGTATTGTATTTTGGAATCGTCACTACAGTATGCGTTTAGATTATGTGTATGGATTACATGTTTTAATATGGTAGAACTTTGAATGTAACTTTAACTAACCTTTTGGAATGTCTGTTAGAATTTAATGAATCTGATTTTATCTTGTGTCTATTGGAAATGTATGTTTACTTATTTCTTGGTAATATATGCTTTCATTATTACATTTTAATGTAGATGATGGTGAATTATAGTCGACAAATGAGTTTTTTGAATTTTGCAAAGAGAATAATGTTGCAAATAATCAAATTGCAACTGTCCTAAACTGTTGTAGTTGAGTTATTTGCAACTGTCAAAAATAGTTGTAGTATCTCACTTTTCCAACGTCTATTCCAGGTTCGCAACTGGCATTTATTGTTGCAAAAGGATCTGTTGCAACAACAAAGGCCACGTGCAAAAAAGTCTACCGCAAGTTGCAAAAACCATTGCGAAAAGAGACCAATCTATTACAACTTTGGCTATATAGACGGGCGCTGGCCTGTTGCAATAGGCCTACTGCAATAGATATTGTCTGTTGCGAAAAGGGTTTTCTGTTATAGTGTGAAACTATAAACTATAGAACAATAGCAAAATAACTGAGATTCTAAATTAGTATCATTTCGTCGTTCAATTTATTTTTGGATGTTGGCATTGATCTATAATAAAGTAGTTCATTTTATAATTATTATAATACGTACAGTTCATATATTTGGCTTCTATAGTAATATACACCATTGGCATATGTTTTGTCAAAAATTATACTTGTGTTTGGAATTGTTCTTTCAGTTAAAGACATATATTTAACTAGTAAATGTTTTCACTTCTATATTACTGCATTACTCAAACTTGAAATAGTTCTTATAATGAATACAACTTTTTTCATATATAAATACACTGGAGAATATATATATATGTATATATATATTGTATGATAAATTTATTGTAATTGCAAACCTTTAGTAATAGAATAAGTGAATTATTTGCACGTTTTTGAAAGAGTAAATTAGGAAAAAGGACAAAGTTATTTAAAAATTAACTCTCTGGGCCGCTACTTTTCTTAATTGGGCCGAAGGACCCGCGGACGAAAATAAAAATAAAACTCCCATATTACCATTTCATTCCTTCAGTTAGTCGTCTTCAGTTAGGGTTTTCCATCAAATTTCAAATCGAAAAAATAGTAGATTGATCAATATCAAAAGCAAGTGTATTCGTCTAATGCAAACTCGTCGCTTAACGTCATCATCGTCGTCAGATCAATCGCCAAATTCGCCATCGATAATAGAAAATAGGGTTGTTTCTTCGAGATTATCCCTACCAACTAAAAAGGCGAAAAATACGATGGAGAAGGATAAATGAAATCAGGTATAACGGATAAAACTAAACACAAATAGTTAAATTGAGTGTATATACTTGTTGTACGTGTAATTTTAAATTCTATCGTGTTTATTTTGGGAAAATTAACACAAATATATTATAAAATGATACATTAATTATGCATTGATTTATAGTGCAGAATATGCTAGGTTAATTAAGTGTAGAAATACACTAGATAAATTTAGCATTATAACATTGATCTGTATCTAATGGATTGATTTGTATTTATAGCATTAATTTAGCATCCATCTGTATTTAGTGTATGAAATGCCAGGTTAACCTAGCATTATAGCACATGAATGAACCTTTGAATAGTGTCTGGAAATGCCATGTTAACGTAGCACTATAGCAAAAGACCGAGCCTTTGAAAATTGTATGAAAATGCTAGGTTAACCTATCATTATATGGCATGACTGAGCCCTTAACCAGTATATGAAAATGCCAGGTTAACCTAGCACTATAGTAATGAAAATGCTAGGATAACGTATCATTATATGGCATGACCTATCCCTTAACCAGCATATGAAAATGCCAGGTTACCCTAGCACTATAGCGAATGACTGAGCCCTTGAAAATTGTATGAAAATGCTAGGTTAACCTATCATTATATAGCACGATGGAGCTTTTAACTAGTATAGGAAAATGCCAGATTAACCTAGCATTATAACGTATGAAAATGCTATGATAACCTCTCATTATATGGCATTACCTAGCCTTTAACCAGCATATGAAAATGTCAGGTTAACCTAGCATTATAGCAAATGACCGAGCCCATGAAAATTGTATGAAAATGCTAGAATAACCTACCATTATATGGCTTGACTGAGCCCTTAACCAGCATACGAAAATGCCAGGTTAACCTAGCACTATAGCGAATGACTGAGCCCTTGAAAATTGTATGAAAAGGCTAGTTTACTTTAATGCAGAATATTCTAGTTTAATTTAGCATTAATCTATAGTGCCAAATTTGCTAGGTTAGTTTAGTGCAGAATATCTTAAGTTAATTTAGACTATAGCATTGATCTGCATTTATAGCATTAATTAGGCATTTATCTGTATTTAGTCCTGAAAGTGCTAGGTTACCCTAGCATTAGAGCGCACGATCGAGCCCTTGACCAGTGTATGAAAGTGCAAGGTTAGCCTAACATTATATCGCACGACCGAGCCCTTGACTAGTGTATGAAAGTGATAGGTTAGCCTAGCATTATAGCACACGACCGAGCCTTGGACCAGTGTATGAAAGTGCTAGGTTACCCTAGCATTATATCGCATGACCGAGCCTTGAGCAGTTTATATTGTTTGGTCACCCAATCATTATAGCGCATGACCGACCCCTTGACCAGTGTATGAAAGTGCTAGGTTACCCTAGCATTAAAGCGCATGACTGAGCCTTGAGCAGTTTATGAAAGTGCTAGGTTACCCTAGCATTATGGCGCATGACCGAGCCCTTGAGCAGTGTATGAAAGTGCTAGGTTGCCCTAGCATTAGAGCGCGCGATCGAGCCCTTCACCAGTGTATGAAAGTGCTAGGTTACCCTAGCATTAGAGCGCACGACCGAGCCCTTGACCAGTGTATGAAAGTGCTAGGTTACCCTAGCATTATAGCACACGGCTGAGCCTTGAGCAGTTTATATTGTTTGGTTACCCTAGCATTATGGCGCATGACCGAGCCCTTGAGCAGTGTATGAAAGTGCTAGTTTACTCTAGCATTATAGCGCACGACTGAGCCTAGACCAGTGTATGAAAGTGCTAGGTTATCCTAGCATTATATGGCATGACCTAGCCCTTAAGCAATGTATAAAAATGCAAGGTTAACCTAGCATTATATTGCAGAAAATGTTTTCTACAATATTGTATTATAATACAGTTCTATATTTTAATGTAGTTTTATATTGTCTTATTATCTATGTTTTATAGGAAACATCAGATTCTTCTCTAAAGAATAAAAAAAGCAAAAAGCGAAAAAGAGCTGCTAGCTAAATAAAGAAAAAGAATGAGACTGTTCAATACCGATGCAGCCTTGTAGCATTGGTTAAAATGCTTGAAAAAAAAATAAAAAAACGAAAAGGTTTTTTCGATAAATCAATTAATTTTTGTAAAACGAACTCCTTTTTATGGATTTGTAGATGCTTTTTTTTTCGAATAACATCGGAGCAAAACATATTAGAAAACCTTCTAAAATTTTAGATGATTTAATCAGCTATTATTCTATTGACGAAGAATGTTTTTGTATTGGAGGGAAAAAATTGAAATTATCAACGAAAGATGTTTCTTTAATTTTTGGTTTACCTATGAATGAGAGAAACAATTTTCCATTACCTAAAATTTCTTTACAATGCACCCCTGATAATTGTCAACAGTTTGTTTCGAGAAATTTTACTAACATAGATCATATAACAAAAGATCTTGTTATTAAAAAAAAAAGAAATAGAAGTTGAAAAAGGAATTCTAGAAGAAGAAAATGATTTGCCTAGATTTATTCTTATTCTTTTGTTTATAGCATTTCTTTTCCCTAACAATCAAAGAATGCTTAGTTGGGGTTATCTCCAATATACCGTTGATCCAAAAAAAATGAATCAAATATCTTGGCCATTAAGTATTCATTACACTTTAATTAAATCATTAAATTTTTTCAAGCATAAACCAAGAAATATGTCTGGTTGTTCCATTCTTCCGCTGGTAAGAAAAATCAATGATATAAAATATTAATTTATTATGATAAGACGTATGATAATTTATTCTAAGTAGTATTTTGTTATTTTTTTTAGTATTTTCTATGTGAACATGTTGATATACTCAAGCCAAGAAAAGAGTGGATAAGGGGTACTCCAAGATTTGCAAAATTGTCGCTAAACTTAATAAAGAAGATTGTATCAAAGGAAATTCTAGCTAATATGGATGATAAAAAGGTATGATAATGTTCTATGTTAATTTTTTTTAATGCAATTGGTTTTGTAATTTTCTGTTCAATACCGGAAACATAGTAGTTAACTTGTAGCAGTGTGATAGTTATTTTTTGAAATGCTAACCTCCACTAGCATTTTGAATGTTTTTTTAATAAACCAACATATTGTTCCCAAATGACTTTTTTCTGCTACCATTATAATAAATTTTTAAATAAACATCACACTGTACGCGAAATGCTAATTCTCCTAGCATTATGATTTTTTTTTGTGATTGCAAAATATTGTTCAAAAAATGCTTAGCTTCTAAAAGCATTTTGATTTTAAATTGAGTAGTCAACATGCTATTACAAAAATGCTAACCTCTCCTATCATTTTGATTTTTTATTTAACCAATTTGTTGTTAATAAAATGCTAAACTTTCCTACCATTATAATAACTTTTTAAATAAATAGCACACTGTACGCGAAATGCTATCTCTCCTAGCATTATGATTTTTTTTATTACAAAATGTTGTTCAAAAAAATGCTTATCTTCTAAAAGCATTTTGATTTTTAATTGAGTAGTCAACATGCTATTACAAAAATGCTAACCTCTCCTATCATTTTGATTTTTTTATTTAAGTTATTTGTTGTTAATAAAATGTTAAACTATCCTACCATTATAATAAATTTTTAAATAAACAGCACATTGTATGAGAAATGCTAATTCTCCTAACATTATGATTCTTTTTTTTTGGTCATTACAAAATGTTGTTCAAAAAATGCTTATCTTCTAAAAGCATTTTGATTTTTAATTGAGTAGTCAACATGCTATTAAAAAAATGCTAACCTCTCCTATCATTTTGATTTTTTTATTTAAGCAATTTGCTGTTAATAAAATGCTAAACTATACTACCATTATAATAACTTTTAAATAAACAAACATTGTACGCGAAATGCTAATTCTCCTAGCATTATGTTTTTTTTTATTACAAAATGTTGTTCAAAAAATGCTTAAAGCATTTTGATTTGTAATTGAGTAGTCAACATGCTAATATGAAAATGCTAACCTCTCCTATCATTTTGATTTTTTTATTTAAGCAATTTGTTATTAATAAAATGCAAAACTATCCTACCATTATAATAACCTTTTAAATAAACAACACACTGTACGCGAAATGCTAATTTCCTAGCATTATGAATTATTATTATTGTTATTATTTGGTGATTACGAAATGTTGTTCAAAAAATGCTTTGCTTCTAAAAGCATTTTGATTTTTAATTGAGTAGTCAACATGCTATTACAAAAATGCTAACCTCTCCTATCATTTTGATTTTTTTATTTAAGGAATTTCTTGTTAATAAAATGCTAAACTATCCTACCATTATAATAACTTTTTAAATAAATAGCACATTGTACGCGAAATGCTAATTCTCCTAACATTATGATTTTATTTTGTGATTACAGAATGTTGTTCAAAAAATGCTTAGCTTCTAAAAGCATTTTGATTTTTAATTGAGTAGTCAACATGCTATTACAAAAATGCTAACCTCTACTATCATTTTGATTTTTTTTTAATTTAAGCAATTTACTGTTAATAAAATGCTAAACTATCCTACCATTATAATAACTTTTTAACTAGACAGTGCACTGTACGCAAAATGTTAATTCTCCTAGCATTATGATTTTTTTTTTAATTTTTTTTTGTGATTACAAAATGTTGTTCAAAAAATGCTTAGCTTCTAAAAGCATTTTGATTTTTAATTGAGTAGTCAACATGCTATTACGAAAATGCTAACCTCTCCTATCATTTTGATTTTTTTATTTACCATTATAATAACTTTTTAAATAAACAACACACTATACGCGAAATGCTAATTCTCCTAGCTTATGAATTTTTTTTGGGTGATTACAAAATGTTGTTCAAACAATGCTTAGCTTCTAAAAGCATTTTGATTTTTAATTGAGTAGTCAACATGCTATTACAAAAATGCTAACCTCTCCTATCATTTTGATTTTTTTTATTTAAGCAATTTGCTGTTAATAAAACGCTAAACTATCCTACCATTATAATAACTTTTAAAATAAGCAACACACTATATATGAAATGTTAATTCTCCTAGCATTATGATTTTTTTGTGTGATTAATATGGTGATTGAAAAATACTAAACTCTGCTAGCATTTCAATAATTCAATTGATTTTGTAACAATCCCTTTATCACTCAAAACTTAGTAATCATAATTCAATAAATAATTTTATATTTATTTATGTGTATTTATTAATATGCTAGAACATCGTAGCATTTCAAATTATTAGAAATGATATATGAATTTACGACTGAAAATTTCTTATGTTCGCCGATTACAGATTTCACTTGGAGTTAAGATAATAACATCTAAAGAGAAGATGTTGCTTAATGAATCAGAGAACAAAGCACTTTTGCAAATAAAAGAGATTACCAGTGAAGGTGAAGATGAAGGGTTAGGAATTAATGAAAATGACAGACAAATTGAAATTCAAAATTTTCAAATTAGACAATTAGAGAATGAATTGAAGGATGTGAAAACAAAGTTGGAGGAAGAAAAGGAGCCAAGGAAAAAAAAGAGAAGAAGAATTAGTTTACAAAAAAAAAAATCGCATGCTAAAATCAATGCTCCAAGAATCTGATAAGGAACAACAAAATCAGATTATTCAGAAGTTTATAGAGCAACTTACCCTTCCTTCTTTCGACCTTCTAAGCACAACAGATAACGAGACTCAGGAAGAGTATAAAAAATGGAAAACCAAGAAGAGAAGGGTGTGAAAAGAAGAAGCCAACGACTTAAAAAAGTAACACCAAGTTCAATGATTGAAATATTAAAAGAGAAAATGAGGAAGCAGAAGTTGATTCTCAATTTCAGTATAAAGTAGTATACCATAAAATAACCAAAAAATGAGGAAAAAGACAGTAGAATGGTGCAGGAACAAAATGATGAAATAGAAAATGAGAATGAAGAAGAATGTGAAGAGAATAAAAGTGAAGATAAAACACATGATGAAGAGAATGAAGATGAAGAAGAGGAGAATAAAAAAGAAGATGAAACCGATGGTGAAGTAGATATTGAAAAAACAAGAAATGAAGATGAGGATGTAAATGAAAGTGACGAAAGTGATACAAAAGTCAAAGAAACCGAAGAAGAGAAAGAATTGGTCGAAGAAGAGAAAGATGAAGCCAATACAGATGATGAAGTCCAAGATGAACAACCTTTGGATACAAATATTCTCCAAGAAGGAAAGTATATCGGCAAAGAAATATTGTAAAGAGTCAGATATTACAACTCCTAGATTCACACAAACAGAACATAATCAGGGCATTCTTTGCATGCGAAGACAAAACAAAGTAAGTTTTTTGTATTCGTTAAAATCTAAATGTATTTAAATGAACATGTGTTTTTTTAATATTTTTAAATTAAAATATTAATATAGCACGATAGCATGGCGAAATGATGATACTGAAAGAGGAGGGATAACAATGTACAATCTATGCTAGAAGCACTTCCATTTAAAGAATTTACGGATGGTCAGGTAAATGTAAATTGTAATAGGTATTTTTTTTAAATTATTAAGCAATATTCTATTCCTAAGATGCTAACTTGTAGCATTGTGACTGTTATTTTTTAAAATGCTAGCCTTCACTAGTATTTTGGAATTTTTTTATAAACCAGCATGTTGTTCCCAGAAGACTTTTTCCTGCTACCATTATGATAACTTTTTAAATAAACAGCACACTGTTCGTGAAATGCTAATTCTCCTAGCATTATGTTTTTTTTAATAACATGTGATTGAAAAATACTAAATTCTGCTTGCATTATAATAATATTTTTGATAATACAAAATGTTGTTCAAAAAATGCTAGCTTCTACCACCATTTTGATTTTTAAATGGGTAGTCAACGTGCTATTACAAAAATGCTAACCTCTCCTATCATTTTTATTTTTATATTTAAGCAATTTTCTATTAATAAAATGCTAAAGTATCACATCATTATGATGTTTTTTAATCAGACAACATATCGGTAATAAAATGTTATCTCGCCCTAGCATTATTTATATACAATGCAACATACTGGTAACAAATTTATATACAAGCAAATTCCATGTTAAAATAATATACTAAGCTAACATTATTCTTGTAATGCAGGTTATTGACTGGTTTACTTCAAATGTAAATACATACAAACACAACTACATATTCAGTACAATCGTGACGGTAAACAAAACTTTTACTTTAAAATTGTAAATATCGGAAATAAATTAATATTTTGCATGTTTATTTGCAGCATGCCATACAAATAGGTGTTGAAAATGCTGTTCAAACATGGGTTAACCCAATGGTTCAAAAAATTGTCACAAATGAATATGCCGAAACCATATTCTTTCCCTTGCATTACAATAACCATTGGACTTTACTAACTTTGGACTATGTTAAAATGCAGTGGAACCACTATGATTCATTGAGGCCCAGAAGATCAACCTCTGTATCAAATAAACACTATAAGGAAGCTCTGATGGTGGTAAGATTGTTATTATTATTGTTAGACCAAAAATTGGGCCTAACACCCAATTGCAGATCACAGATCACAGAATGCAGAAAAGAGTAAATAAAGAGGAGACACACAAGGTTTTTATAGTGGTTCGGCTGTAGATGTAGCCTACGTCCACTTTATAATCTTATTGTTATACTGACAGATTACAAGAATCAGTTACATGTAGACACACAATCCGTGTGTTAATTGTATTGAAAAGAGAAGAATTTGAGTGTATGGAGGTGCAAAGTCCTTGCACTTCAATAATGGTGGAAGCAGTGAAGAAGAATGGCCAAAAGATCCTAGAAAATGCCTTCAAATGGGGTATTTATAGCCGTTTCCTGAAGGTGGTTCATAGGACACATGGCACGCATCCCAAAAATCTCGAAATGTGGTGGAAAACGTCCAGATATCATCTCCAAATCGTCATGTGACATGTGTAATCAGATCCATGCAAGTTGGAGTGAAAATAGCCTTAAGAATAGGTCAGAACAAGCTGCGCAGGAGCAGGTGCGAGGATCGGATCGTGGTGGGGTGCGTGGCACACGATCCAGGATAATAGGAGCAAGATGTGGCATGAGAATAGGTCAAAACAGGGAGCGTTTCTGCAGGTCGGAAGTTCGGATCGCGATTATGGGGTCGGATCGTGGTCATGGGTCGGATCGTGATATGGCTATCACGAGCCGAGTCTGGTCGTGAGCGGCATAGTGAAGCTGGAGTGAAGTGCTGGCGATCGGGTCCGATCGTGAGATGTACCACGGACGGTTCGTGGTCTGAGGAGGGCGATCCGATGAGGGGCGATCCGAGGGTGCGTGATCCATACTTCGATCGTGTACTGCTTCGTCGCTTTATCCAGGAAATTGCCAGATTACACCAGTTTACGGAAACGGGCATAACTTTCAAACCGTAAGTCCGATTGAGCCAAACCGAAGCTCAAACTGAAGCTAACTCAGAGATCTACAAGAGTTACGGAGCTTAGCTCCGTAATTGCTGTTTTCGGGCCCAAAAGAGGTCGTCTGATAGGAGTTTCGGGCCTGTTTATGTTGAGGATGTGATTTTGACCAAATCTCTCAATGTCTTCTGACGTCGTTTTCATCGCTCGAGCATGTTATCATTCAGGAATTCCATGTGTGACGGCTTTTGCCAAAAAAAATGTGTCAATAATTATATATAAATATATATTATGATGTATATTGGAAAAAAGCTATGTATTTTTTTCTGATACAGAGAAAAAAGATTAAAATAATCATTTGTCAAAAATTGACTGAAAATAACATTATAAACAAAAATATTGGAACAAAGCAAATGAAACAACCACCATGCCCACAACAAGATTTTGACTCGTAAGTAAGCATTAGTAGTTTTTTTTAATAACTACTAAATGTTCAAACCATTATATAATTGTACCAATACTGCCTTTTACCATAATACAGTGAAATCGCCTTCATATTGTCCTTTATATGCGCAACTTCAACTGTTAATATAAATGCCAAAATGCAATATCATTTTTGTTTTATTCTTAAGGTAGGAACCTTATTATTATTTAACTATCCATACAACACCTTGTATTTTTCGTATCTTTGTACCACTACTGCCTTTTACCATGTTAGAGTGAAATCTTTATAAGGTCAATTTCAATTGTAAATATAAATGCTAAATTGTAATAGCATTTTTGTTTTATTCTTAAGGCAGTAACCTTAGTATTATTATAATAGGAAAAAAACCAACATACATTTTTCCTCCTACTACTTATCATTGAAACAGTAATCTTATGTTGAATGCATTCTGCCATGAACACAGTACATGGTTTTTTCCAAATAATCCGTTGGCAAAAAGCTAAATGATCATAGCATTGCATTTCTTATACCAATCCTTATTTATTATTTTGTAGTTCTGACTGTGTATTCTTTGTGATGAAATTCATCAAAAAATTGGACAGTGACAAAAATCTACCAAAGGAATATAAAAAGGAAGATATCAGTCTTCTCCATGCTGACACAATGTTCAATATACTGAATGACCCACCAAGAAATTGGGATATTATGAGTTACTTTGCAAACTCATACCCAGAAGAAATTGAAAACGCTATGAAGAAGAAAGAACGTGAACGAAGGAAACGCTGAATTGTTGATGTAGCGTCAGTTTTAACTCAATTTGAATTTGCTATTTAGACATTTAGTTGCTAATTTTAATTGAATTTTAGTAATTTGAATTGATGTTAAAGTAGTGGCTGAACCTTGATTAGAAAATTGTGGTACACAGAATTGTACCTGTACAAATTTCAAACCTACATGTGGTTAATTGCTCTGTTTTAATTTCATACATAGTAGTTTAGGCTGAATTGATTGTGACTTGCTGTTTTAATGAAAATTCAGGTTGTAGCCTATTGTTCGGAATGGGTTGTGTCTGATGTTTTCGTGCAATAAGAAATTTCGGAGAATTGTTGGTTTATGGCAACTGTGTATTGCTCTTTTGAGATCTTTGTGATGGTTTGGTGGTTACGGTTATGTGTATGGGTTGGATTATACGTATGTCTTTGAGATTGTGATCGTTTGGAAGATTGTTATGTGTATGGGTTGGGTTATGCCTGATGTTATGCGATGAAATGTATAAATTAAAGTGCTATAAACAAATAGCATTATTATAAAGAATTGTTTAGGCATACCAATCTAAAGTAAAAATGAATTATTTAATCAAAATAACCATAAATGAATCTACTTTATCCTAAATTAAAAATGCTATAACAAATAACATTTTTATAACTAATTGTTTATGCATATCAAACTAAAATAAAAATAAGTTAGTTAAACAAAATAACCATAAATGAATCTATAACCAAAATATTTCATTTAACCGACCAAACCCAGAAACGCAAATGGCATTTAGACTCCAAGTTCAATCGGGTATGTACAGATATGAAAGAAAACAATATTCAAAACATAATCGGATACCCATGCAAATAAATATACACCAAACAATATAAACGATTGTAAAGGACAACCAAATTCAAACCTAAGCGAGTACATACAAGATTCAAAGGATAGCAGGACTTAACCCTAAGAGAGCACCTTTGAAAACCAATTTAGAACATATTGGTTAACCGAACAATAAAAATGATTGAAAGAACGACCAGATTCAAACCTAAGCAAGTACATATGAAACTCAAAGGACGACCAGACTCAACCCTAAGCAAAAACCTCTGAAAACTAATTTATACTGAAAACATGTTGGTTAATCAAACAACATAAACGATTGTAAAGGACATCCGGATTTAAATCTAAGCAGGTACTTACGAGACTCAAAGGACGGTCAGACTCAAGCTTGGTCATGTACTTTTGAAAACCAAACTATCTCGAAAACAAATTGGTTAACCGAACAATTTAAACGACTGTAAAGGACATCCAGACTCAAACCTAAGCAAGTATTTACGAGATTCAAAGGACGGCTGAACTCAAGCTTTGTTGGGTACCTTTGATAACCAATCTATACCGAAAATATATTGGTTGATCGAACAATCTAAATGATTTCAAAGTACGACTAAATTCAAACCTAAGTGAGTACTTATGATATTCAAAAGATTGCTAGACTCAAGCCTAAGATGATACCTTTGACATTTCCAGACGCAAGGCCTTATCAGGTAATCTAGAAACGATTCTGCACCCAGTACAGATCGTTTAACCAAGCGGGTACCAATGAAGCATAAAGTACAATCGAACACAAGACCTAATGTAAAACCCCGAATTTTATAAGAATATTAAAATTAAAAAATTCAAGAACACTTAATTTTTAGAAGAAGAATTAAGTGAAATGGGTTGCGCTATTACGTTCGTCTCAAAATTTTGGTCAAGATAGACATTGGGTTTGCATAAAACGGATACCTTATGAAGAAGTTATTAAGCCTTGAAGTTTGTATACATATGAGAAATATATATATATATATATAAATTAAATAAATAAATATGCAAAAAAGTTCAAAACAGCGAATCGGGAGGGGGAATAACCGAACCGGCCCATTTTGAGGTCGACCCGAGCCTAGCTGGGTTGACTAGGGGTTGATTCAGCGTGTTTGGCTATCAACCCGTGGGCTGATTCGCTCTAAGGCAGATGTGGCATCTGATTAGTTCTGATGGACTCCTTGCTGAGTCATTAGGGCTGATGTGTCTATTCTATCTTGTCTGAATGGCCTTGATTTGCTCTAGGTTAATCTGACGGTTCCTATTAAATCAAACTTCTATATAAGCAACCTAATACCTCAACCCTAAATCATATTAAAAATCAAACCAAGAGCCGACATGCTGCCATTGGACAACCTCGAGTAGCCGTTGTTCAACTTGAAGCAAATTAAAAGAGACAAACCAAATCAAATCAAAATTAAACTAAAACAACAATTGTCTACATCAAAGGCGAGCATTTCAACTTCAGAATACAGATTCCAGAAATAAAGATTGTCTTTTGCAAGTGTAGTTATCTTTTAGATGTAAATAAATTTTATGACGTGATTTGATATAAAGTAAAAAATAGAATTATACCATGTTGTATAATATTGACGGTGCTAATTCATGTTGTTTCTTGTGATGATTTTATCACGAATTGTCTTGGAATGTTTGTGGCTTATTGGACTTGGTGTTGGATTTATTGGAGATTGAGAATGAAACCATCAATATCATATGCAAGTTATATGTTTCATGTTAAGATCTACATATATGTGTTTATATGATTAATGCAAGTTGTATGTATTATGTTAGATCCAAGTCAAGATCTACATATATATATTCATATGCTTTATGTTAGATCCATATGCCTATATATATGTTCATATGCTCATATGCAAGTCACAAGTTTTATGTTGGATCCATGTCAAGATCTATCTTGGTTCATATGATTAATGCAAGTTATATGTTTTATGATAGATCCAAGTCACGATCTAATTATACATATGTTCATATGCAAGTTACATGTTAGATCCAAAACTAGATCTATATTTATATGCATGTTTGTAAAGTGGACTTATGCAAGTTCACCTTGTTAGATCTAGTTCACACCTATATGTTAATGTTAAAATTATACATGCCTTGGGATTGGACATGTCATGATTATGTCATATGCTAGTTCATAATTGAGGTTATGTTCATACATGCCTAGATCTACATATTAACATGTTTTAGGCTTATGATTATCTAAGCCTAAATTATATGCAAGTTCATGTGACATGTTAAATTATATGAATAAACTTGTATACAAAATTTACATGTTTGGTTGAATCTATATTATGCATGTTCTCTTCTTTACCTCTTGTTTATAAATTGGGCTAATATGCGGGCCCAATGACTTCATGTGATTAATACGAACGAACAAACGGGGGTAACATTGGGATAGTTATTAATAATAATGTAGGTGGGCCCAAAACCATGTAAATGGTTAAGGCCATGAATGGTATAATTTATACCATTAGTATTGAACATAGTTAAAATATGTGACATGAAACACTTGTAGAAAATTCACCTATATAAAATGTAAAAGATGAATATGCCTAACCCGAGGTTAGACTGAGTTGTGGTGTAAACCTGCCCGGAACCGACCGGCACATCCAGTAACCACAACAATACCTATCTAATGTGAGAGGTTAGTGCATCAAGCCCAGGAAGACTCGAGGTTAGACTGAGTTGTGGTGTAAAACTGCCCGGAACCGACCGACACATCCAGTAACCACAACAATACCTATCTAATGTGAGTGGTTGGTGCTTTAATTAATTAATTAATTAAATCTCATGAACAATCAAGCTAGAAATGGTGAGGTTAAGTAATTAAGGGAACACTTAACTAACTTAACATGTTAACAAGACAAGATTGGTGGGGTTAAGTAATTGAGGAAACACTTAACCAACTTAACATGTTAACTAGACAAGATTGATAGGGGTTAAGTCAAACCAAGGACACTTAACCAATTTAGATGTTGACTAGAAAAACCCTAGTAACAGGGACCCGTTTCAGCAGTAACCCACATGGATGTATCAAGGTACCCTGAACTAGGCAGGGTGGGGCACGATTACTGGGCTAAATATAAGCGGTCAAAAGAGCAGCGGTTAGGTGCGTCAGTGTAGGTTCTGATGGAGTACGGGCGTGCATGGGCTTCGGAGTGGAAAAAGCAGGCTGGGCACCAGGAGTACACTTATGCATCTTTGAATCATGTCAGGGTTGCCATTATAGGACTGGATACACCCTATACTGGAACCAGCACAAGTACTTAAAAATCATGTGGGGCCGCATGAAACCGGGAATACATGAATGCGAGTAGGAGCCGATCAATACATGAATGGGATCACTTTACCATGAACATACATTGCTAGTTAAACAGCTCTTAGTGGGTGCAGAGAAGTAAAAGTGGGTGCAATAGCCAAATCTAGTTAAATCTTACTTTACCTAGTTTTAGGACTACCCTATCCTTGTGGTATCATTCTATGTTCAGTTCATTCATGTCATAGTCTTTTACTTGTTTACATGCTATTAAATAACTGGGCTTACCAGACTTATGTCTGACCCATTTTCCTTCCTCTTCTTTTCTTCCGTTCCCCCACAGGTCCGCAGGGAGGAAACACTTCTGCTTAGTCCAGGTTAGCCAAAGCTTGAAGACCGTAGATGTAAGGCTTGGACTTTCCTTTTTGAGCCATGGCTATGGTCAAGCACTTATTGGGGATTTATGTCATTTTATTTTCAGTATTTCTTCTTTATGTTTTCAAGACAGATGAAAAGTTGTAATAATTTGGAAGGTTGAAACAGTTGTTGAATTGTTGTGTTGAACAAATATTTCTGAAATAATATTGATCTTTTTCCGCTGCATAAATTCTTGTAATTTATTAGTATCTTGTACTTTAAAATGCTCCACCGAAGTTAAGGCATTCCCTTTGAGAGTGACCTTAACGGAGGTGGGGTGTTACACCTAATCAGGTACCTATGACACGTAAAAGACTTCCCAACGCAAGACCGTATCGGGTACTCCAGCAATGATTATGCACCCAGTATGGATCGTTTAACCGAGCAGGTACTAATGGCACGTAAAGAACATCCGGACACAAGGCCTAATCGGGTACCTATGACACATAAAAGACTTCCGTACACAAGGCCTAATTGAGTACTCCAGCAATGATTCTGCACCCAATAGGGATCGTTTAACCGAGCGTGTACCAATGGAGTGTAAAACACATCCGGACACAGGGCTTAGTTAGGTACCTATGACACGTAAAAGACTTCCGAACGTTAGGCCCAATCAGATACTCCAGCAACAATTCTATACCAATTATGGATTGTTTAACCGAGCGGGTACCAATGACACGTAAAAGACATTTGGATGCAAGGCCTAATTGGGTACCTATGACACGTAAAAGACTTCGAGACGCAAGGCCTAATCGGGTACTCCAACAACGATTCTGCACCCAGTAGGGATCGTTTAACCGAGCAAGTAACTATGACACGTAAAACACAACCAGACACAAGGCCAAATCGGGTACTTGATACACGTAAAATACATGTGGACGCAAGGCTAATCGTGTTGACCGTCAATGATTCTGCACCCAGTATGGATTGTTTAACCGAGCGGATACCAATAACACATAAAATACATCCGGACACAAGGCCCAATCGGGTACGTATGACATGTACAAGACTCCCAAACGAAAGGCCTAATAGGACACTCAGCAATGATTCTGCACCCAGTATGGATTGTTTAACTGAGCGGGTACCAATGACACGTAAAATACATTCGGATGCAAGGCCTAATTGAATACCTATGACATGTAAAAGACTTCTAGACACAAGACCTAATCGGGTACTCCAGCAACGATTCTGCATCCAGTACAAATCGTTTAACCAAGCATGTAACTATTACATGTAAAACACATCCGGACACAAGGCCCAATCGAGTACCTATTACATGTAAAAGGCATCTGGACTTAAGGCCTAATCGGGTTATTCGACAACGATTCTGCATCTATATGGATTGTTTAACCGAGAGGGTACCAATGATACATAAAAAACATTTGGATGCAAGGCCTAATTGGGTATCTATGACACGTAAAAGACTTCTGGACGCAAGGCCTAATCGGGTACTCTAGAAACGATTTTGCACCCAGAAGGGGTTGTTTAACTGAGCGGGTGTCAATGACATGTAAAACACATCTGGACACAAGGCTTAATTGGGTACCTATGACACGTAAAAACTTCCAAACGTAAGCCCTAATCGGGTACTCGAACAACGATTCTGCACCCAGTATGGATTGTTTAACCGAGCGGGTACCAATGACACGCATTTGGATGCAAGGCCTAATTGGGTACCTATGGCACGTAAAAGACTTCTAGATGCAAGGCCTAATCGGGTATTCTAGCAACGATTCTGCACCTAGTAGGGATCGTTTAACCGACTAGGTAGTTATGATACGTAAAACAAATCCGGACACAAGGCCTAATCGGGTACCTATTACACGTAAAAGACATCTAAACGCAAGGCCTAATCGTGTTATTCGGCAACGATTCTGCACCTAGTATGGATTGTTTAACCGAGCGGATACCAATGACACGTAAAATACATCCGGACAGAAGGCCTAATCGGGTACTTATGCCACGTAAAATACTTCCAAACGCAAGGTCTAATCGAGTAGTCCAACATCGATTCTGCACCTAGTATGGATTGTTTAACCGAGCGGGTACCAATGAAACGTAAAAGTCATTCAGATGCAAGGCCTAATCGGGTACCTTTGACATGTAAAAGACTTCTAGACGCAAGGCCTAATCGGGTACTCCAAATCTGCACCTAGTAGGAATCGTTTAATTGAGCAGGTAGCTATGACACGTAAAACATATCCGGATACATGGCCTAATCGGGTACCTATTACACGTAAAAGACACCTAGGCGCAAGGCCTAATTGGGTTGTTCGGCAACGATTTTGCACCCAGTATGGATTGTTTAACTGAGCGAATACGAATGACACATAAAATAAATTTAGACACAAGGCCTAATCAAGTACTTATGACACGTAAAAGACTTCCAAACACAAGGCCTAATCGAGTACTTATGCCATATTGTGGAACTTATGTCTATTGAATTGATGTAGAAAATAGCTGGTAAAAAAATGCCACAAATCACAAACATAACCCTGCATGTTTTAAAAATAAAATACAGAAAACAAAATAAATGAAAGAAAACACATAAATGTAGCATTAGTCTGTATAAATGACGTGGAAAATAGCTGGTAATAAAATGCCAACAATCCCAAACAAAACACCGCATATTTAAAACAAAATATACAAAAAACAAAATAAATGAAAGAAAACACATAAGTTTCACAAATATAAGTAAAATTTATATTAATAAAGTTAGATAACCACTTTTACTTTATATAACTAATAATCTAATTAGCTAATCACTTTTACAGCATACAAAACAAAATGCTAAATTAATTTAGCATTATCCTGATTAGTTGATGTAGATAATAGCTGGTGATAAAATGCCAGCAATCACAGACACAACACTTCATAATTTAAAAAATAAAATACACAAAACATAATTAATGAAAGTAGAAATATTAAATTCAGAAATAGAAGTCAAATTATATTAAAAATAACAACTCAACATGTAACATGACCCAATAACCAATAAAAAATAACCACAACATACTAAGTATATAATAACATATCCAATGTGGAAAAAACCAAAAAATAAAATTCAAATTTAAATCTTCGTTGAAGCTTGACAATTCCTCTTGTTATGTCCAACTTGATCACACTTGCTGCATTTATTCCGCTTATTTTGAGAATAAGAAAAGCCACCATTTCTTTGGTAGAAGGTCTTCCAGCACCTCGAATTTCTTTAGGCGGTCTAATTAAAATTTCATCTTCAGTAACAATTGGCTTACCGACATTTGGAATTAGATTAATAACATGTGCATAACTAGCTCTAAAAGCATTAGCTGTAAAATAATATTCCACGAAGTCATGTACCGATAGCCTTGATTTATTCATACACTTAACAGAATGTTCATATGGAAAACCGGTAACTTTCCACTAATTATAGCTACATAATCTTTTTTTAAGATCAACATAATGTGAAATAGGAGATCTAACTTCAAAAATAATTTCGCAAACCTATATACATTCCTTTCAAACCCATCTTCAACTAACTTTGACAATCGCTGCTCCATAACAGGGCATAAAACAGTAGTCCACTTTCTTAGATCTAGATTAACCCTAGAGGGGGGGGGGATAGGGTTTATTGAAATTTAAGCGAGATATAAAAAATATTAGACCACAGAATGCAACAGAAATAAAAATGACGAAAGTAAATGACACAAGATATAACCAGCTTTGGCAAAATCCTGCCTACTGCTGCATTCCTAAGGTTTCTACTAGATAATAGAACAGATCCCGCTTACAGGACCATGTAAACTCGCGAACCCCTCGCTCTTATTCTAATCTTACGCTCAAAATCCTAGACTGATCCATATCCCCTAGATCAGATTTTCACTAGCTACAACCCCATAGCCAGTAAACCCTAGATTTTACAGACTCTAGTTAATTGCCAACTGAAACTCTAACTGGATTCCCTAGTATTTTACAAACACTAGAAATTGATGGGTCTAGGGCTGGCAACTAGAACCGAGAACCAAAAACCCGAACCGACTCGACCCGAAAAGATCCGAACCAAACCCGATGGGTCTTGGGTCGGGTCTAGGTGATGAAAAATACCATCAAAACCCGATCAAACCCGACCCTCATAGAGCCGACCCGAAAGACCCGACAAAAAAACATTGAAATATATGTATTTTAGTGTTATTATTCAATCGGACCCGAACGGACCCGACCCGAGCTTCAACCCGACCCTTCCCGAACCGAAGCTCGGGTCGAGTAGGGTCCAAAATTTTGAAATGTATAGTTTAGACTCGACAAAACCCGATCCGCCTAGAACCGAGACCCACCAGGTCGGGTCCGGGTCCATCGGGTCGGGTCTAATTGCCACCCCTAGATGGATCGAATACAAGATGAATTTAAAAGACAAAAATAAAATAAAAAATAAACAACTAAAACCCTAGAATTTAAAAAGGAAGGGTCATCCCATTTGTCACTTAAAACACTTGGCCGACCACTTTATAATTTGTTGAGCCCGTTCTCCTTTTCTTTGGAATTCAAAATGGTGGCTATTCAAGTTGGGGATTAGGGTTTCAGTGAATTCCCAATTCAGAACACGATGCTTCTTAAAGTCTGGATAAATCTTTTGATGCTCAAATATGTTGTTACTCTTAGTCGATTTGATTTGGGCTATCCTCTTTGCTTGCAATCGAAAACATGTGAGATTTTACTGATTTGATTTTTTGATTTTGTTCTTGAATTTGAATTCTTGGTTTTCGATAAACAAGCCTGTGATGATAATGGTGTTTATATTTGATTTAGTAATCCTATCATCCTCAGATTTCGTACAAAATGACTTAGCTGATTTTTGAGTGTTTCCTCTTCTAATATGTTGCCTGCGTAATTGTCGATATGAACATAGACATGTTCTTTCCCCCTTAATAAATTTGAAAACTTAATTTGTTTTGGCTCTCTTGCGTGATTGATGGATTGTGCTTTGATTCTGACTGGAAATATTTAAACTGAAATGAACGTTGCCCAAAACATTTGCTGAATTCTTGGAAACAATATAATTACTTCCAAATATTTTCTTGCCCCCTTTTAACACAGTGATTACATGAAAAAAATTGATTTAAAATCTTGCCAAAAATGATACTGCAATTTCAGGAATCTGTTCAAAACTTGCCAAATAACGAACCAGAATTTCTTGAGCATTTGTGAAAATAGATTTTCAATTTCCCCTTTTGTGCATATATAAACAATTAAGACTGGAAATATTTGAAATAAATTGAGATGATTATCTCCCCATGAATCAGCTGAATGTTTCCATGATTATGTTTTTATCCCTAAAAAAAACTGCCGAGAATTTTGAGGAAAGCCTTGCCATATATGTTTTTCATATACACTGCAGATTGAATTGTTTGCCACTAATTTCTTGATCTTGCCTTGATTGCTCAAATTTCTAGAATGCTCTTAAAAAAACATGAACTCGACTCTGCCATCTAGTTGTCAATGGGCTTGATCATATACATGCATCATATATATAACTTGTTGTCTGACTTTGCATTGTTGCATCCTACACGTAACCGCCATATGTGTTGATGTTTGTCTCATCATTTTTGGAACCAAAACTTGGTGATTTCTGTAATTTAAACAGCATTGAACACAAGTAATTGTGGAGCTCAATATATTTTGCACTTATTTGAAATTCCATGAATATGAGCACCAATTTCTTGTATGACTTGGATCACCATTTCTTTGAACTGTTTGTGTGCTGGTTTGATCACAAGGCTTGTACCATGTAACCATGCCATTTGCTTCATGCTGTCACTTTATTTTTAGACAAGTTTGTTGTGTGGAAAAAAAACTTGCATGTCCATTATCCATATGCACATTATATGCATGTTTATGTTGCCTTCTGGTATATACCATAAACTTGTTCCATTGACTTGCTGCATACATTCCCATGGGTTTGACTTGGGTGCACCCGAACACATCATGTTGACTGCACCATGTAGTTGTCTTTGTTTAGCTGCGGATTAGATGAACCCGTTGTACTTATGAACCTTGCACTTGCTCACTCATGCTTATGTACTTGTTGTGATGCATCCAGTTTGAAATTTCACCATGCATTGTTGTTGTATCAAAGGAAACTGTCCCTTATTTGTTTGCACTGTTTGCTAGTTTCATGCTGAGTTGTGTGATGCTTGCTTGTTCATGCATGTGAACATTGAGATTTGAGCTGATTTGGTCCTATGTTGAACTGTTTGCATGGCCCTATATATTGTTGACTGGCTCGACCATTTGTCCACCTGTACATTTATGTATGTGTATATGTATACATGACAGTGTGTGAACACATATATCGTGCACGTGTAATTTATTTATCAGCAGACTACTGCACTATGTTACGGAAGTTCAGAATCAACTACTGGTTCTGATCAGCCGACCAGTGTAGTGTGTTGAGGCTGATCTGTGAGCACTAGAGGCGATGTCTTTATAAATCAGATCAAGTCATGAAAAATGAAGAGAAACACGCCAAAATTCTGTACCAAGTATGGATTGTTTAACCAAGCGGGTACCAATGACATGTAAAAGACATTTGGATGCAAGGCCTAATTGGGGGCCTATGACACGTAAGAGACTTCTAGATGTAAGGTCTAATCGGTTACTCCAGCAACGATTCTACATCCCGTAGGGATCGTTTAACCGAGCAAGTAACTATGACACGTAAAACACATCCAGACACAAGGCCTAATCGGGTACCTGTTACATGTAAAAGACATCTGGACGCAAGGCTAATCGTGTTGATCGCCAATGATTCTGCACCCAGTATGGACTGTTTAACCGAGCGAATACCAATGATACGTAAAATACATCCGGACACAAGGCCCAATCGGGTACGTATGACATGTAAAAGACTTCCAAATGAAAGGCCTAATAGGATACTCCAGTAATGATTCTGCACCGAGTATGGATTGTATAATCGAGCGGGCACCAATGACACGTAAAAGACATTCGGATGCAAGGCCTAATCGGATACCTATGACATGTAAACGACTTCTAGACGCAAGACCTAATCGGGTACTCCAGCAACGATTCTGCACCCAGTACGGATCATTAAATCGAGCAGGTAACTATGACACGTAAAACACATCCGGACACAAGGCCCAATCGAGTACCTATTACATGTAAAAGGCATCTGAACTTAAGGCCTAATCAGGTTATTCGGCACCGATTCTGCATCTAGTACGGATTGTTTAACCGTGCCGGTACCAATGACACATAAAAAACATTTGGATGCAAGGCCTAATCGGGTACTCTAGAAACGATTCTGCACCCAGTAGGGATTGTTTAACCGAGCTGGTGCCAATGACAAGTAAAATACGTCCGAACATAAGGCTTAATTGGGTACCTATGACACGTAAAAGACTTCCAAATGTAAGCCCCAATCATGTACTCGAACAACGATTCTACACCCAATATGGATTGTTTAACCGAGCGGATACCAATGACACGTAAAAGACATTTGGATGAAAGGCCTAATTGGGTACCTATGGCACGTAAAAGACTTTTAGACGCAAGGCCTAATCGGGTATTCTAGCAACGATTCTGCACCCAGTAGGGATCGTTTAACCGACCAGATAGTTATGACACGTAAAACAAATCCGGACACAAGGCATAATCGGGTACCAATTACACGTAAAAGTCATCTAAAGGCAAGGCCTAATTGTGTTGTTCGACAACGATTCTGCACCTTGTATGGATTGTTTAACTGAGCGGATACCAATGACATGTAAAATACATCCGAACAGAAGGCCTAATCGGGTACTTATGCCACGTAAAATACTTCCAAACGCAAGGTCTAATCGAGTAGTCCAACGACGATTTCGCACCCAGTATGGATTGTTTAACCGAGCGGATACCAATGACACGTAAAAGTCATTCAGATGCAAGGCCTAATCGGGTACCTATGGCATGTAAAAGTCTTCTAGACGCAAGGCCTAATCGGGTACTCCAGCAACAAATCTGCACCCAGTAGGAATCATTTAACCAAGCATGTAGCTATGACACGTAAAACATATCCGGATACAAGACCTAATTGGGTACCTATTACACGTAAAAGATACTTAGGCGCAAGGCCTAATTGGGTTGTTCGGCAACGATTTTGCACCCAGTATGGATTGTTTAACCGAGTGGATACGAATGGCACATAAAATACATTTAGACACAAGGCCTAATCAAGTACTTATGACACGTAAAAGACTTCCAAACGCAAGGCCTAATTGAGTACTTATGCTATATTGTGAAACTTCTGTCTGTTGAATTGATGTAGAAAATAGCTGGTAAAAAATGCCACAAATCACAAACATAACCTTGCATGGTTTAAAAATAAAATACAGAAAACAAAATAAATGAAAGCAAACACATAAATGTAGCATTAGTCTTTATAAATGACATGGAAAATAGTTGGTAACAAAATGCCAACAATCACGAATAAAACACCGAATATTTAAAAAAAATATGCAAAAACCAAAATAAATGAAAGCAAACACATAAGTTTCACAAATACAAGTAAAATTTATATTAATAAAGTTAGATAACCACTTTTACTTTATACCACTAATAATCTAATCAGCCAATCACTTTTATAGTATACAAAACAAAATGCTAAATTAATTTAGCATTATCCTGTTTAATTGATGTAGATAATAGCTAGTGATAAAATGCCAGTAATCACAGACACAACACTTCATAATTTAAAAAATAAAATACACAAAACATAATTAATGAAAGTAGTAATATTAAATTCAGAAATAAAAGTCTAATTTATATTAAAAATAACAACTCAACATGTACCAATAACCAATAAAAAATAACCACAACATACTAAGTATATAATAACATATCCAATGTGGAAAAAATCAAAAAATAAAATTCAAATTTAAATCTTCGTTGAAGCTTGAAAACTCCTCTTGTTATGTTCGACTTGATTACACTTGCTGCATTTACTTCGCTTATTTTGAGAATAAGAAAAGCCACCATGTCTTTTAGTAGAAGGTCTTCCAGCACCTCGAATTTATTTAGGCGGTCTAATTACAATTTCATCTTCAGTAACAATTGGCTTACCGACATTGGGAATTAGATTAATAGCATGTGCATAACTAGCTCTAAAAGCATTAGCTGTAAAATAATATTCCACGGAGTCATATACCGATAGCCTTGATTTATTCATACACTTAACAGAATGTTTATATGGAAAACCGGTAACTTTCCACTAATTAGAGCTACATAATCTTTTTTTAAGATCAACATGACGTGAAATAGGAGATCTAACTTCAAAAATAATCTCGCAAACCTATATACGTTCCATCCAAACCCATCTTCAATTAACTTTGACAATCGCTGCTCCATAATAGGGCATAAAACAGTAGTCCACTTTCTTGAATCTAGATTAACCCTAGAGGGGGGGAGGGGCGAATAGGGTTTATTGAAATTTTAGCGAGATATAAAAAATATCAGATCACAGAATGCAGCAGAAATAAAAATGACGAAAGTAAATGACACAAGATATACCCAGCTTCGGCAAAATCCTGCCTACTGCCGCATTCCTAAGGTTTCTACTAGATAATAGAACAGATCCCACTTACAGGTCCATGCAAACTCGCGAACCCCTCGCTCTTATTCTAATCTTACGCTCAAAACCCTAGATTGATCTATATCGCCTAGATCAGTTTTTCACTAGCTACAATCCCATAGCCAGTAAACCCTAGATTTTACAGACTCTAGTAAACTGCCAGCTGAAACTCTAACTGGATTCCCTAGTATTTTACCAACACTAGAAACTGATGGATCTAGGGCTGGCAATTAGAACCGAGAATCGAAAACCTGAACCAACCCGACTCGAAAAGACCCGAACCCGAACCAAACCCACGATGGGTCTCGGGTCGGGTCTAGGTGATGAAAAATACCATCAAGACCCGATCAAACCCAACCCACATAGACCCGACAAAAAAACATTGAAATATATGTATTTTTAGAGTTATTATTCAATTGGATCCGAACCGACCCGACCTTCAACCCGACCCGACCCTCAGGTCGAGTAGGGTCCAGATTTTTGAAATGTATAGTTTAGACTCGACAAAACCCGACCCGCCTAGAACCGAGACCCGCTGGGTCGGGTCCTGGTCCATCGGGTCTGGTCTAATTGCCACCCCTAGATGGATCGAATACAAGATGAATTTAAAAGACAAAAATAAAAATAAAAAATAAACAACTAAAACCCTAGAATTTAAAAAGGAAGGGTCATCCCACTTATTACTTAAAACACTTGGCCGACCACTTTGTAATTTGTTGAGCCCGTTCTCCTTTTCTTTTGAATTCAAAATGGTAGTTATTCAAGTTGGGGATTAGGGTTTTAGTGAATTCCCAAATCAAAACACGATGCTTCTTCAAGTCCGGATAAATCTTTTGATGCTCGAATATGTTGTTACTCTTGGTCGATCTGATTTGGGCTATCCTCTTAGCTTGCGATCGAAAACATGTGAGATTTTGTTGATTTGATTTTTCGATTTTGTTCTTGAATTTGAATTCTTGGTTTTCGATAAACAAGCCTGTGATGATAATAGTGTTTATATTTGATTTAGTAATCCTATCCTATCATCCTATGATTTCGTATAAAATGACTTGGCTGATTTTTGAGTGTTTTCTCTTTTGATTTATTGCCTGCGTAATTGTCGATATGAACATAGACATGTTCTTTCCCCCTTAATGAATCTGGAAACTTAACTGGTTGTGGCTCTCTTGCATGATTGATGAATTGTGCTTTGATTTTGACTGGAAAGATTTAAACCGAAATGAACGTTGCCCAAAACATTTGCTGAATTTTTGGAAACAATATAATTACTTCCCAATATTTTCTTGCCCCCTTTTAACACAGTGATTACATGAAAAAAAAATTGATTTTAACTCTTGCCAAAAATGTTACTACAATTTCTGGAATTTGTTTAAAACATGCCAAATAACGAACCAGAATTTCTTGAGCATTTCTGGAAACAGATTTGCAATTTCCCCTTTTGTCCATATATGAACAATTAAGACTGGAAATATTTGAAACAAATTGAGATTATTATCTCCCCTCGAATCAGCTGAATGTTTCCATGCTTATGTTTTTATCCCTAAAAAAACTACCGAGAATTTTGAGGAAAGCCTTGCCATATATGTTTTTCATGTACACTGCAGATTGAATTGTTTGACACTGATTTCTTGATCTTGCCTTGATTGATCACATTTATGGAATGCTCTTAAAAAAAACATGAATTCGACTCTGCCATCTAGTTTTCAATGGGCTTGATCATATACATGCACCATATATATAACTTGTTGTCTCACTTTGCATTGTTGCATTCTACACATAACCGCCATATGTGTGTTGATGTTTATCTCATCATTTCGGGAACCAAAACTTGGTGATTTCTGGAATTTAAACTGCATTGAACACATGTAATTGTGGAGCTCAATATATTTTGCACTTATCTGAAATTCCATGAATATGAGCACCAATTTCTTGTAAGACTTGGATCACCATTTCTTTGAACTATTTGTGTGCTGGTTTGATCACAAGGCTTGTACCATGCCATTTGCTTCATGCTGTCACTTTGTTTTTAGACATGTTTGCTGTATGAAAAAAAACATGCATGTCCATTATCCATATGCACATTATATGCATGTATATGCTGCCTTCTAGTATTTGCCATAAACTTGTTCCACTGACTTGCTGCATACATTTCCATGGGTTTGACTTGGGTGCACCTGAACACATCATGTTGACTGCACCCTGTAGTTGTCTTTGTTTAGCTGCTGATTAGATGAACCTGTTGTACTTATGAACCATGCATGTAATAACCCGAAAAATGTGAACCAATTTAAATTTTTTAAAATTGGTTATTGTCAAAGAATTTGAATAATTGAAATATCATATTTCAATAAAAGAATGAATAGGGAATAGTAAGGCAGTTTGAAAATTTGAATACAAACTTTGTCTGACTGTACCGGGTGGAAAATATAACGGATTTTAGCGAAACCAAAAATATTTAAATCTGTTTATGAATACCTTTCTAACGAATCTGAAAAATCGAAGTTTCATAACGAGAATCAAAAGTTATGGCCAAAAGAATTTTCAGGAAGGTCGCTATATTGCATATATAGCCCTTGAAAATAGATATTTTGCATACGACCTCGGAATTCGACGAAACCACTTTTTTTGGATCCGGGATGTCAAATTATTGCTAGGTTTCAAATTTCATAATTTTTGAAGCTAGTATGTGAGCGGGACAAAAGAAAATGTGATTGGTCAATTTCTGTTAAAATGGGTCGACCTGAAAATGGACATTTTGCATATGAGCTCAGAATTCGACGAAACTGGTTTCGTTGGGACCATATCGTCAAAACAAATCTAGATTTATTTTTCCGAAATTTTTCGATTCAGTTTGTGACCTTAGCAAATTGAAATGTACGTGCAAATTGAATATAAAATGTTTTATACTTTAATTTGAAAAATAACTGACTGTAACAGTCGAATTGGCCAACGAAACATATCCCATTGTGTCCGGAATGGGGGTATTTATCTAGGGGCGACAGTCGTTGGGTTGAAATTGGTGTAGGTTGGCTAGAAAGGATATTATAGGAATTTAAAAATATAATATATTACATAATATCTTCTATTTTCTCTCACATCTCAAAATCCGGTCAACCCCAGAACGAACGACGTAAATCGTTCAAAACCTTTCCACCTCGATCGCCGCCGCCATAGGCCATTTCGCCGCTGCCCCCAGTTGATAATTCCGATCGCCTTCCTTCCCTCTTCAAATCAAACCCAGCCTCGTCAGAAATCATCACCGATCGACGTCGAATTTCATCGAGGAAGTTCGCCCCTTTCTGCCGCCGCCGATCATTGCTGGAGCCACCGAGTTCGCCGCCACCACCGTCGATAGGAAGCCTGTTCGTAGCTCTTCAACGTTGTATAGCCTGATCTGGACATCGAGCTACGGTTTTGATTTAAATTCAAAACCTAGTTTTGAAGGTTTGAAAACCATCTGCTTTGAAATTTCTGAATTGAAGATAACACTTTTAAGTGTTGCAAAACTTTGAAAAATCGTATCTTTTTAGTGTGTCAACGAAATTCGATGAAACAGGAAACATCGGGACCGCAGGTAGGCTCTCTACCATCTAGCAGAAGCCGCGGATTTTTCTGATCTTCCTACGATTTTTAGCACTTCAAAAACCAATGTGAGGAATCTAAATTAAATGGTGTCAATGAAATCGTGTTGTATAAATTATATAAGCGAAGTGTAAATTATATACGCATTGTATACCTCATGTACATGTGTTGTATAAGTTATATTAGCGATGTATAAATTATACAAGCGTTGTATGAAACATATATGCTTTGAATTGTGATGAAATGCAAGTGAATTATAGAAATAATATATATATATATATACACCCCCCTCGTCCACAGACCATGGACGATATTTATTGCTTGTGATTGGCGTGATATTATATGGTATGACGAATGGTTGGAAATAATTGTTTATGGTTGATATTGTGGTTGAAAAAATACCTTTGTGGTTGAAAAATACCTTTGTGGTTGAAAAATACCCTCTTGTGGTTGAAACAAATTAGAATAGGATTATGGAATTGAAAATAAAACATGCCGCCTGCGTGCGAACTAGATGCATGATCCCCATTGTCAAAAACCGCGAGGTTTTAAGGTAGAGCGAGGAGCCGTACTAGGGACGGTCCCGATTTTAACTACTCTGCTGTTATGCTGCCGAAATTTTCTGAAATATTCATGTGTTAGAATAATTTTCATTTGTTGAAATTAATTACATATGTTGAAACCAATATTCATGTGTTGAATTGAAATTCATTCGTTGAGTTGAAATTCATGTGTTGAATATTATTTGAATTTAAACAAATAGATTTAACGATAAAAATCATATTTTTATATATATACAAACTATAGAGAATATTCATGTGTTGAATTGAAATTCATTCGTTGAGTTGAAATTCATGTGTTGAATATTATTCGAATTTAAACAAATAGATTTAACGATAAAAATCACATTTTTATATGTATACAAACTATAGAGAATATTCATGTGTTGAATTGAAATTCATTCGTTGAGTTGAAATTCATGTGTTGAATATTATTCGAATTTAAACAAATAGATTTAACGATAAAAATCACATTTTTATATATATACAAACTATAGAGAATATTCATGTGTTGAATTGAAATTCATTCGTTGAGTTGAAATTCATGTGTTGAATATTATTCGAATTTTAAACAAATAGATTTAACGATAAAATCACATTTTTATATATATACAAACTATAGAGAATATTCATGTGTTGAATTGAAATTCATTCGTTGAGTTGAAATTCATGTGTTGAATATTATTCGAATTTTAAACAAATAGATTTAACGATAAAAATCACATTTTTATATATATACAAACTATAGAGAATATTCATGTGTTGAATTGAGATTCGTTCGTCGAGTTGAAATTCATGTGTTGAATGTTATCGTATTTTAAAATAAAATGAATAGACAATAAAAACTACATTTTTATTGTGAATATGAAGTGTTAAAAACATTCACGTGTTGAATAAATATTTTTGATGATAAAAATATTTCTTTTATCATGTATATGCTTTGATAAAAATACACACGTGTTGAAATAAATAATAGTTTGCTAGAAATATTATTATTAGCTTTATTCTGCATATATATACATGTGTTGAACAGGGAAAATGGATTAGCTGTAGAGTAAAAAAATTATTTGCGTGCCCGACAAATAGGTAAGCCTTGATGAGTTGGCTGCGCAATTTTATTTTTATATCAACTCCTGTGAATGCCATTGGATGCGGAGTGCTGGTTATTCTGTGTGAAATAATAAACATCGCCATAGGATAATAACAATTAATTTTGAACTACACTACATGGCATACTCCTTGACGATAGGCATACTTCATCATATTCCACATAAGCATTTGGAGCTTGTGTGACGAGGTGGAAGATTTACCATACGAGCGAGAGGCTTGTATGGAGATGATTTTATACTACAGGTTGAACTGATGACTGATATGGACTATATAAAATATAACGATAAATTGCCAGATTAATAAAAATCCCACATGGGTCTGGAGTTGACAATAATCACGTCTCTCAAGTCATCAGATAAGGCACATGGACTATTTATTTCCACACAGAACGGGGTGACGAGAATTTATTCTCTGGAGTTATTATCTATACACGCACCCCCGTAAACACCAGAAAACATCACTATAAATATGTGGATGCTTTATAGGATTTATTGGGTACTTAACACGGCCCAATAAATTTCCAAACCCCTTCCCATACAAAGGAGGTTATGGCGAATTTTTTCGAAATATTAAGGCGCTAGTGAAATATTTGAAGTGAAAACGAAGTTGAAATAAATGAATGAACTATATATATATATATAAATATAAATAGAATAGAAAGCAATCGAAGCTGTGCAGTTCGTGTTTCGGAATCGTAATTTGAAACGATTAGTACGAGAAATCCGACCATCGGATTTTCCCGAAACCGCAACCGCTGGGTTCGCCTTGGAAATATCTTTCCAACGGCACCAACCTTGTAAAAATCCAACGGTTGGATTGTCTGGAATGTTTAATTCAAATCTGAAGAAAAACAGCGCCAGAATCGTTTGTATTTATATATAATTATAAATATAATTAAATTAAATCGTATAACGACGCTGCAGTTCGAATTTTGAAACCGTAACTTCAAACGACTAGTGTGGAAGATCCAACCGTCGGATTTTCACGAAACTGGGACCGTTGGGTTCGCTTTGGGAATATCTTCCCACTGATATAGACTTTGTAGAAATCCAACGGTTAGATTTTCCGATATGTGTAAATCAAATTAGGGGAAAAACAGCGCCAGTGCCACGGCACGACCTGAAACGTCGTTTAATTAAATAGGGCCATTTTTAAATAAATAAAAATGGCGAAAAATCGTTATAAAATATTATAAGCAACATAGATTGGAATTAAACCAATTTGGCTTGATCTGCTAGATATTTGATGGTTGTATGTGTTTGACACGAAAATTATACTAAAGAACCGAAATGTGATTGTCGAATAATATAACCAAGGAAAGAATTGATTTGAATTCTAATTACGTGAATTATTTGAAAATGCCGAGCTAACCCTCATTTCAAATAATTGATCGAGCGATTCGAATTGGAAAATACAAAGACGATTCAAGACTGATGATCTTCGTATCGGTTGGATGGGCTCTGCTGAGGTTCCTGACTGGAGTAGCTACCGTGAAGGAACGGAAGTAGTAGCCGTCTGAACGTATATGTTGATTGGACGGATATACGAGGAATTTGACGCCTCCGGTTTCGTTCAGACCCAGAACAGACTTGTAAATGGACTGTGTGTCTGACATTGGATTTTGTTCTATACTGATTGATCTCTGTTAAATATATATCTGTTTGGCGGCGGAGAATTTATTCTTTTGCTTAACGCCCTTCTCTGAGACGTACGAGCTCAGGGGTTGTATATCGATAGAAATCAGTCGTATGGAGTGGACTGCCTATGTGGCATGCCAAGATGTTGTGATCAAGGCTTTTGTTGCAAAGCAAAGTCTTGTGTTTGATGATCAAAGCACGACCTACGTAGCCTGGCTTTGTATATAGCGTCGATTAGCGAGCCTCACACCTCGGTATGAGTTAAAAACGGGATAAGGACTGCAGGGAGAGCACGGCGTTTCTTTCTAGCTATGGTGGTGTCAGTGACCTACCAGCCCTGACATTTATATCTATTTTTCACCTATGTGGTTGTTGGAATGCGAGGCGCCTCGATTATAGGTCTGTAAGGACCGGGAAACATGTGTTCAGGAATTGCCAATCCTCAAACGTAAGAGAGGACCAACCCTGAAGATCCAAGGGTTACCCAGAGTGTGTAGTCCTGAGGCATTTGCTAGAATGTCTCGAAGCAGAGAGGAGCTTGGCCCTTGCCTCGACTCATGACGGAAATCCAATTTCCAATACGAAATAACGGATTCGATTGTAGAACTAGTATGGCGACATAGTAGATGGTAGCTATGACATCTATGATTGATATTTATGATGCTATTCGTTTTTGAAACATATATGCACTAGTAATAATATCAAATGATTTTGCTTTACACGTATCAAGCATATTTGGCCATTATAAGGTAAAACTCTATCCTCCGGTTTGCGTTGCATTGTATGATGGGACTTGAGTCTTATAATGGCTTCATTCTTTTAAAAAGCATTGCGTTGTTTTAAAGAATTTATTTTGTTTTAAATGCACCAGCAATCACTGGAGTAAACCCATTCCGCGAAAGTGGCGTGGTCCTATGATTTGCTTATTACTGTTGTTTAAACTGTTAAGTAGATTCCTCATACCAGTCCCCATGTCTGACTCGTTGTTTGTTTCACTTTGCAAACGCGGGTGCCCTTATTTTCACACGGGCAGCCTAGTTCACAGGTGACAGGTTGTTTTTGGCTCTGCACTGTTGTATGGAGTCATTTTGGCTCATGGCGAGACTGACTTCTCAGAGATGACTTTGACATTTTCCGCCATTACTATATCTATATTATGATTCCGCTACATGCGATGCAGACTGTTTTACTTCCAGTACTTATTATCGTATGTATATGTACTGCCTTGGCGATGTAGACTGATACCCCTATTATGTCTCACTGCATGTATATATTCCGCCTCTGGCGATGGCAACTGATCATCCCCCCTTTATTTACTAAGTTATATCCTACGTTGTGCTATTCTGATGTTGTTACATGTTATGAATCCGTTGTCATATCCATGTAAAATTATTCTATTTATTGTTTTTGCTATTATCTGTTCTCTACTATGATGATTGATGTGTTATATTCCAATGATTATCCTTAATACCGTCACACGGATTTTGGGATCGTCACAATGCACTTGCTCAGTCATGCTTATGTACTTGCTGTGATGCATCCAGTTTGAAATTTCACCATGCATTGTTGTTGTATCAAAGGAAACTGACCCTTATTTGTTTGCACTGTTTGCTAGTTTCATGCTGAGTTGTGAGATGGTTGCTTGTTCATGCATGTGAACATTGAGTTTGAGCTGATTTGGTCCTGTGTTGAAACTGTTTGCATGGCCCTATATGTTGTTGACTGGCTCGACCATTTGTCCACCTGTACACTCATATATGTGTATATATACACAACAGTGTGTGTATACATATATAATGCACGTGTAATTTATTTATTAGCAGACTGCTGCACTGTGTTGTGGCTGTTCAGAATCAGCTACTGGTTCTGATCAGCAGAGCAGCGTAGTGTGTTGAGGCTGATCTGTGAGCACTAGAGACGATGTCTTTATAAATCACATCAAGTCATGAAAAATAAAGAGAAACACACCAAAATTCTAAGGCAGATAAATTTTAAAAATAAAATTTATATCCACTAGAATATGAAAGTTTATATGTTCCACATACTGTGTGTGTTTCTGTATGTGACAGGTATGTAGATGATGACTGGACCGACTGTGAGCTGTGAGGAGACAAAAGACAGAAAATAGTGTTGAGTCAGTTTGTAAGCTTGGAAAAGAATATGTAACTTAGTCAATGTATATGAGGGAAAGTATGTATATATGAATTGTATAGACAGAGTGTTGTAGTGAGGAACTGTGTGTGAAAATGTATATGAATAAGAAGAAAAATATCAGTGAAACGTACAAATAGAGGGGTTATAAAAGATGTATTGTTTGAATGTTTAAAATAAAATGTTCTATTTAAATAAAATACTGCTAAATATTTGAATTCATGTATAATCGTATTCTATTTAAACATAAATATTATATTCCTATCAGTGATATAGATATGAAATAGTACAGTAACAAACACATTTATAATAATATATATTTGGTTGTTATCATTAAACAAAGATTGTATAATTGTGTATACAACAACGTTATATACAACAATCACCCCCCTTTTGACGATGGCAAACAAATATTAAGATTTTGAGTATAGTAAACGTGTTTGATGGCGAAAAACTGAAATTCCCTTATTTGAAAGCTCCCCATATAATAGAAACTCCCCCTATAACTGTGCATGAGTGGAGAAAAATGAAACTTGAATTAATTTTCAAAATTAAAAATATTTATAAAATACTCACTCATAAATCAAAATCTCAATCCATTCTCCCCCTTTTGTTATCGTCAAAAGGATGCGGAATTTAAAATATAGATGAAAAAAGAATAGAAATATAATTTCAGCTTAAGAGGAAGAATGGTCATTATAAATCTTAATCAGTCAAACAAAAATCATAATATTCTGAGAACTAGTGGCGTATTTCACATTGTAGAATGATGGATTTACGATGAATGTATAAAAGTGGAGAGAGAGTTTAAAAAATGATTCCTAATTATTTTCCTAAAGAATTTATAAAATTGAGCATAAAAAGCAATGGTGGATTTGGACTATAACAATAAATTCAATTTAAGTGACAAAATCAAATAATCTCAAATCCCAATAGTTATCAATCAACAAATCATAATATTTCATAAAATAATAACACATTTCACAAATTAAAAAAATGGATTGATAGGCTGTTTTTACACACCAAGGAGAATTTCATATAAATTTTATTTATTCAAATTATTTTCTTTTCTTTTTATTTTAATTTAAGAGCACACTGACCATGCATAACCAAATCTTGGATTTTTAAATGAGATCAGTTGCAGCTTAAATATAAATAATCTCATAACCATGCATGACCAGAATTTGGATTTTTAAATGAGGTTAGAGAAACACTTATGAATATTATATACATATCAGGTTCAGCTTCAAAATAAAAACTCCTCGGTATGTAAAACCAATATGGATGATAGAAATGTTGTTGATACAGAAATGGTTGTGAAATAAATTTCTAAATTAATCATATTATGAAATATGCTCAACTGTACTAGGATCATTGAAAATTTTCAATTGTCTCTATTTCTGAAAAATAACAAAGTCACATTTCCATCAAAATTTTTTCTGTTTATTTAAGATGGTTTCAAAAAATATTAAACTCTCCGCACTAATATAAAATCATAACGGGTGGCAGATAAATGGAAGATAAAGAAGATGTTCATGAAATGATTGCCAATTCAAAGATATTATAAAAGATTTTCAATCATCATAAAAAAATTTAACAAATATTTCCTCTTGTTGTGAAATATACTGTAGTCACAACTCATCACAATTTCAAAATCTGATAATAATTTTGATGAATTATAAATACAGTTCAATTTTGCTATTGGTTTCAATTTCTGAATGAGTAATCAATAAATAATTTTAAAATTGAAAATCAATTACAAGAGGGATATAAAGATCTATACAAGACAAGAGGGATAAAGAAATATATATATATAGTGAGGAAAAAATAATTCAGCACTTATAAACTGATACCACTTGTTTTCTCTGTAAATGAGGATTTTAACATGACACTTGAGACAAACAAGAATACCTTAGACAAAAGAGTTTTAATTACAGGGCCCAAGCAGACATGACTAACAAATCTGGCACATTCACTATAGCAGCAAATAGAATTTCATCAAACAAGCAGTTATTAAAAAACATTTCTCAAAAAACAGTATCAAAGCATCACAAAATCAATTTAAAAGCAGACTTGTTAAAACATTTCTGATGGTCACAGAATATGATTCATGATCCAAGATTAAAAATACTGTATATTTGAAATCGTTTGAGGAAATATGAAAATCTCAAGATTCAATGGATCAATCACACCGTATTATAAATTTCAGATTCAGGATATGTTTGAGATTCAATAAATCAATAATTTAAATGATTTAAACAAACAAATATTCAAATCAAATCATCATGAAATAGCAGTGAGTTTTAAGATCGAATTTTTTAAAAAAAAATCGTAAGTATTTTCTGACAAGTACACGAAAAATTTCATATCATTTACATCAAGTTTGAGAGATATTCATGATTTGAAAAGGTAACACATAATTTATTTGAAATCTCTTGAATCGATGTAAAGTTAGGGATAAACTGAATCAATCACACGAGATTAATAATTTCAGATCTAGGAGGTGTGTGAGTTTCAAAATACCAAGAATTTCAGATGATTTCAAACAAATGTATAGCCAACCAAAATGATCATGAATAAAGATGAGTTTTGTGACGCCCCGCCTCTATACCCGCCATAGTCAAGTTCATTTCGTGTGAAATGTCGTCGGCCACAACGGAGAATAAGGTTGGATAGGAGCGACCGTTAATATATTTACTCTTTCCGGGAGAGTAACATCAAATGGCACGGCCGTACCAAAAATTTCGGCATGACCATTACATGCGAAGGGCATCTACACAACGACATAATTGCCTCAGAACACATACAGAATAATATAATACAGTTAGTCACAGATATTCACATCACATGCATATAAACTGATATGAATATAACACAATAAGCGTTTACATCAATTGGAGGTCATACACGACGCTCTAACTCCAAAATAATAAGCACATGCACCAAATCCCATACTAAATGATACATGGCATTAAGGTAGTCAACTACATATAATCCAAAAAGACTGCAACTATAAAGCAGTCAAGCCAAAAGTCATCATAAGGTCCCAGCAGGAATGTCACCTAAGCACCTGGAACACTTGGGTCTGGCCCGAGTATTATTTAATAAAATAAACAATAGACGGATCAGTCAAACCATTCTTATTCATAACATGATATAATATTAAGAGATATAACATAAATGACATGATAAGAGTAAACAGGATAATTCATAAATAACATGAGATGCTTGGTGTCAACATATATAAAATCTCAATAAATCTCATGACAAGAAAAGAGCATATAACATGAATTGACAAGTAAATGCCAAACATAAATCATAAATCAAATTTACACGCATCGCATCAAAGTAATCAAGAATCCAGAAATCACTAGAAATCCAGAAAACATCGTAAAAAGGCAGGCCTGTTCATAGATGAGATACGATCTCTAGGTAGGGAACCCATTTGTTTGAGCTGAAGCCCCCAAGAATCCGGGTCGTGACCCCGGTAGAGGGAACATGAATCATATAAAGTTCACTACGCCATAGATGGACCACGACAACCCCAGAGAAGTGACGCAGTAGGTGCCAAAAAGTGTTGATGTAGGCCAAAAATGATCTGTGGCAACACTTTTTCGGGGTTGCCTTTTGTTGCGTTGCCTTAGAGTCAAAGGCAACACCTTTGCGACTCTATGGTAACATTAGTACAGGTGTTGCCATAGGTACCACTAGAACAAAAAAAAAAAACCATTTCACAACTGCTAAAAACAGTTGTAATATGTATAGTACAACTAGCAATCATAATAAAGTCAACATTTTTTACAACTGTTTCTAGCAGTTGTTAAAATTTGTTTTATAACTGTTAAAAGTAATTACACCTCAACTGCTATTAATCAAAGATATCATAATATTATAATAAATATTATTATAACACAGTATTTTATTCAAATAAATATTTTATTTCAACATTTCAAATGGTAATTTTTTTTTTGACTCCACTACTGTACATTCGCTCGTATATTACACAATCATTCATATTTACATGCATTCCTCGCTAATTCACTTATATGCAAACTCACACATACAACCATAAGCAAGAAAAAATACTGGAAAATCACCTGCATCCCTTAGTAGCTGCTTCGCTAAATTCATGCTACCCATGTCTTGGCAAAACTATCATATGGCTGTGTAACAATACTTTATGCTACCCCTTCTGTATACACAATGTTTAAGGAAATTAATGGCCATATTTTGGTCATATGCATATACACAATTTTTTAAGTATAGGATTAGTTAAAAATCAGAACAGATATGCAGTTATCATTTTCCACATAAATGAACACACTAGACATATAAAGCTCCACTTACATTTCACAAATGACAAATATCACGAGTGTAAATGAACAAAAACATAAATCTACACAACAATAAAGAAGTTACCTCAATTGTAAAAGAGAGCTTCAATCTCCTTCATTTGTTGACGTTCGAACAAATAGCCACTTAAAAAAGCATATAAAGATCCTACATATACCTCTTATCCAGTTCCAACTCACTTCTATTTCTCACACAAAATAAGAGTTCCAAATTCTTGGGTTTAAAAGAGCAGCTGAAGCCTATCTTCTCCCTCTCCCCCTTTGTTTCTACATAGAAATTAAAAAGAGTTCTATAAGAAAAAAAATCAAATTCTGATGCGCTCAAAATTTTACCCAAGCACCATGAGTTTATACTGCTAAATGTTTAAAAATATACATCCGTGTTTTTTCCTAATTGCTGCCAACATATTAGGATGAGGAAAATTCCATTTAACTAGTACAAACTAAAGGGCTGGATAATGATGCCATGTGTGTAATAGTGGATGCCAAGGTATTGCAATTAATGCAAGTACAGTTGTCTTAGGGAATAGCCTGTCTGCATTAACAACTACACTAACTAAAAAAAGTAATTAATACCTATTTCAAAATCTGATTTGGTAAACTAGCAAAAGGATGGTAAAGATAACAACTGTTGACTCCAACAAAAATAATCAAGCCAGTAAATGTCAAAAGAAGGAATTTCAAGCCACCAAAAGTGACATTGTGTAACTCGATTACGAGGACCTATGGATCACCAACAAAGCGTTCACTATATCTTAATAGAGTTATGTACTTTTATTTAACAAATTTAACACTGTTTTAGGCAGTCCTCTAAATTATTATATATTCAACTCAATGTGAATTTCAGTTATGTACTCATTGTACCAAAACTGACGTTGCTTTGCTTGATTACGACTACTCGGTAAGTAGGAAAGCATTCACTTCAACTTAGTGGACTCATGTAACTTTTATTAGCATATTTAACATTGCTTTAGGCAGTTATGTATATTATTATAGATTCAACACTGTGTGAATTTCATTTCCCAAATGTTACCGATCTTGGCTGCATTACCATAAATAAACCTATTTTAAAAAAATCAGCATTCATCTTGCAAAAATCTTAGCAGTCTAATGCAAATCATATTCCAAGCAGATTTTTGTGATGATAGTGGCAATATTAATACTAATTACTAATGTACTTAAAGTGCTACATTTTAAATCACAGAACATTTCATAAAATATATGTAATACATGATCTTTAGATGATAAGCAGAAGTACAAATTAGAACAGTCCACATATCGGAAGTCAGCAGTGAAAGGTTTAACATAGTCAACACACTCATCTGCACAGCCTTATTGATTCTACAGATGGAATTAATAAAAATAAATGAACATTTAGCAATATAAACTTATACCTCTCAATCACCTTCTTTGCCATTTCAGTGGATCATGGTTCCATGATTTGGACAGCATATCGGTTACTGTGGAAGAAGGGGTGTCTGGAACAACTTGGAAGAAGAAATCGAGGTTAGGGTTTCCTAAAGTACATTAAGTTGTAGAGTTGTTTTCAATTCGACCCTTGAACTCTGGATTTTCACTCTCGTCTGAATTGGTGTCCATTTGGTTGATGGATTGATCACCAGGATCATTGACGGTTGTTTCAGTGGCCATGATGGAAGAATCGGGAGCGGTGATGACAGCGGAATAAACAACGGGGAAGTCAGAATCAGAAGCGATGGTGTCTGCTTTATGCGCAGTAGAATCGGATGTGAGAGCAGGGATTGTCTGGTGGAGAAGATAAGGACCCAAGAGTGAAGGAGCCATCTTTTACAGTGGATGATTTTATCTCGTTAGGGTTTTGATTTAGATTGATTTGGGGAAATTTGGGTGATGATCTGGCTCCATTTTTTATTCTCCAAAGAACCCTAGAATTAGCAATATGGGGAGAACGAAATGAAAGAAGCGCATAAACGAAAATGTTAGCGGGAACAGTTGAAACATAGTAGATAGTGGATTAGATAGTGGATGGATTAGATATTTAATGGCCCGCAAATCCGTACTATCTGAGTCGACTAATAACACTTCATGTCCAACCCAAATTGCACAGAAATACGAATCATTTTTAGAAAGAAGTTAGAGGATGAGAAATAGAAAGAAGAAATATTAGAATAGAAGAAAACAAAGAAAACAGATCTCACAGCGGAACGAATAAAATATATTATATAACATAACTTTTGAAATACAAATCAGTAACTTTATATACATACCATCATCAGAGCATGACAGTTATTTCTGTAATAGTTATAAACACCTGTTTCCAGATACAACATAGTACACAGTGGAAATATGATAGTCTATAGATAATTGGTGAAGCCTCCTGCTTCCAGCTCTTCCAAGTGAATCTGAAAAATCCTAACTACTTGACTGCCCGTACAAATTTAGGCACCCAAGAGTTTAGGGAAAACAAACAAAATAAACTCTGGGTCAGTCATGGGACTGGTGTGAGTAAACTCCAACCATTTGTTTAACTATCAAAATCCTTTTGAAAGAAATAATAATAGTAAGACCAGCCCACACGTAAAAATGGATGGCTTTACCTTACTATAACCCAAAATACTTTGATACAGAAATCCAGTGATATTATAATAGTTTCTAAATAAAATAAATAGAATCTAGGGGAAGGCTTGCATCTCACGCTCCATATATAACATAAATCAAAAACCGCAGGGCGCTTATTGGAGATTGGATTTCCAACATGACAAGGTATGGAACCACCTTCTGATAGTGTATCTCTAGAGAGGAATACACTGGGTTCAACAAGAACATCTTGCAACCCGGCCCACACATGACCGACCACTCATTTCACTTGAGTGTATCGAATGTATATCACCAACGGTTGGGATCAGCAACCGTTTCCCGAATGGGACAACATCGAATAGAATAAGGAATTAAATGAATCTCTAGATAGGTGATTATACACCCTAATGGGAGCGACCCACATAGCCATGCTGCCTGCCCGATTTCTGTCATTTCCCCGGTTGTTGAGGCCTGAGGATACGCTCACTTTCTATTCATTGATAGCACAATCACTTTGAATGCCACATTATCAGATCCGTTAATCACTAACTGATTTGCACAAATATTCTGGATGTTATGCTAAGGGAATAAATCCGTTGCAACCATATATATTTATACAGATCAACATATTCGATCATTGGAAATACTTTGTCAGACATTCGTCCATATACGTTCATTCTGGGACTGAACGAAACCGAAGGCACAATTTCTATAAATAGAAAAGGCCCTTGCACTTCACTCCGTCTTCGATTATCTTCATATAATCTGATCTGCAACGCTACTTCCAATACAGAGTGGTTCTCGGATAATAATCCAACCGGTCTCTCCATATTGACAACGATATTGGCGAATACTTCGATAGTCGGTTAATTAACTATCGAAGAAAAACAAACATCCATTCAAATCATCAAACAATCACTGGGCTATTTAATTTAGATTTCGTTAATTAAAATACTTCTCCACTTCCTTTATCAATATTTATTAACTAAAAAATTTCAATTATCATCTTGGCCTCTTACCCATTTGGAAAACATTTCCATATCTCGCCTTCTTTTATTTTCTACACTTAGAAAATATTTTCTAATTTTAACCGGAGAACATTCCAATTATTTATTTCTTGCTCGACTCATTTAATTCTACTCTCAGGAAATATTTATTTATCATATTTCCAAAATTCCACTTATTTGGCTAAAACGAATGTTGCGAAAACATCGTTGCAAACAACCCAAAATTTTTTACTCGACCAACTATTATTCAACACTTCTCCTCGAGATTGGATCTTGCTATTTATCAATTAAAAATGAAATCAATCAAGTTGGGGTAAAATTACCTCTCAGACCTTGACTGAAAACATCATTAACTTCAAAACAGATAAGACTGCAAACTCGAATAATCAACACCAAATTAAACCAATTTCCCATTTCTAAAGCGTATATGCTTTTCTCTTTCTATTCTTACTCGATTTAAATTCACTTATTTTCTTTTTGTTTATAATATTCTATTTTTAATTAGTTTACTTATCGAATTCTATATATATCGATACATTGATTTCTAACTATCAAATTTTCTTAAAAATATTCTAACTCCTTAAATTTTCGGAAAATTTCGCCATAACCTCCTTTGTACCGGGAGCATCGGGATATTTCAAATAGCCTCCCATGGCCCTCACCCATCCAAAAGAAAAAGGAAAAGCCAAGCGGCTTGCCGATACGGCGCATAAAATTTCATATATGAATTTAAACATGTACCTTTTTGTCGGGCACATAAATTAAAATCTTCATATACTTCATCCCATACCTGTCTAACACATGCTCACCTGTATTCAATTCAGCTCAATCCATCGTTTGAATTCAGTTTCGCCCACTTGTTCTTTAATTAGCTATTTTGCCTATTCCACTTCTTTTTTTGAACATAACATGTTCAAACAAAATATTTAACTTGCTCATAACCAAATTGAATTTCAATTTCGATTCTAGTTTCCTTTTCTATTTCGAATATAAATTTTCAAATCGAATTCACTTATTCAAAGCCAAATATCAATTCAAAATATCATTAACTAATTACAATTCAAATTAGTTAATTCTATTCAATAATCAAAAATCTGATTTCTGTTTTAAAAATCAATTCATTACTCCACTTGAGTTCACATATAATTTACAACTCAAATCTGAAATTTTCTAAATAGAAATTCGGATTTTTTTCCACTTAAAATCCTTTTATAAAATTAAATAAACCGTTATGGTTATTAAATGGTTATGGCGCTGTTTTTCTGAAAATTTGATTTTGACATAACTCAAAATCTATTCGATGAAATCCAGATTTTTTTCCTCCATTAGAAAACTATTATCAAATCGGTCCTGATGTTTCTTGTTTCAAAGAATTCCGACTTCAATTGAGTTCTGTATACTCAATTGAAGTTCAAAACGACAATTTACGAACTACCTTGCTACGGCGAGCTTGTTTTAATTATATATATGAATATAAACGTTTTAACTTCGTTTATAACAAGTTCAACTTCATTCTGATATTTTTTTTTAATATATATCAAATCCAGTTTTCCAATTCAACATAATATTTTTGATTTTCTAAAATTTGTCAATTTTCCCTAGCTCAGAAATAAATTTATTTATACTTCGATCTTCTATACTTAAATTCTATTTCAAATTGAATTTCCTATATTCAAATTCCATTTTCAATCTCCATTTGAATTTCAATTTATTTTCAACTTTATTTGGATTTCTATATTCAAATCTATTTTCAAACTCCATTTGAATTTTTATATTCAAATTTATTTCAATTCTATTTGAATATTATATTCAAATTCCCATTTCAATTCTATTTGAATTATATATTTGAATTTCATTTGAATTTCTAGATTCAATTTCTAAATTCAATTTGTACATTTAAATCCCATTTGAATATCTATATTCAAATTAAATTTTAATTCTCTTTAAATTTTTATATTCAAATTATCTCTTGATAATTTATTCATTTTATTTATAAACACCATTTTGCAAATTTCCTTGTTTAATATTTAAACAAGTTCCCCTTTCAAATTCCTTTTTAAAACAAAAATCTCATTTTGGAAATTTCTATTTATAATAACTTATAAATATAACACCCAATTTATTTTCATATTCAATTTAACTTCTACTTAAATAAATTCAAATTGATCAAATTCAAATCATATATCCTTACGGATTTATTTTAGTTCAATTTGTATTCTGAACATCAGAATAACTTCCATCGTTTATTTCTTTAAACGATTTCCCCCATTTCTATTTTAAATTCACATTTGAATTTAAATGTTCAAATAATCAAATGATAATTTTCCCACTACATTTATAAACCTTGTTTATAAATTCAATTCAATCCCCCTGCATTTTCCAATTTACAAACATCGTTTGTAAATTTCAATACTTCCATCTCCTATATATATTTATAACATTGTTTATAAATTTCAGTACTTGTTTTATCTATTCAAAACAAGTCAATATTTTTAATCCATTCGAATTTCAATTTCTATTATTAGAAAATAGAATTTCCCGTTTAAAATCTCAAAATCTCTTTTACAATATTTTTATAGATCAACATTCAGGCCCAGTGGTAATTAAACAATCAAACCACTAAATTTTCAATCAACAAATCAAATATGATAATATATGTGAAAACAAACAAATAATAATATTTTTGAGGAATCCAGTTGGATCCCTCCAACCTGTTTTCCTGCATCCACAAACGTTAGTCAACAGAAATAGTACCCATCCTGCTTCGTGACAGGATATCGCGGTATGAAGGTCATCCACTATCATAGTGTGGGGCGTATAGGGTAATCATCCACTAATGGTACCGTGGGCATCCGCTAATGATACTGCGGGAAATCCAACCACCAAACCAATATATATATATATATATATATATATAGTAGTCCCCTAGATAAATAATATATTTAAAACAACCAGAAAGCATTCAAACAAGCAACAAACAATTATTTTTAACGAATAAAAATAATTCTAAATAAAAGGTGAGTGAGTTTTACTCACTAGAGTTTTTACTGCCATCCGTTCTGATTTTATTTTTTATTCGAAAAACATTCGATTGGAATTAAAAATCCAACTGCTTCTGAAATAAATCCAAACCAACTCCGATTTGAGTATGCCGCAGCTACGAATCCATGTGACAAGTTTTTCCATGATTTTTGGATCTTGTATGATTAAATACAATATTAAAAATATGCGAATTATATGAGCTGAGTATTTTTGTTAACAAAATAAATTGGATTTTTTTATCAAATTAAAAATAAAATGTTATACCTTTAATATTTCTTCCTCTGCGAATTAACAAGGGCAAAGCCTGAAGCCATTACCACACTTGCTGCCTTTTTCTCCCTTAATATTTCCTATCACTGCTTCAAAAAAAAAAAACTACTTCCCATTGGCAAGCTACAACCAAGTACCAATTAAACAAACTCCTTGCCAAAACCAAGCTTGACGTCGCTCTACTTAACCCCTTCCTTCAAAATTCACAAACCCCCATTCAAAATCAGTTCACCCTTCGAACCCAAAGATAGAACTTCCCTTGAATTCTCCACTTAATTGTCGAACTCATTAATAATACACAGTTCAACACAGTCGTGAGTCTCATCCGTCTCTTCTCCTTTGTTTCACCATTTACTCCATTAATATCTTCGCTGTTCAACTCGACATCGTTCCCCTTTCCATCGGGCGTCGCAGTGCCCAGTCCGACACCCTTCTTATGCCGCGATAATCTCAACTAATACGCTACAGGAAGCAACACCTATCGAACCTAGAACGCACCAGAATTGATTACAAGCTACTGCCCTTGAACCTCCAGCCTCGGTCGCATCTACCCCCGGAACATCGATGCCATCATTTCTTTCTTCATCGCGACTTTCCTGGCCTCACAACCCCTTAATCGAACCTAACCAGACCATCGCGCCCATGTCCTTCCTCGATTCCATCACGTCGCCTTGAACACCTCGCCAACCTCGAACGCGATGAACCCTAAATCGCCTTCGGTTGGAGCTTCCAATTCGTGATTTTGATTTGAGAATGAAAGTAAGAGTAGAGAAAACGAAAGGGGAAGGTAACGATTTATCTAAAGCTGGGGGTTCGGATTTTGATTTATGAGAGAAAGGAGAAAACCAAATGCGATTTTATAGAGGTGGAGAGGGAATCGGAAGTACACACAAATCTTTGTATTTATTTAAAAAGATTTTCTAATTAATTTGATTTGATTTTGATTCGATATAAAGAGATCTTTTATTCTTTTTAAACAGATATCGATTAGATTTTCGATTCGATTTCGATCTTATCCATTATAAATATCTCGGGGTTCACAGTTAAAAATCGTTAACCGCTATTTTAGCGTACCTACCGTCGTTCCAATGTTAAAGCGTTATACTGAACTCAACAGAATATTTTCTGAAATTTATTTCGAATGTTGACATATAAAATAACCATATTAAATCGATATAATATACTTTAAATTCAAAAAAAAAATTCTCAGATAATAAAATATTTTTTTCATAATTTATATTCAAATACATTTGATACCGATCATCTGAATTGTTTTGATTTAATTCTAACTTCGAATTGAATTATTTTAAATTCTCGTATTACGATGATTATCAAAATAAATTGTATTTCGATTATTTAATCGATAACCCAATAAAATACCATTTACATTATAAATTCAATATTTAAAACCATACTAAATAAATCGACCAAAAATCCGGGTCGTTACAAGATAGTGGATGAACTTTTGAGATTTTATTTTAACAAAAGGCGTGGATTACTGAGGTGTAACCTTTTTATTTATTTATTAGTTAGAATATATCTATATCTACCGCAACACATGGTATATCTATGCTAACACATTTAAGCGTGCATTGCAATAGGCAAAAAACATCATAGTAATGGCAACATTGTAGCTAGCAACACCATGGATTTTCATTGTGGTAGGCCATCTATGGCGTAGTGGTTGGACCGACGTCCCATAGATGAAGGTCACAAATCATAATTTCCCACTCGGGCGATCGCTAACCATACAACTATGTCATAGAGGCAGATACCATGGATCTGGGTGAATAGAAATTACTACGAGTTAGTTAATATAAGAAAATAGCGACATGTCCCATAACCATATGCTGTTCTCGAATATTTACACACCCGTAATTGGTTTCTATTCAAAACAGAGAAAATCACCACATACGTTCAAACGAACGAGTCCGGTAGTTATTCGCCAAAATAAACATATAAGGGGTCTTGGTCCTCAGTTTTATTAAGGTGAATAAACTAAATTTCTCGTCTGATTGAGAGGATAAGAAATCGTATATAAATCAATAGTATCAGAACTGGATTTAGAAATTGAATTAATTTTAAAAAGGATTTGAATTTAAAAACTGACTAAACGTTGGTTCGATGCCCGTTGACAATTTAAAACCCCATAATCCATTGTGGTTCAATATTCAACCCGTCGTCGTAGCAAATGGGACAAAAAATCTAGAACATAAACCCATATTTCATGGTTTTAAAACGATTTGAAAAACATACGAGATGGCGCGACAACGACGATCCGAACGAGCTCGAGATCGCCGCGATATGCGCGGGGAAGGGTCGGGGAAGGAGGTCAGAGGTCATGGTGCCGTGCGCCTCGGCGCACGATCGGAAAGGGGTGACCGGGCCTAGGCATGTTGCCCAGGTCACGCCCAAGCACAACCAAGACCTGTTTTTCCTGGGCGCAAGCCCAGGCACCGGTGGCGGGGGATTCGTCCCCCATTGCGACCACTCCTTCTCTGCACTCCTCTCTGGCCTCGTGACGACACCTTCTGGTACGTGCACACCTCTCATTCAAGCCGGAGACGAGTGTGATTCAATTCATATGCACATGAAGATTTTCAAACTAAATTTCAACTAAAAACTTGAAATCAACATATATTCAAGAATCAACCATGGAACAACTAATTCAAACAAACACGAACATCATAAATAGCATACAATTACACTTGTACAAGATTAAAGCTTGCGGCATTGATGTGAGTTCACAAAGAACTCACCTTGGGGTTAATGAAGCAATCAACAAGGGGGAATCCAAGCTAAAGATGCTATCTTTTCACTCGAATCAACAAAGTACAATCTACACATAAGAAACCCAAAAACCCTATGCATTAGGAACTTAGAGATTCTCATATAACATAGAGAAGATGATGGAGAAGATAGAAATCAACCTACCTAAGCTAGGAGATGAAGAAACACAACAAAGATTGGTTTTTTATTGAATTCTGGGGATTAGGATTTTAATTTCCAATTCTCTAAGCTTAGGAATTAAGAGGGAGAGTGAATAAAGAAGTAAATGAGAGAGGGAGATGGCTGGGTGCCAATTTGTGCTGTCCAAATAGGTTTGGGTGCATAAATTTGCACTTTAGCCTCTACAAATAACTCCAACTATCCTGAATTCGAAACGTATCGACGCTTATACTCAAAAAGATTGTAAACGACATTCCGGAATCATTGGAAGCAGTCCCGAGTCAAAATTCAGTCGTTTACAAAAATTCACTTTTTTGGGCAGAAAACTAACATATCGATTCGATATCTAAATATCTTTTAATTTATTTGTCATAAATTCTATGAGTTGTTACAAGTCTTCAAGATGTAAACAACGATTCAAGACAAATGTTATTCAGTTCAGAAATATTCAGGCCAATCCAAAAACTAATGAAATTATCACAACTGAAAAATACTAATGTGCCGTAATAAGTATAGTATTTCAAGTCTTTCCAAAAAGTATTGGAAGAATCTCGAAACAGCAGAGGTGTGTGAAATTTCTTTAATTTATCAGGTCTTCAAAAATTTAGAATTCAAAATTAACAGTGTTCAAGATATGACAGGAATACATCAACACTGTTAGGAATTTAGAAATCAGAAAAATAAACTTCAAAACAATTAAAGATATTTACAAGTTTAAATTCAAGATTTAGAAATGATTAAAACATTAGAGTTTTATTCAAATAAAGCGAATTTCCAGAAAAATATGAATTTTGCAATTGGAAGTTAAGAACCCCCCCCCCCCCCCCCCAAAAAAAAATAAGGCAGTGTCAATTCAAAACAAAAATAAACAGAAGGAAAACAGAAGAAGGGGTGGAAAGAGGAATAAACAAAGAAGAATAAAAATAGAGAATACACAAAAAAATGTGAGTCTATAGATCATACCTGAAAATGATGTGAGCAACTGAATCTCTAGCTCAATCAGACTTGGCCAAGGAACTCCAAATGATACTGGAATAAAGAATAACTTAAAGTTCTAATCTCTTTTGTAAAGTTGTTCCTCAGCCACCTTCGGTACCTAAGTGTTTAAGGGATTAAGTGGTCTAACAGAATTAGTAAAATCACTCACAGTTTTGTTAACATCTTTCGGTACCCAAATTTGTTTGTATAACAGCCCATTTGAATCCATCTTTGTACCTTCAGGAACCCAGATCTGTTTGAATTTAACAAAGCCCATATTATTTCCTTTTGGGATCCTAGATTGTTTAAATGGATTGTTATAAAACAAATCCTTATTTCGCTTTTGATTTAAAAATCCTTTGAAATGTTTGAATTTAAATTTTCAAAATGAATATTTCCAAAATGATTTGAAGGATTTTTAAAATCATTTGATCTTCTCTTTTCGAACTCATCAATTTTCCAAAGCCAAGTCCACTTTTATTTCCAGATGAAAATTGAGTTTCCAACAACATATTCAAAGATTTTTCACCATTAGAAAACTTAGTCAGTGTTGTTTCAAGTTGTTGAATTTTAGTTTTGAGATCATTGTTTTCTTTCATTAAATCCAAACAATTATTTTTTATGATCTTACATCTTTCATAATCAGATTTCAAAACCATATTTTCATCTTTAAGCAATTTAATTTTGGCTTGGGACTTAGCAATCTCAAATTCAAAATGTTTTTGATTTTCAGATTCAAAATTTTCAATCTTGATTTCAAGCTCTTTCATGATTGATTCAGATTTCTGTAAAAAAAAAATTTCAAAAATTTTATGTTTTGAATTAAGCACATCCAACTCTTTTTGCACAACATTGTTTTTATAAATTAGCTCATCCTCCTTTTGTTTTGAAACCATAATTTCTTTTTCAAGAATTTGGAAATTTTCATTTAGATGAACTAAATCAGTTTTCAAATTTATACAACTATTGCAATTAGAGTTTTCTTGTTTTAATTTCAACATATTATTTTCGCAAATCATCCCGATTTTCAAATTTTAGAAGATTGTTTTTCCATTGGAGTTTATCAACAAATTTAGTTAAATCAGTACACATGTAAACTAAATCTTCATATGATAAATCTTCTGTTTCATCATCTGTTGACTCTCGATCATCCGAATCATCTGAATTTTTATCTGTATAGCCTGTTAGACATAAATCTGAATTTGAGATGTCCCTCTCTTGTTTTGAGAAGTTGTTGTTAGTTTTCCGATACAACACATCGAGAGTTCTCCAGATATCCTGCGCAGTCAAACAATGAGAGATAAGATCAAACTGATTATTACTAAGATAAGAATACAAAATATGCATAACATGAGCAATTAAAACTTTATTCATCTTATCCAACATATCTCCCTGATTTTCAATAAAATTCCAATAATCAGAATTAACATATTTTAAATGTAATTCAATTTTTGATTTCCAAATTAAAAAATCTGTTCCATTGAAAATAATTGGAATATCACCAGACTGACTCTCGATATACGGACAACTAGGATCCATGATTCTAGGTTTAATGAAATTACCTGGCTCTGATACCACTTGTTGGACCAAGATTAACCCTAGAGGGGGGTTGAATAGTGTTTATTGAAATTTAAGCGAGATATTAAAAATATCAGATCACAGAATGCAGCCGAAATAAAAACGCAGAAAGTAAATGAGACAAGATATACGCAGCTTCGGCAAAATCCTGCCTACTGTTGCATTCCTAAGGTTTCTACTAGGTAATAGAACAGATCCCGCTTGCAAGACCATGTAAACTCGCGAACCTCTCGCTCCTATTCTAATCCTACGCTCAAAACCCTAGACTGATCTATATCCCCTAGATCAGATTTTCCTAGTTACAACCCCGTAGCCAGTAAACCTTAGTTTTTACAGACTCTAGTAAACTGCCAGCTGAATCCCTAACTGGATTCCCTAGTATTTTACAGGCACTAGAAACTGATGGATTGAATACAAACTGAATTAAAAAGACACAAAAAAATAAACAACTAAAACCCTAGAATTTAAAAAGGAAGGGTCATCCCCTTTATCACTTAAAACACTTGGCTGGCCACTTTGTAATTTGTTGTGGCCGTTCTACTTTTCTTTGGAATTCAAAATGGCGGCTATTCAAATTGGGGATTAGGGTTTCAATGGATTCCCAAATCAAAACACGATGCTTCTTCAAGTTTGGATAAATCTTTTGATGCTCGAATATGTTGTTACTCTTGGTCGATCTGATTTGGGCTATCCTCTCTGCTTGCGATCGAAAACATGTGAGATTTTACTAATTTGAATTTTCGATTTTGTTATTGAATTTGGATTCTTGGCATTCGATAAACAAGCCTATGGTGATAACGGTGTTTATATTTGATTTAGCAATCCTATCATCCTCTGTTTTCGTATAAAATGACTTGGCTGATTTTTGAGTGTTTCCACTTCTGATTTGTTGCTTGCGTAATTGTTGACATGACATAAACATGTTCTTTGCGCCCTTAATGAATCTGGAAACTAAATTTTTTGTGGCTCTCTTGCGTGATTGATGAATTGTGCTTTGATTCTGACTGGAAAGATTTAAACTGAATTGATCTTTGCCCAAAACATTTGCCGGATTCTTGGAAAACAATATAATTACTTCTCAATATTTTCTTGCCCCTTTTTAACACAATGATTACAGGAAAAAAATTGATTTAAACTCTTTCCAAAAATGATACTACAGTTTCTGGAATCTGTTTAAAACTTGCCAAATAATGAACCAGAATTTCTTGAGCATTTCTGGAAATAGATTTGCAATTTCCCCTTTTGTCCATATATGAACAATTGGGACTGGAAATATTTGAAACAAATTGAGACGATTATCTCCCCTTGAATCAGCTGAATGTTTCCATGTTTATGTTTTTGTCCCTAAAAAAAACTGCCGAGAATTTTGAGGAAAGCCTTACCATATATTACACTGTAGATTGAATTGTTCGCCACATATTTCTTGATCTTGCCTTGATTGTTCACATTTCTGGAATGCTCTTAAAAAAACATGAATTCAACTCTGCCATCAAGATGTTAGTGGGCTTGATTATATACATTCACCATATATATAACTTGCCGTCTCATTTTGCATTGTTGCATCCTATCATTGCATTGTAGCATCCTACATGTAACCGCCATATGTGTGTTGATGTTTGTCTCATCATTTCTGGAACCAAAACTTGGTGATTTCCGGAATCTAAACCGCTTTGAACACATGTAACTATGGAGCTCAATATATTTGGACTTATCTAAAATTCCATGAATATGAGCACCAATTTCTTGTATGACTTGCATTACCATTTCTTTGAACTGGTTGTGTGCTGGTTTGATCACAAGGCTTGTACCATGTAACCGTGCCATTCACTTCATGCTGTCACTTTGTTTTTAAACATGTTTGCTGTGTAAAAAAACACTTGCATGTCCATTATCCATATGCACGTTATATGCATGTATATGCTGCCTTCTTGTATATGCCATAAACTTGTTCCATTTACTTATTGCATACATTTCCATGGGTTTGCCTTGGGTGCACTTGAACACATCATGTTGACTGCACCATGTAGTTGTCTTTGTTTAGCTGCTAATTAGATGAACCTGTTGTACTTATGAACCATGCACTTGCTCACTCATGCTTATGTACTTGTTGTGATGCATCCAGCTTGAAATTTCACCATGCATTGCTGTTGTATTAAAGGAAACTGTCCCTTATTTGTTTGCACTGTTTGGTAGTTCCATGCTGAGATGTGTGATGCTTGCTTGTTCATGCATGTGAACATTAAGGTTTGAGCTGATTTGGTCTTGTGTTGAAACTGTTTGCATGGCTCTATATATTGTTGATTGGCTCGACCATTTGTCCACCTGTACACTTATATATGTGTGTATATATACACAACAATGTGTGTATACATATATCATGCACGTTTAATTTATTTATCAGCAGACTGCTGCACTGTGTTGTGGCTGTTCAAAATCAACTACTGGTTCTGATCAGCAGACCAGTGTACTGTGTTGAGGCTGATCTATGAGCACAAGAGATGATGTCTATATAAATCAGATCAAGTCTTGAAAAATGATGAGAAACACACCAAAATTCTGAGGCAGATAAAATTTTAAAAATAAAATTTATATCTACTAGAATATGAAATTATTTATGTTCCAGATAATGTGTGTGTGTGTTTCTGTATGTGACAAGTATGTAGACGATGACTGGACTGACTGTGAGCTATGAATACATAAGACAGAAAACGGTGTTGAGTCAGTTTGTAAGCTTGGAAAAGAATATGTAACTTAGTTAATGTATATGAGGGAAAGTATGTATATATGAATTGTATAAATAGAGTGTCGTAGTGAGGAATGCATGAAAATGTATATGAATGAGATGAAAAATATCAGTGAAACGTACAAATAGAGGAGTTATAAAAGATGTATTGTTTGAATGTTTGAAATAAAATATTCTATTTAAATAAAAAAGTATTGAATATTTGTATTCATGTATAATCATATTCTATTTTAATATATATTATATTCCTATCAGTAATGTGGATATGAAACTGTACGGTAACAAACACATTTATAATAATATATATTTAGTTGTTATCATCTAACAAAAATCATATAATTGTGTATACAACAACATTATATACAACAATCTCCCCTTTTTGACGATGATAAACAAAAGTTAAGTTTTGAGTATAGTAAATGTGTTTAATGGTGAAAAACTAAACTCCCCCTATTTGAAAACCCCCTACAATAGAAGCTCCCTCTATAACTGTGCATGAGTGAAGAAAAATGAAAGTTGAATGAATTTTCAAAATTAAAAATATTTATAAAATACTCACTCGTAAATCAAAATCTCAATCCATTCTCCCCCTTTTGTTATCATCAAAAGGATGCATAATCTAAAATATAGATGAAAAAAGACTAAAAATATAATTTCAGCTTAAGAGGAAGAACAGTCATTATAAATCTCAATCAGTCAAACAAAAATCATAATATTCTGAGATTTAGTGGCATATTTCACATTGTAGAGTGATGGATTTACGATGAATTTATAAAAATGGAGAGAGTTTTAAATATGATTTTCAATTATTTTCCAAAATAATTTTATAAAATTGAGCATTAAAAAACAACGATGGATTTAGACTATAATTATAAGTTCAATTTAAGTGACAAAACCAAATAATCTCAAATCCCAATAGCTATCAATCAACAAATCATAATAATTCATAAAATAATAACACATTTCACAAATTAGAAAATGGATTGATAGGCTGTTTTTACACAACGAGAATTTCATATAAATTTTTATTTATTCAAATTTTTTTCTTTTTCTTTCAATTTAAGAGCACACTGACCATGCATAACCAAACCTTGGATTTTTAAATGAGATCAGTTGCAGCTTAAATATAAGTAATCTCATAACCACGCATGACCAGAGATTGGATTTTTAAATGAGGTTAGAGAAACACTTATGAATTTTATATACATATCATTTTCAGCTTCAAAAGAAAAACTCCTCGGTATGTAAAACCAATATGGATGATAGAAATATGGTAGGTACAGAAATGGTTGTGAAATAAATTTTGGTAGGTACAGAAATGGTTGTGAAATAAATTTCTAAATTAATCATATTATGAAATAAGCTCAACTGTACCGGGATCATTGTAAATTTTCAATTGTCTTTATTTCTGAAAAATAACATAGTCACATTTCCATCACAAATTTCACTGTTTATTTAAGATGTTTTCAAAAATTATTAAACTCTCCACATTAATATAAAATCATAATGGGTGGCAGAAAAATGGAAGATAAAGAAGATGTTCATGAAATGATTGCCAATTCAAAGATATTATAGAAGATGTTCAATCATCATGAAAAAAGTTAACAAATATTTCCTCTTGTTGTGAAATATACTGTAGTCACAACTCATCACAATTTCAAAATCTGATAATAATTTTGATGAATTATAAATACAGTTCAATTTGGTTATTGATTTCAATTTCTGAATGAATAATCAATAAATAATTTTAAAATTGAAAATCAATTACAAGAGGGATATGAAGATCTATACAAGACAAGAGGGATAAAGAAACCTATATATATATATACAAACACACTGAGGAAAAAATAATTCAGCACTTCTAAACCGATATCACTTGTTGTCTCGGTAAATGAGGATTTTAACATGACACCGGAGACAAACAAGAATATCTTAGACAACAGAATTTTAATCACAGAGCCCAAGTAGAATGACTAACAAATCTGGCACATTCACCAGAGCAGCAAACAAAATTTCATCAAACAAGCAGTCATCAAAAAACATTTCTCAAAAAACAGCATCAGAGCATCACAAAATCTGTTTCAAAGCAGACTTGTGAAGACATTTCTGATGGTCACAGAATATGATTCATGATCCAAGATTAAAAATATCGTTTATTTGAAATCATTTGAGGAAATATGAAAATCTCAAGATTCAATGGATCAATCACACTAGATTATGAATTTCAGATTCAGGATATGTATGAGATTCAATGAATCAATAATTTCAGATGAATTTAAACAAATAAATATTCAAATCAAATCATCATGAAATAGCAGTGAGTTTTAAGACCAAATTTTAAAAAAAAATCACAAGTATTTTCTGACAAGTACACGAGAAATTTCAGATCATTTATATCAAGTTTGAGTGATATTCATGATTTAAAAAATTAAGAAATAATTTATTTGAAATCAGTTGAATCGATGTAAAGTTAGGATAAACTAAATCAATCACACGAGATTAGTAATTTCAGATCTAGGAGGTGTGTGAGATTCAAAATAACAAGAATTTCAGATGATTTCAAACAAATGTATAGCTAACCAAAATAATCATGAATAAAGATGAGTTTTCAAGATGTAAACAACGATTCAAGACAAATGTTATTCAATTCAGAAATATTCAAGCCAATCCAAAAACCAATGAAATTATCACAACCGAAAAATACTAATGTGCTGTAATAAGTATAGTATTTCAAGTCTTTCCAAAAAGTATTGGAAGAATCTCAAAACAACAGAGGTGTGTGAAATTTCATTAATTTATCAGATCTTCAAAAATTTACAATTCAAAATTAACAGTGTTCAAGATATGCCACGAATACATCAACACTATTAGGAATTCAGAAATCAGAAAAATAAACTTCAAAACAATTGCAGATATTTAAAAGTTTAAATCCAAGATCTGGAAAAGATTAAAACATTAGAGTTTTATTCAAATAAAGCGAATTTCTAGAAAAATATGAATTTTGCAATTGGAAGTTAAGAAAGCCCAAAAAAATATGGTAGCGTTAATTCGAAACAAAAATAAACAGAAAGAAAAAAGAAGAATAGGTGGAAAGAGGAATAAACAAAGAAGAATAAAAATAGAGAATATACAAAAAAATGTGAGTCTAGAGATCATACCTGAAAATGATGTGAGCAAATGAATCTCTAGCCCAATCAGACTTGGCCAAGGAACTCCAAATGATAATGGAATAAAGAATAACTTAAAGTTCTAATCTATTTTGTATAGTTGTTCCTTAGCCACCTTTGGTACCTAAGTGCTTAGGGGATTAAGTGGTCTTACACAATTAGTAAAATCGCTCACAGTTTTGTTAACATCTTTCGGTACCCAAATTTGTTTGTATAATAACCCATTTGAATCTATCTTTGTGCCTTTAGGAACCCAGATCTATTTGAATTTAACAAAGCCCATATTATTTCCTTTTGGGATCCAAGATTGTTTAAACGGATTGTTATAAAACAAATTCTTATTTCTCTTTTGATTTAAAAATCCTTTGAAATCATTTGAATTTAAATTTTCAAAACAAATATTTCTAAAACGATTTGAAGGATTTTTAAAGTCATTTGATCTTCTCTTTTCGAACTCATCAATTTTTCAAAGCTAAGTCCACTTTTATTTCCAGATGAAAATTGATTTTTCAACAACATATTCAAAGAATTTTCACCGTTAGAAAACTTAGTAAATGTTGTTTCAAGTTGTTGAATTTTAGTTTTAAGATCACGATTTTCTTTCATTAAATCTGAATAATGATTTTTAGTGATCTTACATCTTTCGAAATCAGATTTCAAAACCATATTTAAATCTTTAAGCAATTTAATTTTGGCTTGGGATTCAGCAATCTCAAATTCAAAATGTTTCCGACTTTCAGATTCAAAATTTTCAATCTCGATTTCAAGCTCTTTCATGATTGATTCAGATTTCTTTAAATTTTGGTTTACAAAAATTCTATGTTTTGAGTTAAGCACATCCAACACCTTTTGCAAAACACTATTTTTATAAAATAGCTCATCCTCCCTTGTTTTGAAACCATAATTTCTTTTTAAGCTTTTGGAAATTTTCATTTAGATGAGCTAAATCAGTTTTCAAATTTATACAACTTTTGCAATCAAAGTTTTCTTGTTTTGATTTCAACATATTATTTTCGCAAATCAAATCACGATTTTTAGATTTCATAAGATTGTTTTTTGTTGGAGTTTATCAACAAATTTAGTTAAATCAGTACACATGTAAACTAAATCTTTATATGATAAATCTTCTGTTGATTCTCGATCATTCGAATCATCTGAATTTTTATCTGTATAGCCTGTTAGACATAAATCTGAATCTGAGATGTCCTTCTCTTGTTTTGAGCAGTTGTTGTCAGTTTTTCCATACAGCACATCGAGAGTTCTCTAGATATCCTGCGCAGTTAAACAATGAGAGATAAGATCAAGCTGATTATTACTAAGATAAGAATACAAAATATGCATAACATGAGCATTTAAAACTTTATTCCTCCTATCCAACATATCTCCCTGATTTTCAATAATATTCTAATAATCAAAATTAATAGATTTTAAATGTAATTTGATTTTTGATTTCCAAATTAAAAAATCTCTTCCATTGAAAATAATTGGAATATCACTGGACTGACTCTCACTATACTGACAACTAGGATCCATGATTCTAGGGTTAATGAAATTACCATGATTTGATACCACTTGTTGGATCTAGATTAACCCTAGGGGGGGTTGAATAGGGTTTATTGAAATTTAAGCGAAATATAAAAAATATCAGATCATAGAATGTAGCAGAAATAAAAACGCCAAAAGTAAATAACGCAATATATACCTAGCTTCGGTAAAATCCTGCCTACTTCTGCATTCCTAAGGTTTCTACTAGGTAATAGAACATATCCCGCTTACAAGACCATGTAAACTCGCGAACCCCTCACTCCTATTCTAATCCTACGCTCAAAACACTAAACTGATCTGTATACCCCCTAGATCAGATTTTCCCTAGCTACAACTCCGTAGCCAGTAAACCCTAGTTTTTATAGACTCTAGTAAACTGCCGCTAAAATCCTAACTGGATTCCCTAGTATTTTAAAGACACTAGAAAGTGATGGATCGAATACAAACTGAATTAAAAAGACAAAAAAAATAAACAACTAAAACCCTAGAATTTAAAAAGGAAGGGTCATCTAATTTATCACTTAAAACACTTGGCCGACCACTTTGTAATTTGTTGAGCCCACTCTCCTTTTATTTGGAATTCAAAATGGCGGCTATTCAAATTGGGGATTAGGGTTTCAGTGGATTCCCAAATCAAAACGCGATGCTTCTTCAAGTCTGGATAAATCTTCTGATGCTTGAATACATTATTACTCTTGGTCGATCTGATTTGGGCTATCCTCTCTACTTGCAATCGAAAACATGTGAGATTTTACTGATTTGATTTTTTGATTTCGTTCTTGAATTTGAATTCTTGGTTTTCGATAAACAAGCCTGTGATGATAATGGTGTTTATATTTGATTTAGTACTCTTATCATCCTATGATTTCGTATAAAATGACTTGGCTGATTTTTGAGTGTTTCCTCTTCTGATTTGTTGCCTGCGTAATTGTCGATATGAACATAGACATGTTCTTGCCCCTTAATGAATTTGGAAACTTAATTTGTTGTGGTTCTCTTCCATGATTGATGAATTGTGCTTTGATTCTGACTGGAAAGACTTAAACCAAAATGACCTTCGCCCAAAACATTTGCTGAATTCTTGGAAAACAATATAATTACTTCCCAATATTTTCTTGCCCCCTTTTAACACAGTGATTACAGGAAAAAAATTGATTTAAACACTTTCCAAAAATGACACTGCAATTTTTGGAATCTGTTTAAAACTTGCCAAATAACGAACTAGAATTTCTTGAGCATTTCTGGAAACAGATTTGCAATTTCCCCTTTTGTCCATATATGAACAATTGAGACTGGAAGTATTTGAAACAAATTGAGATGGTTATCTCCCCTTGAATCAGCTGAATGTTTCCATGTTTATGTTTTTGTCCCTAAAAAAAACTGCCGAGAATTTTGAGGAAAGCCTTGCCATATATGTTTTTCATATACACTGCAGATTGAATTGTTTGCCACTGATTTCTTGATCTTTCCTTGATTGCTCACATTTCTGGAATGCTCTTAAAAAAACATGAATTCGACACTGCCATCTAGTTGTCAGTGGGCTTGATCATATACATGCACCATATATATTACTTGCTGTGTCACTTTGCATTGTTGCAACCTACATGTAATCGCCATATGTGTGTTGATGTTTGTCTCATCTTTCTAGAACCAAAACTTGGTGATTTCTGGAATTTAAACTGCTTTGAACACATGTAATTGTGGAGCTCAATAGATTTGCACTTATCTGAACTTCCATGAATATGAGCACCAATTTCTTGTATGACTTGCATCGACATTTCTTTGAACTATTTGTGTGTTGGTTTGATCACAAGGCTTGTACCATGTAACCATGCCATTTGCTTCATGTTGTCACTTTGTTTTTAAACATGTTTGCTGTGTGAAAAAAAAACTTGCATATCCATTATCCACATGCACATCATATGCATGTATATGTTGCCTTCTTGTATATGCCATAAACTTGTTCCATTGACTTGCTGCATATATTTCCATGGGTTTGACTTGGGTTCACCTGAACATATCATGTTGACTACACCATGTAGTTGTATTTGTTTAGCTGCTAATTAGATGAACCTGTTGTACTCATGAACCATGCACTTGCTCACTCATGTTTATATACTTGCTGTGATGCATCCAGTTTGAAATTTCACCATGCATTGCTGTTGTATCAAAGGAAACTGTCCCTTATTTGTTTGCACCGTTTTCTAGTTCCATGCTGAGTTGTGTGATGCTTGCTTGTTCATGCATGTGAACATTGAGGTTTGAGCTGATTTGGTCTTGTGTTGAAACTATTTGCACGGCTCTATATATTGTTGACTGGCTCGACCATTTGTCCACCTGTACATTTATATATGTGTGTATATATACACATAATAGTGTGTGTATACATATTGAATATTTAAATAAAATACTATTGAATATTTGAATTCATGTATAGTCGTATTCTATTTAAATATAAATATTATATTCCTGTCAGTGATGTAGATATGAAACAACACAACAACAAACACTTTTATAATAATATATATTTGGTTGTTATAATCAAACCAAAATCATATAATTGTGTATACAACAACGTTATATGCAACACAATTATGACATTCTTCCCTCCGCTTAGCCATTTGTTCCATTATTTTCACCCGAATTCCATCTAGACTAGATGTAATCGGCATAAAAATCCAAGAGTTAAAACTTTCAGCCACGTTAGAAGAATATTCTCCATATCTCACTACGTCAAAACAGAGGATTCCCAACAAGTATAGGTGTTACAAATAATTTTTGTAACACTTTTAAGTGTCGCCAACAGCCTGTTAGGAATTTCCTGTAACACTTATAAGTGTTACAAACACAGTAACTGCTAACACTTATAAGTGTTACAAACATATTCATTGCTAACACTTATAAGTGTTACAACATATTCTATATTGCTAACACTTATAAATGTTGGAACCAGAAGATATGGTAACACTTATAAGTGTTACAAACATATTCATTGCTAGCACTTATAAATGTTGGAATCATAAGATATGATAACACTTATAAGAGTTACAAACATATTCATTACTAACACTTATAAATGTTGGAACCAGAAGATGTGGTAACACTTATAAATGTCAGCATTATAATCCTACTAACACTTATAAATGTTGGCATACATAAATTGCTAGCACTTATGAGTATATATAACATATCTTTATGATTTTCAATCACGTATATAATTCAAAATATCAATTCAATATAAGATTTGGTACACTTCCATATTTCAAATTCAATAATTTCACATTCGAATAATGCTCAAATATTTGTTACATGCTTCCAATATTTCAAATTCAACAATGTCACAATCGTATAATGCTCAAATATTTGTTACATGCACGACAATAATTTTTCTTTTTATCAGAACCAAAAACTTCGGAGATAGGATCATTGTCAAGATCAAACATATTTGCTTCCTCGTTGCCATTACGTTCCAAATTCTGTTTTGTCCTCCTCCTCCACAAGTGCCTACAAAATATAAATGCACTCATTTTTACAAAAATAACAAATTGCAATACTGATAAATAACAAGTGTAAACCATAGAAAAATGTTGGATGATCATTTGTTGAGTTCAAGAGATAAGCGCAAATATCGTTTGCAGAGTCCAAATTTATGCTTCATCAAGAGATAAGTGCAAATATCATTTGTTGAGTTCAAGAGATAAGCGCAAATCTCAGTTTAGAAAATGAGATTTTCGGCCCAGTTTCTAATCGATACTGAGCAATAAAAAACTTCAGAAGCTTGGACTTTAAGTCCAACAAAAAACTTCTTATATTAGCACTAAGGGGATTCAAGCCCAACAAATAATGATATTAGTGTAAGATGTTATCTGTATGAATATATCTAATAAATAAATAATGATATATAGTAGTAGTTCTTGAAATTCATCAAAATACGAGTAGGAACTTAGGAGTTGTAGATGGTTTAATTATATCCTCTTTTGCAATGAGCAGGTTTTGTTCAATGTATATGAGAACATTGGGAAAATCAACTATGGTTTCTCATCATCTATAACATGAAGTAGTATCAGGCCCTCTAAATTGCCGACTTATCTCATCAGTTCACTCAAATATGTAACATGGATCGTTTTCTACTATGACAGGGTTATCGTTGGAAAAAAAATAGTTGACACAAGACTGAGTCATATAAACAATATAAATATAGGTATGCAACATATTATATATTACACCAAGAATAACTGACTTGAGTAGATAATGGGCACAAAGCCTGAAATCAATGGCATTTGACGTTCATTTTATGATCAAATCTTGTAGTATTTGTTAAAACATGCACACAAGCAATCTACAAAACTGAACTGTCAACATGCATATGCAATAAATATCATTATTTATAATAGAAAAAGAAGAAGATGTTTTACCTGAAATTCCAATATCATATCCGAAAATAAGTCTCTTGTTGCAGCAAAATAGAAGCCAAGACAACACTGAAGCTTGTTTTTCCTGCATATACCTCCCCGCTATCATTTTTACTAACAAAGCTACCACCTGCAAAATATAATAAGTATGAGATATCTTGGTAGGAATGTCATCAGAACTTGATATGAATATTCACAAACTTAATTTTAATGTATTAATTTATGTTAAATGGCATATTCAAAGGAAAATTTGTTCTACGTGCCACTTAAAAAGCATTTACTAGATCTCTTAAATATCTAGCATGTATGAATTTTTTGTAAGTAGACATTATAATATATTAAAATTGAATGTTTAATGCGTTACAAGAATAAAACATGAAACTTAAAATTAGCTTGAGAAAAGCAAGAATACATTTTGTTAGTTGGTCTACTCATTGTGCCTTTGTTTGGACTGCGTCGCCATTTTTTTCTTGCAAAGTAGGCTGTATGATTTATAGCAAAGTGAGATAGAGTTTTTTCTTCCCTTTTAACCTATGGTGCTTTCTTACATGACACTGAGAGTAATTTGATTAACTTGGTTATGTAATGCAAAAATTTCAGTTCCATGTTGCTACACTCTGATTTCATTAGCAAAAGCAATCAATTTATTTATCAAAATAATCATTTTTTCCATAGATTTGGTATAGTTGTTATTCTTATTTTAGTTTATTGATATTACATGTTATTTTTTTGCCACTGGTGTATATTTCAATGGTGGCTTACCTACTTTTGAAGCCTTTTGTAAGTGTTCTGCTCAGTTGAATATTTCCATTCCATCAGCCGCAAGTTATCACTTAGTTTAGTAGTTTCCACCTTTTGTCATCGAAGTTCTGCTTCTTGATTTGTTAACAAAGATGAATTAGGAAAAGCAAGCAATGAAATATTATTATCAGATATGCCCAGTTCCCTAATATACATACCAACTATCTGACTTTAAAGCTCTCGGCTCCGACTGTTTCTTTAACGGATCAAACTTAATACCTCGCACTCTGGTTGCAAAGTTGAGTGAGTTAATAGTTTCTCTCCAGTCCGCGGAGCTTGGACTAATTTGTGTGAACATAAGATTTTTTCAGTCCCTTCCTATGACTGTTTGACAATGGACAATTTGAATAAATATCAAAAGTAAAAAATGCAAGTGTATATACAAAATGACTCACCTGAAGAGCTTTGAAGCAAATGCGTAAGTTTCGGGTTTTTATGTGGTATATGTGGATTCTTGGAGGAAAGCACAACAATAACATCACCAAGCACAGAGATAATATGCACTGCTTCATTTCGTCTGTTTTTGATTTCGGTCCCAACTCTCTCACTTCTAGTTAAATCAACCGGCCAGATGTGACTCTTGTTTCTTTCTCCATAAACCAAAATTTCTACTTTGGTTGTTACCCGAACAAGCTATAATGCAGAAGGAAAAAAAATGGAGATAAAGACTATATGATATTTAATTTATAACTTGAACAAAATTTATACCAGTGAGAATGACTACTAAGTTCATTTGCATTGGTAGAACCAACGGATCGATTCTTTCTATCAGTTCAAAGAATTTCACATGCTTCATCTATGCTGCAAACTTCAATATCTAAGAGACTAGGCACATCCTGAATTTCATCTATTTGCGAAAATTGAACCTAGGCTCAGTTTGCGTGAAAACCGAGCCAAGGCTCAATTTTGGCGCATAAACCGAGCCGGCTAGTTTTGGCGAAAACTGAGCCGCTCAGTTTTACTGAGCCTAGGCACAGTTTTGGCACAAAAACTGAGCCGACTCAGTTTTGGCGCAAACTGATTATTATTTCAGCTGTACTTTGTCTTGACATTATCTCACAATTTTTGCTTCAAAGGAGTTGCATGAACACATCCTGATAGTGCTGCCAATAATATGATAGTGGTGCAAGAAAGAAGAGGCAAGAAAACAATGCAGTAGCGGAATGGAAGTTTTTACAGCTCTCTGTGCCTTGATTCACGTAGGTTCGCTTTCAGTTTTCAGCGGTTAAAAACAAAACTTGTACCTCTGTTTTTAATTTCAATATGTTGCTTTTTGTTGCTTTTAAACAGTCTAGGTGCTTGCAATGTACCATCATGTGAACATTTCAATTCAGACCAACCTCAACATATTTCTATTGCAGAAACCAACCTCAACATATTTTTCAATTAAGATTAGATAGTCTCAACTCTCAACAACCAAACTAAACATATTTTTCAATTAAGATTAGATAGTCTCAATTCTCGACTCATTTATATCACGGAAACCAACCTCAACATTTTTTCCCCTAAAGTTAACAAATGATATCCATATTAGTTCAGCACCTGGACACATTCTGGCTTGGTAAAACATATATTTAAGTTATTTCTCAGCCATTTGAAACTATGTTAATAGCAGCATGTTCAAGTTTCAATCTAAAAATGTTGCAGATACTTGGACGAAAATGACTCGGCTCCTACAGTATATCTACCATTTTGTAAGTTTTACAAAGAAAACTACTCAGAATAGTCATTATATCTACCACGTCGTGCATCCTTCGTGGACTACATTAGCTCTATGATTGAAATTATATGTGTTGAACATAATCTGCCTGGGAGGATTCAGTGAAAATTGTTTGGAAAAATATTTATTCTCAGAATAAAATTTATTCAAAATGACAAAGTGAAGTTTGTAAAGAATGCTATGGTCCCATACAAAATCTTAATATAGACAAGCCTTACACACACTTGTGAAGTCAAAAGACTTTGACGTTTCATCATAGATACGGGCAAACATAAGTTTGAGTATTATTAGAAAACTGAATTATTAGTATTTATCATTTCTAATATCACAAGAACATATTATCAGTTATAGTAATCTAAATTGATAAATTCTTGCAATTAATATTACTGATAAAATGTTTATTTATTAAAATATATAAAGAAAGTGAATTAAGATAGATAAAATAAGTATAAAATATATTTACTAATAAATTTTTACATGTTGACCTATGCAAGTACAAAATTATACAACCAATAAATATGTTCGTTACTATGTTATTTACAAGTTTACTTGCTCGAGGCTATGTATTATGTTAATTGAGTTTCGTACTCTAAATCATAACAAGAATATGTAATCGATATGCAATCGCAAATAGATGCTAATGGTCAAATTTTGTAATATACATAACCTCAATGGAATTAGTTCATTGAAATAAGGAAGTAAACTATAGTGAGATAGACTATTTGATAGGATTGATAATAATGATCTTATTGCATTAAATCTAATGTTGGACAAAAAAGCTACAAGACAGGCCAACTGTCCGATTAATGAAATGTCAATTTAATCAGTTTAAGTAAAGTGTAATTTATGTGATATCCTTAAAAGTTAAGGATGATCAATTGCGCTTTTTCATAGAGTGCTAGACATAGAAATCTCGGTATCATGCATCACATAGCGTGAAAAGTGATGTAATATACTATTAATTGCAAGCATAACACTAAATTGATCGCATTAATTTAGTAACAATCACAAATATGAAATTACTTCTCAGGTAATTTTACACTAATTTGGAGTAACTGCTCTGGAATTTCTAGAAAATATCATAGCTCAAACAATCCAAAGAGATGCAAAAAATGGATTTCATTGGCTTGGTCATGGAGTAAATATGTTTAAGTAATCTAAAGTTGATAATTTTCACTTAAAAGGCTTCTTACTCTAGTGTAATAGGTTTCTAGAATCGTTTTTCATGTAGAATCGTTTTTTAATCTTTTATGTTTAAAATTAACTGATTATTTTAAAATGTTTGTTCCAAAAACTAACCATTTTGAAGAAAGAAACTGTACGTCTAGCTAAATTTTCAATTTTAAAATATCTAAGTTAACAAACAAATGTGTCTTGGAAGAGAAGGATTTGTCTAGACCACCCAAATTGAATATGTGAATTTATAACTCTATCGCACAACACCATAATCACTAAATAAAATAAAAATCTTGTTTTCTTCTCACCTGTCCTCCATAAATTCCCCAACAATGCCATTAATGTCAATGCCTTAGTTTGGTACGTTGACAACTAACTAGCCCATAACTTATTATCCCATCTACGCCTTCCATATTTCAAAACAAAGTAGTACTGTAAATTGTAATCTTCTAGAAATAACGTATGCGAAGAAAAGGCAGTAAAATAACATTAGAAGGATAGGTTAAGAGTTATAAGTATCCTGTGGATACTTCATTCTTGTTGTTAATATAAATAACACTCATTTGTTTCTGGGTTTATTCACCATTGTATTCGTGATAATAATTATTTGTTCACCCTACTACTTTTTTGTGTGTGTGACAGTACAAAACTGGAAAGCAAAATATGTTTATAGTCACCTGTAAATTACTCGATAAATGCCAATTACATGCACCCATACATAACCCTACACGTATGAGCGCGCATGTATGATTCCATCTTCCCTAATAAGATGGTCAAGAATTATAATGAATTATCTTTTCTAGTACTATATATGTCGCTTTCATCTTTTATTGGACCTTTGTTGCCATCATGAATAAATTTCGTGCATGTGTTTAGTTTTCCTAACATATGACCTTTAACATATGAGCTTAAAATACCATTAAAATTAAACATATGATCTCTAATAGGAATTATAGTTTTCCTGTAGAGCTCATATATTACTACAAAGGGCCATTTTATAGTTTTCCTGACATATGAGCTTAAAATACCATTAAAATTGCTAACACTATTGATGAAATGATACTGTAAAAAACCTGTTAGAGCTTTGTAACTTCATCCTTTTGTGCAGTAGAAGGAAGCAATCTGGTCAGAAGTGAAGACAAATTGATATGAAAAATTAACTTCCCATATTTACATTTATATATTTCTAAGCATGTATTAAACAATGCATAACATAGCTTCACGACTAGGAGATAAGCTTCTAGTCATCAGGTGAATATATTTTTTAGCAGACAAAGTTAATATAAAATAATAAAGCATGCATTCCCATAACCAGGCTCAACTAAAATACAATTTGTTGACATAGATACACCTACTAAAATTTCATAGTAATATGAGCAAATGTGCAAATGCTATTTTTTTGGGAAAGCTTCACTAGATGATGCTTAGCATAAACGGAATTGGACTGTCAATGGTAACCAAGTCAAGTTTCATATTTTAGTAGATTATGATACTATCAGTAGATTAGCAACCTAATTAGATTCATAGGAAGTGAATGCAAATATACCCCATAATCTAAAAGCTGAGAGAGTGAGCAATATGCCCCAACCTGAAAATTGAAAAGCTAATCAGTAACTAATAGGACGTGATTTAGAGTGGACAAGATTTATGAAAATACAGAATTATGACATTTACCTCAACAAGATAAATATCTTTCACATCAGAATTCGAGATCGAATTATACCTAGGGTAGAAGTTATACAATAAATTGAATCGATTTCAACAAACATGACAATAATAATGGTTTAGCAGAGAATTATAATGAAATCATTTATCTAGAGCGAAACCTGTTCGAAATAGATTAGAGAAGGGATCGCCGATATCAATCCTCCAAAGTCCATTTTTCTTTTTATTTGCTCATTGCACGGCCGAAAGAGGAATAAGCATTGGGGTAAAAGATTGAGGCATCGATTAGGTCTTTGGATGAGAATTTACCCTTTTGCCCTTAGAAAAGAAGAGTTGACCTGGCATATCAACAGATAGAAGTGTTGGCACATTTTTGGTGACACATTTTTGATATAGCAACACATATTAGTGTCACTAGTCTACAACACATATAAGTGTTGGCAGTTGAAAAAAATAAGAGTTGTCAAATGGCCATTATGGTGTAGTGTCTTCTACTTTGAAAAAACAAATCTGCCCAATGTTCTATAGGTTTATCATTTAGGAAGTTGATTGCAGCAACACCTCCAATTTCTTTAAATTTTAACATATAACATTCAAAATCAGATAGATTTGAAGCTCGAGTTATAAGTTTAAATAAATCAACAATTGATGTATCATCTTTGTAAGCTTTAACCATTGAACCAATATTTTGCTTCATATGAAATTTGCAGTAACTGTGAAAAGAAGATGGAAACACTTTCGAAACACCTAAGAGGAAACCCCATTGACGATCAAACACAAAAACTAATTTACGATCTTCATGAAGCATCTCTTTTAGATTCTATAAAAACCAAGTCCAATTTTCTTTATTTTCATGCGAGACGACTCCCATAGCTACTGGAAAGAAACCTGAAAAAATGCTTTACAAATTTAAAATGTTAACAAAAAATATATATTGATGTAGCATAAGTATATCAAAATATTAATCAATTCAGTATCTTATATATACCATGGTAGGAAATTAAAAAATGCTGAAGTAAACTATCATAGTATATGTCATGACTAAATCGGTGAAATAAATAGAAAGAAAATGCAGCAATATGATGCACAACAAAAAAGGGTAAAGCTAAAAAGCATAATGTATCTTAGGATGAGAACTGAGAACAAGTATGAAAAAATTGCAGTCTTTTAATACATAGGTGTCTTATTGTACACATGGAGTTAAAAATGCTAATGTAACGTAGCATAATGAATTTCATGACCAAAATAATGAAGCAAATAGAAAAAAAATTAAACAATATGATAAACACAAAAAAATACTAAAGGAAAAATAGTATCATGTACTTTAGGATTGCAACTGTTAAATAAATATTAAAAAAAACAGCCTTATAATAAATGCTTTGTAATAACCGGAAATCCAAGCCAATTTAAAAAATTTATTTTGGCAATTTTGATGAATTTTGAATATTTAAAATAGATTATTTTAAATAACAACGACAACAAATTTAATTTGAATAGAATTCGAACGTATATATTTATTCGAATCGTCGTTAGAATATAAATAATTTATTTTAATTATATACGAGCCTGAAATGGCGCGATTGTTCGATAATTCGATTTCAAATTTCAAATGAATGTACAGGATTCAAAATAAACCGGATTTTAGTGAAACCAAAAATATTTGAATCTAATTGAGAGTATCTTTCCAATGAATCCGAAAAATCGAAATTTCATAGCGGGAATCAAAAGAAATGCCCAGTTGAAAATTCAGAATAGTCGCTATGGAATTCTGGCCCTTAAAAATGGAAATTTTGCAAACGACCTCAGTTTTCGACGAAACCACTTTTATTGGGTCCGTGATGTCAAGTTATTGCTAGATTCCAAAATTCGTAATTTTTCGAATCAATATGTGAGCGTGGCAAAGGAAAATATTTGACGAAATTAGTTTTGTTAGGACCGTATCGTGAATACGAAGCTAGAAAATATTTTTCGGGAATTTTTAGAGTTTGTATGTGACCCCAGGAAATTGAAATGTGCATTCAAATTCAATATATATGGAGTATATTTTGATTTTGACGAAAACTTATCGAAACAACCGAATTAGCTTACGAAACATATCCCATTGAGTTCGGAATGGGGGTATTTAGCTAGGGACGACAGGCGGTGGGTCTCGTTTTGAGATCGAAATTAAAAGCTACTTTTCGGAGAGATAAAATAATTTAAAATTATTAATTAAATATATTCCCTTTTACACTTGAACCCCCCATCTTCACTATTCTCAAATCAGAAAGGCCGATCCCCAAATAAAAAAAATGGTGGCCCCTCTTTTTGCCTGCGCCCGTCGCTCCACCCACGTCCGCCCTCCTCCGCCATCATCGAGGTCCCCCCTGCTGCGCCCCCTTCCCTTCCTCCATCTCCTCCCTCAGCCACTCCCCAATCGAAGTCCAACGCCCTAAACACCCACTGTCCCGATCTGAGACCACCGCGCTGCCCAAACAAAAGGCCACCGCCGAACACCTAAGGCCCGCCTCCACCAGCAGCCAGCCGACGCCCAGCCACCCCCCTTCACCTCCAACGAGCGCGAGCTCCACCCCCTCCGCCTAATTTTCAATGTAAGTGAATTTAAATTAATTTCTGTTTTCAGTATTTTTATTTATATGTAGCATTATATAAACTGGCGATTTTTAGGGGGTAAATATATAATTTTACTCGTATAACTTCACTATAAAAAGAAATGATTTTTCACTATAGAAAGAAATGGTGGTTAACACTGAAAAGCTATGATTTTTAGCTATGTAAAAATATAAGTTTTAGAAGATGAAAATGTGATTTTTATATAATGTAGATAATAAAAATATGATTTTTTACTTATATAGAGAATTAAAAATATGGTTTTAATATTTTTAGAATAATAAAAATATGATTTTTATTTAATTAGAGTAATAAAAATACGATCTTTTATATAAGAAATGAAATAAAAATATGAACTTAATTTTTGCCAGGAAGTAGTGAGAATAAAGATTTGATTTTTATATGAGTAGCGGATTAAAAATATGATTTTTATATTATAGAGTGAATAAAAATATGATTTTTATTTAGGTAGAGTAATAAAAATATAATTTTTATTATATACATAGCGAAATGAAGCAAAGATCAAAAATGTGATTTTTATATATGTAGTGGCTACGGGCAACGAAAGTGACGAAAGGCGAGCACGACGAAGATTTCCAACATAAGAAGAGTCGTGGCGTTTGGTTTTGCTAGTCGGTGAGAACTCCTCACCTTTAATTTATTTCTAGTTTGAAATATATACGAGGATGCAGACGGTGCTTAGCAGCACCCGACACCCGTCGTCCACAGACCATGGATGACTTGTTTGTTTGATTGCTGTGTTGTGAAATGTGATTATGCGATGGTGAATGAAATAAAATATTTTATAGTTAAAAATATAATTTTTAACGTGTATATAAAATAAATATTTATAAACAAATCGGACGATTTGTTTATATACACTGATTTGACTGATATTGATTGGGACGATAAATTTTACACATCGCCCAACTGCACAAATAAAATGTGTGTTTGTTGATTTGAAACCCCACACGGGTATTGGGATGATATTTGACGTACACTAATCCCGATTGTTTAGTTGTATGTCAATCGATGGGTTGACAGACTGTGTAAGCGTTAATTATTTATATTTAATGCTTATGCAGTGGTGTGGTGCACTCTGGATGATGGTTGATTATTTATCGTTGCTATTATATACATGTGTTGTAGAAAAATCCATATAATTAACATTATATGGTAATTGATTGGGCCTCATTTCAATTTAGAAAATAAATTCATGTGTTGAATAGAAATATAAATTCATGTGTTGAATAGAAAAATAAATATTCATGTGTTGAATAGAAATATATATATTCATGTGTTGAATAAAAATATAAATTCATGTATTGAATAAAAGCCGTGTTGATTAGTTTGACGCAATTTTGACGTGAACGATATTTATATCGATTTTATTCATTTTTATAATGAATATAGAAAAGAAAGTGATTTCAAAATATAACGTTTTGAAATATTATCATTTGTATATCGATGATGTGGAATATTCAATTTTGATTAGAAATTGAATATGAAGTTGAAATCGTTTTGAAAACGAATTTAAAACGATTTATAAAATACGTTTTAAAAGGGAATCGACGAAATATATATAATATACATATATTTTATATATTAAATGGCCTGAATAGAACGCGCCACGCCGCGGCAGTTCGCGAATTTCGACCATTGACTTCGAATGGATATTACAGGAGATCCGACCGTCGGATTCTCCTAAAACCGGAACCATTGAGTTCGTATCGAAAGGAGCTTTCTAACGAATATTAGAAATTAGAAATCTAACTGTTGGACTTGGAATTATGTCCAAATCAAATTTGGAAAAGGTCGCTGTAAGTGCAGTTCGATGGCCATTGATGGAAATCGACTGTACGGGCCTTGATAAAATTATTAAAGATATCAATAATTAGTGTAAAATCATAAGAAATGATTTGGAAAGAATAGGGATGAAAAACTCCATATTTGAAAAGATAAAAATTGATTTTTATCGAAATGAACTAGTTTTGAACTAGAATTATAATTCTATTTATTTTAAAAATTAAATAAAGTGAATTTGAAATGGTTTTGAAAATAACCAGAATTTCCAATAATTGAATTGGAATGGATTTGAATCGAAATTATCTTTGGAATATTTCGATGTTGGATTTCATGATTATACAAATATTGTTATGGATATTTGAAAGATATATTTATATCGTTATTTCCAATACGATATTTGTTGGTCGTAGAATTTGATACTGAATATAAGCCGATATATTTTCTATTCAGAGCCTTGTATTTAATATCAAATGTGATTTGGGTTTGTCGTGAATGGTGTCTTCATTAACACTGTTCTTAAACCCAGTTGAGAAAAAGATTAAATCTTTTTATTTAGATTTAATGAAGTGTACCAATTAAATGATATTTAATTGGAATTGAATTTGAATTGATTTTTGGGTTTATCGTGAACGGTGTTTTAAATAACACTTGTTCTTTAACCCGATAATTAACAGAATGTGATTTTGGGTTTATAGTGAACCGTGTTTTAAATGGCATTGGCTCTTTAACCCAGTTAAAGACAGGATGTGATTTCCCAAGTTAAACAATCATTAATATTGATTTTTGGGAAGATTAAAACTAAGTGGAGTTTTAATGAATCTTTAATTAGATTTAAGTGATCGAGAATGGAGTATCACCAGTTTTGCTCCAACCGATAGTTAAATCTTTAATTAGATTTGAACGTGAAATGGTAATTAAATTTACCAATAACACCGTGGTGTTAGATATGAAGTATGACCAGTTTTACTTCATGGGATGAATAGGTTGGGATTGGGAAATAAATGATTACTTCGGTGTGGTTCGCTAATTCCGACTAGTTTGAATTGATATTCAAAGGAGATTAAAGAATAAATTTAAAGAATTTATTTTTGATAAAATTAATGGGAACCTTTCCCAAAGTATAAGAATATTTGAATAAAAGAATATTCAGAATTGGAATGAGGCGTATGTTGTGTTTGTGTAACACTTGTTTATTATATATGCAAGTTATTCAGAAAGTCCGGGTTTATCCCATTCTGAATAACTGATTCGACGTGGTCTCGAGGATGAAGACGGTGGTCGAAGACCGGAGGCCTTCACGTCGGTTGGGTGATTACTGATGATCTTGATTGGGATGTACACCCAAGAGGAGGGAATCAGTTGGTGATCGTCCAGACGTACTTGGAGATCGATGGATATGCGTGGTACAAGGTGCCTCCGGTTTCGTTCAGACCTAGAACGAACTTGTAAATGGACTGTGTGTCTGACATTGGATTTTATTCTGTGTGATTGATTTCTATTAAATATATATCTATTTGGCGGCGAAGAGTTTATTCTCTTGCTTAACGCCCTTCTCTGAGACGTACGAGCTCAGGGTTATATATTGATGGATATCAATCGCATGGAGTGAATTGCCTGTGTGGCATGCCTAAGTGGCAATATGATCAAGGCTTCTGTTGAAAAGCAAAGTCATGTGGTTGATGATCAAAGCACGACCTGTGTGGCATAGCTTTGTGTAGCGTTGATTCGCGAGCCTCACACCCCGGTTGTGAACCAGAAACGGGAGAAGGATCCAGGGAGGGCATGCGTTTCTTTCTAGCTAGTGGTGGTGTCAGGGCTTAAACTGGCTGACATTTATATACTTTTCACCTGTGTGGTTGTTGCTGTTGCGAGGCGCCTCGGATATATCGGTGACTGTGTGGAGCCGATGGAGTCATTTGGCTCATTTACGCCCCAAAGGGTGGGGAAACACAGTGTTCAGGCATTTTAATCCACGTCGGTGGACCGGCCCTGTGGCTCCTAGGTGCAGTTGCGGCTGTAGCCTGAGACATGGGCTAGATTGTCTCGAATTCGGTGAGGACTATCTTTTGCCTCGGTTCACAGATGGAAATCCAGCTTCCAATACGTGATTTTGCGGTTTTATTTGTAGAGCCTAGTATGGCGACATAGTGGGATGGGGCACTCATGCCGTCTATGATTGATACTTATGTTGAAATTGTTTTATATACTATGCACTAAAAGTATCAAATGATTTGTTTTTAGCGTACCAAGCATTCTTGGCTATTATAAGGTAAAATCCATATCCTCCGGCTTGTGTTGTATTGTGTGATGGGACCTGGGTCTTATAATAGCTTCATTGTTCTTTATTTAGCATTGCGCTGTTGTTTTATGCACTGGTATTCTTGGGAGGAAACCCGTTCCGTGTTATGCGGCGTGGTCCCTTGATTTACCTAACTTTAAAATAAATATTAATAACTGTTTTTTGTTCTCACACCAGTCACATGACTGACCTGGAGTTTATTGTTTTAACCTAAACTCTGGGTGCCCCTATTTTCCGCACGGGAAGCTAGTAGTTTTGGTTTTGCAGATTTATATTCACAGGATCCTGATTTACAGCTGGAACGATACTCGAAAAGCTCTATATCCGTGTATTACTTCTAATTGTGTTTTGTATTATTTTCCGCTGCTATGTAATGTATTGTAATCTCTGATATTTTCTGTGTATTATTTATTCATACTCTGTATATTCTTGTATTCTGATGTAATTATTGTAATAAACAATGAAATGTTCTTTTGTCTGCGTTCTTTTGTGTGTTGTTCTCAAAGTATCTGCTCTTTCCTTAGCGGGGAAGTTACGGGTCCTTTCATGCTTAATGTGTTTCAGATTCACAACAGATTTTTTTTTAAATGCACTCTTATAATAAACAAGGATCAAAATGCTAATGCAAACTGTCATAAAATATATCATGAATGCAGGGGAAAAAATGCAATAATATACAATACAATAGAAAAAAATTGATTAAAAAGACCAGCCATATGTATTCCATAGCATTAAACAAACTAAAAACACAGCAGTCAAATAAGAAAATAGAACATGCAGTATTTCAATATCTGTCTGTCAAATGGAATTTGTAAAACAATGAACAAAAAATGCTAAATAAATTAGCATTATCAAATATAATGCACAGGTAATGCAATATTCAGTGTTATAAACATATGCAGTTCTATCATTTCGAACAAAAGAAGTAACCAATTTACATATAGCAAAATAAATATCAAAAAAGTAATAAAATACATTAAGTTCACCAACATTCCCATAAAACATATGAAGTTCACCAAAATTCCCATGCTAAAGAATTTAAAAACAAAATACTAAACAACAACTTAAAAAAAACTCAAACCTTGATTTCCATTTTTTGCAGTGGCCGCTAATAAAACTCCTGGTCTACCCTTTAAAATGTTGCATCTAGAAATTTAAGAGAACGAAAATGTCGAAAACCAACTAAACAAGCATTAAGTCCAATGCAAACTCTTTCAAATTGCTGGCTCAATGGATCAACATCCAAAGCAACATAACTTCCTGGTTTAGTTTTCTTCAAAGTCTCTAAATACCAATTTAATTCATTATATGACATATCATCATCTTCGTAAATTTCCTTCAAGGCCAATTGTTTTCCGGAGTATGCATAATAATAAGAAAGATTAAAGTTAAAATCTGTTGGCTCGCTTTTTGACCAAGCCACCCAGGATCATTCATAAGAAGAAAGCATGAAACCACGTTCTCTAAGAATATGAAGGAATGGATCGCATCATCGACTCGCCCATTAATGGATCGCACGCTATCGACTCGCCCACCATCGGATCGCGTCTCGACGGATCGCCCCTATTTCATCAGTGAAGCGACACCTCTATGCGATCCGATCCATACATATGTTGTTGCCCAGTATTGATCGATCTGATCCTCTGGTGCGTGGCGAACCCTCTGACCCGTTCAAGCGTGAGCTAGTCTTCAACGATCCGAGACGCACGGATCTAGCGACACGTGTCCCTAACCGTCATTTGGACCAATTCTCCCCATCTGCACGATCCGGTTTTCAAGCAGATCGCGACACCTGTCCACAACGGCTAATTTGACTATTTCCTCAACGGTGGCGATGCGATCCGATGTTCTCGGGATTCGTGCCACGTGTAACCACGACCCGCCTGACAAAATCAGCTATAAATAGCCCGGAGCTTGGCATTTTTTGGAATCTTTTTGGCAATATTGAGTACTGAATCCGCCATTGTTGTCAAAATATTGAAATATTGAAAGAAATCCTTGATTGTATTAGTTTTCAAAGTATAATCAATAATATATAAAGTGGACGTAGGCTCGTTAACGCCGAACCACTATAAATTCTGTGTGTTATTTCCTTTTTTCTCATTCTTCAGTTGAAACTCTATAAGCTTCCGAACAATTTGGGTGTTAGGTCCAAATTTTGATCTAACATTTTGGTGCTTTCACTGAGAAGACAATCCTAAAGTTTCACTATTCGGTTCTTTGAAGATTCCAGCGATTCAGATATCATGGCTGGAAAAAGATCTAAGGAAGCACGAGCTTCACTGTAACACCCCGAAAATTCTATAACTGTGAAATTAACAAATTAAAGTATAATTAATCTGAAGTCAAAGAACTAAGGGAAACGGGATACGCCATTGCGTTCGTCTCGGAAAAATACGCGAAATAGAGTCCGAGTTTTCGAAAAACGGAGTCCGTATGAAGAAGATATGGCCTTCGGAAGTTTTGAATTAAATTTAAAATTCAAACAGAATTAAATAATTAAATATTCCGAAGTGGGGCCCAATGGGCCAGGGCGGATAAACACCCGCCTAGGCCACCCAGGTCGACTGGGCTGTCGACCTGGGCTACCCATGTCGACAGGGCTGTCGACAGCCCTATCGATAGGGGTGTCGACCTGGTCGAGCCCAGTCAACCTGGCTGGCCAGGTCTGTGTTTGGTCGAATTTCTGTGGTCTGCTTTGTCACTAGGGCTAGGTGGCAAGTTTTGATTGGTCTCTCTTCCTAATGAATGGCTATGATCTAACCTAGCAACATCAAGGGTCCTAATCAATTCCTAACCTCTATATAAACAACCCTAGACTAAACCCTAATCTATTCATTCAAAATAAGATTATAGCCGCCATGTTGCTGAGGAACGACAAAGAGTAGCCGCCGACTAAAGAGAGAGTTAGGAAGAAAGTTCTAAGCCTAAAGCAATTCAAGCAACCTAAAGCTAATCAATTCAACAAAGGAATCGTATCTCTTAATAAGAGAATTCGCCGCAACCATTGTAAGTAGAGTATTACTTTGGTATAAATAAACAACTGTGTTGATGTGTATGCTTGAATTGTGGCAATGAAAGTGATTCATATTTGTGCGTTCTTATCAATTTATATACGTTTGGATATTTATGGGTTACGTTATAAAGAACTACATGCGGTAGTTCTATGCAAATATACGTTTGGAATATTGCGCAAAGTATGCAATCTATGTTGAAGCTACATGTATGTAGTTAAGTGAAATTTATGCAAGTTTGGGGCTTTGTTATTATGTCGTCGTGATGAATATTTTTGGTGCATAAATCATTTTGCAAGAAATTGAAACTATGTTGGAATTTTGACACCATAATCCATGTATTAAGTCATGCTTTTGCAAACTTATGAATATGGCTAGGCTATGAATTATATTTGGCATAATTGAAATCTATGATTAAGTCTATCTTGTTTAAAAGAATTATATGGTGACATATGTGAGACATGGCTAGGTTAGACTCAAAAATCCTCTTTTTGCAAGTTTTAAAGCAAACACCATGATTAGGAATATTTATGCATAAGTATGTTTGTACCATCATTATGTGATTAGACTTAAACCATGATTAAGTTGAACTATGCTTTTGTGTTGGTAACAAAGTATCCCCTTGTAAACATGTAGAAACCTTATGAACATGACATGTTTATGTTTATGCCAAAAGTATTTATGCCATGCTTATGTTTGACATTATGCCATGTTTATGCCAAAAGTATTTATGCCATGCTTATGTTTGACATTATGCCATGTTTATGCCAAAAGTATTTATGCCATGCTTATGTTTGACATTATGCTATGCTTATGCTAGAAGTATTTACGACATGCTCATGTTTGACAATATGCCTAAATAAGAATATAGGTTCATGTTGTAGTTAAACCTATGCAAGTTCACATGCTTTTATTCATGTCACCTATGTTACCACTATGCAAGTACACCAATTTCTATTCTGTATTTCCAACGTCGTACTGCAAGTTCATGCGCTCACCTTCCCCTCTTTGTGTATGCGCCATAAGCCTCCCCTTTTCGCATGGCTAAATTGGGCTTTAAAAGGCTAAGCCCAATATATATGAATGAACGTGTAAAACGGGGGAAAATAACGTTGGGTTAAAATTAATTAATGAATGAAAATATAAAATAGAAGGGCCCAAATTCAAGTATGGGTTGGGCCCATGATTGGTGTAACCTTTACACCATGAACTTAATAATGGGCCGCAAATATTTACATATAAATAAAGAAGAATGACAAGATATGTAAATGTAGAAAATACGATGTGTTTAACCCGAGGTTGGATTGAGTTGTGATGTAAACCTGCCCGGAACCGCCCGGCTGTCCAGTAGTCACAACAATACCTATCCAATGTGGGAGGTTAAACATGGAGCCCAGCAAGGACCCGAGGTTAGACTGAGTTGTGGCGTAAGACTGCCCGGAACCAACCGGCAACAGGCAGCCACAACAATACCTGTCTAATGTGAGAGGTCAGGGCCTTAATAAGACAATTAAGGCTGAGTCAGGATTGTTAGGATTAAGTAAACTAAAGACTTAATCAAAATGGAACATGCTAAACTAAATGGACTGGTGGGGGTTAGGTAGGAAACACTTAACCAACTTAGCATGTTGGCTAGAGATAGAAAACCTAGTAACGGGGGACCCTTTTCAGCAGTAACCCTAAAAAGGTGTATCAGGATACCCTGAAACTAGGCAGGGTGGGGCACGATTACTGGGCTGATTGTAAGAGGTCAAAGCGACGGCGGTGGTGTAGCAGTGTAGGTTCTAACGGAGTGCGGGCGTGCACACACTCCGGTGCAGAAAAATAAGGCACTGGACACCAGTAGCATACCTGTGCACTCTAAGGTTGTGTCGGGTTGCCACTATGGGACTTGATACACCCCATGGTGGGACCAGCATAGGTAACTACAGGCATCGGGGGCCGTAAGACACATGTAACTATGCGAGTAGGAGCCGATCATCATTGAATGGATCACATCACCCTGATTATGGGGTGCAAAGTTGGAAACTAGTTTATATAGGTTCAGAGATTAACATGGGGTACGATAGTATATTCGACCCTAGATAACTTAACCAAGTTCATAGTGTTTGCCCACTTCCTGTTTTACTTATCATACCCAGTTCTTTATTCATAGACAAAGTAGTACTAGACTTACTCAGGCTTTATGTCTGACTCTATTTTTCTTTCGTCTTCTTTCTTCCGTTTCCCCCCCAGGTCCTCAGGGAGGGAACACAGCAGCTTGACCAGCCTCAACATCCAGCTTGAAGAAGAGAAATGTATTGCTTGGACTTTCCTATTTTGAACTATGGCTTTGGACAATCCACTATGGGGCTTTTGCAGTTTATCTATGTTTTATTTATGCTTCTTTAAATAATGTGCTCAAGACAGATTATGAAAGTGTTATGTTATGTTTTTGGAAAGGATGTTGTTGTAACACGTATTTGACTTTATGAAATAAAGTTTGTTGTTCTTCCGCTGTTTACAAATATGTGTTCTTATATCTGTCTTGTATATCTGTGACTTGTACTTATAAACCTCCACCAAAATTAGGGCATTCCCTTTGAGAGTGACCCTAACGGAGGTGGGGTGTTTCATTCACAGACCAACGAAACAATTGAAGAAAGTGTGCACGAGCTGGGCAATGAAGAAACTCTGGATCGCAGGGCGCAGGGGGCGAACCGATCCGACGAAGACACCACGCTCCGAGTCGACGAAAACGAAGCGATCCGAACTGCTGAAGGGGTTGTTACTCGATCCCGAGGGAACGCCTCGCACCCTCCACACACTGCGACCGCGAATCGACCTCAAGGGGGCGCTGCGAGCCACCACCCACGAACCGCAGCGATTCGAATTGATGATCAGACCACAACTCGACCTGGAAAGGAGCCTATGGCTCGCTCCTACCGTCCTGGCCCCTCTGCTCGACCTGGCTCAAGCTCTTTGCGCATAAGAGATGGTGATGACGATCAATATGATCCTGCTGCTCCCGTTACTGAGGGGGATCTCTCTCGCTTTTCTGAAATGTGGGAGAGGTTGTTTGATGAATTGGCTGCCCAAAGGCAGGAAAGCTCCGTCTTACGACAAAATTTGACTGCTATGGATATAAGACTTGATGAGCTTGCGAGGCAAAGAACATCGCCGGTTCGTCCACTCACTCCAGGATATTCTTCTTCGTCTGAAGAATCACCGAGACTTCCACGACGACCGTATGAGAGAGCCGAAAACATAGAGCAGCTTCAGTTCGGAACCCTGCCATCACAGGAAGAAGAAGCGCTGGGGGCGGGGCCCTCGAACCGTAATGTGAACGATCAAGTCGCAGCTCCCAGGGCTCGAGATGTGGACAGTCCCGTACGTAACAGACTACCTCAGCCCCGTCGCCGCACACATACTCATGATAACAGGGGGCAACGAAGTCCTATCCGAGCCCCGGACTTCGTGACAGCTCCCGGAAGAGAGATTAGAGAACCCCGCCGAACCAGAGGCACTGACCCTGAACCTCCTTTGACCAGTGCAAATGTTGCAGCCATGATCCACCAGATCCTGGCAGATAGCCGTGGACAATGGAATGAAGATTGGGGGATCGACCGCAGTCACACCCCTTTCACTGATGATATTTTGGATGCGACCTTTCCTAGGCGTTTCAACATGCCACAAATGAACCGATATGCGGGTAGGTCTGATCCTGTCCAGCATCTGATGAGATACTCTTGGTCAATAACCGCTGCCGCAGCTTCTGACGCTGTTAAGTGCAAAGCGTTTCCCATATTCCTGGAGGATGTGGCTTTGTTATGGTTTACTCGCTTGCCGGCGAGATCGATTTCTAGCTTCAGGGAGTTGAGTGAGAAGTCGTAGAACAATTCTGTATCTACGCACAAAAGACAAAAAGTGTGATCGATTTGTTCCTTGTCAAGCAGCGACCAGGCGAGAGTTTAAGGGTGTACCTGGATCGTTTCAACTTGGCCGCTACTGAGGTTAAAGATCCCCATGAACCGACCGTTGTCGCAGCACTGATTGACGGATTAGATAAGGACACTGAATTCGGGAGGTACCTGGCAGGCAAACCGCCCCACACTAGAGAGTTATTCTACGAGAAAGCCAACGTACATTTACGCCAGGAAGAGGTATATGCTAACCGAAAGGCAAAAACGGCCAATAAGGAGGAAATCCAGAGCAATGTCGCCATTAAGCAGACGGGAGATAGCTCGGGGAAAGTTGAAGTAAATGTCGGAAATCAGAATCAGGGTGGTCGTCAGCCAGGTAACAACAATAATAATGGTAACGGCAACAACCGAAAAAGGAACCGAGGGAACGACTCCCAGAGAAGGACTCGTCCCAGGGCCTTTGAAAGTTATACACCAATAAATGATACTCTGGAAAATATCTTCATGGATGCGTATGAAGTCCTCCAGAATAAGAGGCCACCTCCCAGAGAATCGACGGAGAAAGAGCGTGAAACAGGGAAGTTTTGCCTCTTTCATCAGATTCACGGCCATTCGACAAATGAATGCCGTCACCTAAGAGATGTAGTCGAAAGGCTGCTTCGAGAAGGAAAGTTAGATGAATACATAGTAACGCCCAGAGACAGGAGGCAAGCAGTGCAGGCCCCAAATCAGAACCAGAATCAACTTGCTGCTAGGCCGACTGCCCAGCAAAAGGGAAAGAACATTGTTATCAATACCGTAATCGGAGGACTTTATCTCGCCGGGCATAGTTCCAAGGCATTGGATCAATACGTCAATGCAGCCAAAAAACACCTCGAGGTATGGGAGTGTAGCAACCCCGAGGACAGTATCCCGGTGAAGCAGCAAAAGATGATGACCGACGATGTCGTCTTCCGAGAACGAGAAAGCATTGGAGTCCATGCTCCGACAGAAGATCCATTTGTAATTACAATACCTATTGGTCCAGCCACTGTCCATAAGGTTTTAGTGGACAACGGGAGTTCTGTCAACATTCTTTTCAAAAGGACATTTGACCAGATGAACCTCGAAATAAAAGACTTGAAGCCCTGCCAAGGATGGATCCGTGGATTCAACGGAGCATCTACCGCTCCAATGGGTTATGTAGAGTTACCAGTTACACTTGGGGAAGGAGAACGCCAGAGAGTGAGAATCCTTCCCTTCGTGGTTTTGGATGTTGAATCGCCTTACAATGCCTTTTTGGGCCGACCGGCCCTCGCAAAGTTTAGAGCCTGTATAGCCCCCTGGTGCTTGTTATTGAAATTCCCCACAGAAGCTGGCATTGGTATCGTCAGAGGGGATCAAGTTGCTGCGCGAGCATGTTATGTTGCCGAACTAAAGTTACTTCGAAATGGAGGGGATATTGAAACTAAAGGCCCCTCTCCCCCTTCGGGGGCGGAGACCTTATAGCAACCAAAGAGGATATTCATTGGAGAGTCGCCCAGAGAGATGCCCGAGGATATAGATCCCAGAGAGGATCAAGAACCCGGGGGCAGAATGGCGACTCCCAACGAGACAACTGTGGATGTACCGATCGATGACAGTGACCCGGAGAAGGTCCTTAAGATTGGATCCCAGTTAAATCCGAATCTCGCTAAAGAATTAACGGATTTCTTAAAAAACAATTTGGATGTATTTGCTTGGACCCACGCGGACATGTGTGGGATATCCCCATCAATCATGAGCCATTCCTTAAGCATTGACCCTAAACATCCTCCAGTAAAGCAAAAAAGGAGAATGTTGGGCCCAGAGAGGTCCGCTGCCTTGAAAGAAGAAGTTGGAAAGCTAAGGAGTAATGGATTTATCAAAGACTCGACCTACCCAGACTGGATTTCGAATCCAGTCCTGGTAAAGAAGGCCAACGGGAAGTGGCGAACGTGTATCGACTTCTCAGATTTGAACAAAGCCTGTCCAAAAGATAGTTTCCCGTTGCCCCGGATTGACCAGTTGGTAGACTCGACGGCAGGTCATGAGCTTCTCTCATTTATGGATGCTTATTTAGGATATAACCAGATTCCGATGCATGTTCCAGATCAAGAGCACACTAGTTTTATCACGGATGTGGGATTATATTGTTATGTGGTGATGCCCTTTGGCTTGAAGAATGCGGGCGCTACATATCAACGTTTGGTCAACGGAATGTTTTATAACCAGATCGGGAAAACAATGGAAGTATACGTCGACGATATGTTGGTTAAGTCCAAGCAATCTTCTTAACACACTACTGACTTGGCAGAGATGTTCGGCATTCTTCGAAAGTGCGGAATGAAACTCAACCCAACCAAATGTTCGTTCGGTGTTGCCTCTGGAAAATTCTTGGGATTCATCGTCAGTTCCCGTGGTATTGAGATTAATCCAGACCAGATCGCGGCAATCAGAAACATTCAGGAACCTAGGCAAATTAGGGATGTGCAAAGCCTTGCCGGAAAAGTGGCCGCACTAAGCAGATTTATCTCCAGGGCTACGGATAAGTGCATCCCATTCTTCGAATTAATAAAGCGAGGAAAACGCCACTTCAAATGGACACCCGACTGCGTAGAAGCGTTTCAGAATTTACTCAGGCACCTGGAGAAACCTCCGATATTATCTAAGCCAATAGATCACGAGGACTTATTCGTGTATTTGGCAGTGTCATCCCATGCGATCAGCTCAGCATTGGTAAGGGAAGAGGATAAGGTCCAAAGACCTGTGTATTATGTGAGCAAAAAATTGACAGCAGCAGAGCGTAATTATCCACGGACAGAAAAGTTGGCGTATAGTTTGCTGATCGCCTCTAGAAAGCTTCGACATTATTTTCAGGCGCATCCTATCACCATATACACCGATCATCCACTCAAGCAAGTCCTACAGAGACCAGAGGCATCTGGAAGATTACTTAAATGGAATATTGAGTTGAGTCAATTTGATTTGAACTTTCAGCCCAGACGATCGATTCGAGGGCAAGTGATAGCCGACTTCATAGCGGAGTTTACCATACTAGAGGAAGATATAGCCAATGAAGAGGACAATCCCTCAAAATTACTTTTCGATCCCAATGTCTGGGGATTGTATACTGATGGCGCTAGGAATGACGAAAGATCCGGCGCTGGGATAGTGCTTGAAACCCCGGAGAAACGATTGATAACCTATGCAATCCGAATGGAGTTTCATGCCACTAACAACGATTCCGAATATGAAGCTCTGATAGCCGGATTAAAAATTGCAAAGGAACTAGAAGTCACAAAGCTGAACATCTTCTGCGACTCCAAGTTAGTTGTGAACCAAGTCACTGGAAAATTCCAAGCTAAAAGTGCAAGATTGATTTTATACTTAAAGAAAGTGAAAGAATTGCTGAACGATTTTGATCACTACAGCATATCTCATATTTCACGGTCAGAGAATTAGAAGGCAAACAAGTTGGCAAAGATGGCTAGTTCCGACGACCCTGAAGTGACTGGGCTAGCCCCCGTTGAAGTACTTCGGTCCCCTAGCATAGATCAAATGGAAATCGACCTAGTACTAGAGACGGAACCAGAAAGGGAGTCCTGGATGACCCCTCTAAAGAATTTCCTGATGAATGGAACGCTTCCGACCAAGAAAAGCGAGAGGCGTAAAGTAATTCGTAAAGCCGCCCGATATGTTCTGCAAGGCGGAGTTCTTTACAGACAAGGGTTTTCAATGCCACTCCTTCGGTGTGTAGCCCACGATGACATCAAACGTGTGCTGGAAGAAGTCCACGAAGGCGAATGTGGCGACCACACTGGAGGGCAAACTTTGGCAAAAAAGGTGTTGCGGCATGGTTATTTCTGGCCTACCATAAACAAGGATGCAGCAAGATACGCACGACGGTGTGATGCGTGCCAGAGATTTTCAAAGATACCTAGAGCACCTCCTAGTCAGTTAAAAACGATGATGAGTCCATGGCCTTTCGCTATGTGGGGAATTGATATCATTGGAAGTCTCCCCGTAGCAAGGGGCGGAGCAAAGTTCGCTATTGTGGCCATAGATTATTTCACTAAGTGGGTCGAGGCTGAACCACTAACTACAATCACAACCAAGCGAGTGATCAACTTTATCATGAGAAACATCATCTGTCGATTTGGGATTCCAAAGATTGTAATAACAGATAACGGAACTCAGTTCGATAGCGCGGAATTCAGAAATTTCTGCCAAAAATACCACATTGAGAATCGATACACCTCTGTGGCGCACCCGCAATCAAACGGACAAGTCGAAGCGGCAAATAAAGTAATTAAGTCCATTCTGAAAAGAAGAATGAAGCGGGCTAGAGCCATGTGGGTTGATGAATTGCCCTTGGCACTATGGGCCTACAGGACAACATATAAATCGACAACAGGACATACCCCGTTCTCCCTTGCTTTTGGAACGGAAGCAGTCATCCCGGTTGAGATAAAGGTACCTTCTCACCGGGTGACTTATTACGATCCAATGACCAATAATGAATTGCTCCTTGAGTCCCTGGATATGATCGAAGAAAAGAGGGATGAAGCAGACCTGCGTGCCTTGAGATGCAAACAACAGGTCGCCCGATATTACAACAAAAAGGTTCGAGCCCGAACATGGGAACCCGGAGACTTGGTTCTGAAACGTGTCTTCTCACCCCCAACTCATATGGGAGCAAAGTGGGAAGGACCGTACTCCATTCTGAGCAAGCTTGATAATGGAACCTTCAAGCTGGCAACCGTAGATGGAAAGGAAATCCCCAGAGTGTGGAATGCCCAACATTTACGGCCATATTTAACATGAAAGTTTCAAATTTATTCTTTTGCTTTGTTAAAAAACCATGTACAAGGCATGACTTGCCTAGAATAGTCTGATTCCTTGAAGCAAAAGATTATAAAGTGGACGTAGGTCATGATTCGACCGAACCACTATAAAATATTGTGTGTCATTTACCTTTATTGCATCTTTATTTATCTGTCTATTTACTTTTTATGGAAATCAAAAGAATAATGTAGGTACCCGAAGTCTGTTGCCAACCGTTCCTCCCGTAGACTGTTTGGGGGAACTCAAAGCCTTGGCAAGAGCTCCAACTGCTTGTCCGACTGGTTTCAATCCTCGGAGCTTGGATTAAAATATACACCTAGGACGAGTTTGATGAACATACATGATTGCAGACTGCTTGATCCGTGACTCTAACTCTCCAGAGAGAGAGAGAGAGTATAAAAGCGTCTCCGATTGAGCGCTGAGAAAGAGCTCCTTCCCCGCTGAAGGACCAGGGAGCGAATGGATCGCTGAGCTCGAACTCTAACTCTCCAGAGAGAGAGAGTATAAAAGCGTCTCCGATTGAGCGCTGAGAAAGAGCTCCTTCCCCGCTGAAGGATCAGGGAGCGAATGGATCGCTGAGCTCGAACTCTAAGTCTCCAGAGAGAGAGAGAGTATAAGAGCGTCTCCGATTGAGCGCTGAGAAAGAACTTCTTCCCTGCTAAAGGATCGGGGACCGACTGAACTACTGAATTACAACTCTAACCTTGGCAACCGTCAAGAGAGTACAAAGAAGTCTATGATTAAGCACTGCGAAAGGTGCCAAAAATTCGGTACCATTCGAACAGTCATCCAATGAAATCTTTTAAGTCCCCCATATTCAGAAATATGGGAGCAACCTACCGACAAAACTAACCAATCCTTAGTAAATCCCAGTCAGGTGCCATGATAACAACTGACTGGGGGCACATATACTCATACACATATACTGAACTTTAATACAGCAACGCAGCGCGAATATTTTTCTTTTTGTTGTTCGACTGATTTGTAATTAGATAGCCTATGACTAAACATGGAAAATTTATTTGAATACAGGTACATAAGGATGCAAAAAGAGATAAACTTTCATTTATATACTATGAACCAACAAAGTGAAAAACAGCCTAGAAAAGAAAGTGAGGGCCAGTCTCACAATTACACTTCCTGGACAGTGGAAAACCTAAAGACAAAATATCAACAAACATCCTATTTACGCTTTGGCCTCTTCTCTTGCTTCTGCCTCTCCAGCCTCGCCTTGTCGGCATCAGATGAATCCCCTTTCTTCCTCTTCCTTTTGTCTATGAGGGGAACATCCGACTCCTCTGAAGATTCTTCTTCCACCTCTTTTCTCTTACTTCTACCAGAGAGGGAAGCCGGGAAGTCGTCGGGGTTTGCAAAGTGAAGCTGTCGGCTGATGGATTTGGGCTGAATCTTCACAATCATCCCAGTTTTGGGATCGAATTCTGCAAGAGGGACTACGTCCAAAGCCTCATCTCCCACCTTCTTCGAAGCCAACTCTTTCTCCTGTCTGGCTTTTCGGCTGGCCAAGGTTTCCTCGTCATCATCGTCGGCCTTTTTGGCACCGATAATGTCTTCTTCATCATCTACATGGCGTCCATCCATGTCTTTCAAGGCTTCGATGGTCTCAGCATCTTTGGGTACATCAGTGCTAGGTGCCGGGATGCTTCTTTCTGCTGTTGTGACCTCGGCCTACTTTGATACATCAATACCAGCACCTGGCAAGACAGTCTCCTTCTCCACTTCCTTTTCTTTTTCAGCACCCTTGTCGACGGGCTCGCCACCTGTATCAGGAGGAACACACATTACTAATTCAATCGGTTGTTCTACCAGACGACGATAATTCACAATTGCTTTGACAAATTGTGGGGAAGAGAGAGAAATACCTTCAGCAGATGCTCCTTCTTGAGTAGTTGCAGAGGCTCCAATGACCATGGGAGTTCGACCCAAAGGGATTAATGGATCATCGGGATGGTATTCCTCAACCCCGGAAGTCTTGGGCTCCACAGCCGAACTCGAGCCCTCATCAGCTTTGCCTTTACCCCTAGCCAGGGCCCTCTCCTTTTCCATCTCCGCCAGAATCAGGCAACGACCCTTTGCCAGGTCCTTAGGCTCATTGTCTCTTAAGATGCTCTTCATCAATTCATCCTCATCGATTTCTTCGACCCCCAATCTATGTTTTTCACCCTCCACAATGGCATCCCATAAATTGGCCAAAGTAACATGGTAATCCGGGATCCACGAAATGTTGCGAGTTTTGAGAACCTGGCCGAGGAAATCGAAAATCATCTCTTCAAACCCCTCGATCTCCTTCTCTCTTGCGAGGAGTTTGTTGTTAGAAGCAGTGGCCAATTCGATGGCACTTTCAACGTTCTTTTCGGCGAGAGCTGCCCGTCTCTCCGCATCCGAGACCTGGTCATTTAAAATCACCTTTTCTGCTTTAGCCAAAGCCAAACTTTCTTTTAAATTTGCGTTTTCTGCCTCCCAAGCAGCTCTCTCAGCTTCAAAATGGCCTTGTACTGTTTTCAACTCGATGTTGGCCATTTTGAGATCTTCAATCTCCTTCTTTAAGGCCATTTTTTCTTGGCTATTGGAGTCAAGTTCTGAATGGAAGCGCTGCTTAGCATTTTCTAATTCAATCTTATAATTTTCAGTGTCCCTCCATGCTAAAGCAAGCTGGGATTGAGCATCTTCCAGGTCCTTCTCCATCTTGGTCCTGGCCCTCTCGTTGTTCTCAAGTTTCGCCTTAGATCTGTGTGCTTCTATTTCAAGCGATCGGATGACTTCAGAAAGGTTAACGGCATGTTTTTTCATCATCTCATATTGCCTGGCAACATGGCGGATATGCCCGACAACTTCGCTATCCCAGTTCTTGGGGACCGGTTCCAAGGCTGGAACAAATGTCATCCGGTCAAAGAATATGTCTGGGAATTGTTCCCGCAGCTTTTCCAGCCTGCCTTGAATCTCGGGACCGTGCATATAATCCCGTGACCCTGGAGCAGCCAACTCTGGATGGCTGGAGGGGACGATGTCACCCCTCTCCTTTTCAGATTCTTTGGATGCATCCTTGCCCTTATCTTTAGATTCGTAATGCCTTTTTGACGACCGGCTGTGGGAAGGTGCGCTCTTTGGAGGAGTTAACTCTTTAGGAAGTTTATTTCCCCCTGTAGGAACTGCCGGGAAGCTGGAAGGCTTGGTAGAGGTCGATTTTGGTGGAGACCGAGGTAGCGAGGAAGTCGGCCTGTGAGAAGGACTGCGAGAGCGCTCAGTATCCGGACGAAGGCTGGGTGTGCCCTCACGAAGAGAACGGTACGAGTAAGATTTCCTGCAGGACATCGTTCCTACAAAAAAGAAAAGATCATATTAAAACTTTGGATACCCACGATGTAAGAGTGCAGGGTCAGATAGTGTGTGTGATGTGTGCATCCCATATAATTCCCCCTAACGGACCCGAGCCCGAAGACAGGCTCATCTGACCAGTTTCTCGTCCTCTAGTTGGAGCACTGGTCTCTTCAAGAGCAAGGAAGAAAGGCCCCTCTTCAAAGTCCTTCTCTGTGCATACATCATCGGGTAGAGGGATTTTATTCAGCTCGTCAAATAACTGCTCTTCTGTCAAATCATCGGGAGCAACGGTTTCGATTGGAGCAGAAATAGGAATTTCCTTGGACACGTCACCGCGGACCTCATCCCCTCTGTATATGTTCAGGTCTTCATCGTCTTGGATGACTATCGGAGAAGGACTCTTGCGAAATTTAGTTGTTTCTATCGCTTGTGAAGTTCCCTCTCCCTCTGTTGGGGGCACGTACTTATAAGGTTTGCCGCCAGTGCCAAGTCCAAATCTTCTATCCAGAAGACGATGCTTATGAAGATTGTCATCAGTAATGCATTTTTTGATCCTTAGAAAGTCGGATCTGCTTTGTGAAAGAATGGATAATCGATTGTTGTATAGTCGACCCTCCGTTTTCGGGAAGACATGATCTGTTTGAGACAAAGAGAAAGGGGGGAGAATGTTAATGCCTAAACTTCTTGAACAAGATATTCGATTAGAAGCTTAAAAGTTTACTTGATTTGAGCCATCTTTGTGAGCATCCGGCCTGTTTCCTTATGTAAAACCAATCAGACTTAGGATCCCCTATATTGCTATATCCATCGTACAGAACCTTCCTATTTGCCACCGATTCAAAGAAAGAGAAATTTGGAGTTGCCGAAGAACAGTGCTTGAAAAGAAAGAAGAATGTCAAATCTTTGAATTTAAGTTCGGCATGAAAGATCTCCGCGTATGCAATGTATAGGGTATATAGTGATGCGTAGGCGTTCGGATGGAGTTGCATCGGAGCAATTCCCAGTCGTCTTAAAGTTTCGATGGCAATCGGAGGGAACGGAGGGATAGCTCCTACCAAGCACATGGTTCGGCTAATCGCCATATATCCTTCCGGAGCTAGGTGGGGTCTATCTTAGCTTCCAGGCATCAAGACATCATCCCAAGGAATCCCGTGCCTCAAGCAGATTCTTTTAAGCTTTATATCGTCGACCTTAGAAGCTAAAGAATCGGAAAATTTATCTATCCCGAGCGCCCCAGGAATCTCGTCGGGGGCTCGCCCATCTATCTCAGAATCGTCGCTAGACGAAGTACTTTCGGACGGATCTGATTCCGTGGCCTCGTACTCAGATCCAGAATCTTCACCTCCTGGATTAGTGGGAGGAATTTCAGGGTTGTATTTCTCAGGAACCTCGGATTCCGCTTCTGTTGCGGATCTTGAAGAAGAGTGATCATTCGACATTACTGCTAGGACGAGAAAACATGAACAATGAGATTAATACTACCCGATCCCCGTGTGTGCAAGTGTCGGTGTGTGTACTTGTGTGTACATTGAAAATAAAGCATGAAAGCAATCGAGATCATTAAAATATTAGTCGTCATATGCAGCCGAATTATGTAGTCATTTAGTCCAGAAAGTCCAACATCAGGGCCCTAGCTTAACTGTTCAGAATTTTATGGTGACAAGGCGTCGATTAAATTTTGAAATTTCTTCGCATCGTCAACTATGAGTCGGATCGCAAGGCAGAGGGATCGCCCCCTTTCGGATCGCAAGGCAGAGGGATCGCCCCTTTTGGAGCGCAAGGCAGAAGGGTCGCCCCCCTATCGAATCGCAGGGCAAAGGGATCGCTCCTTCACGGATCGTTGCAACCCCCACGATACGCACCCTTGCTGTCACCACGATCTTCCGTCTCGCCACTCGCCTTCATCTTCTCCTCTCCTTGCCCACAATCCGAGTCGGCCTTCCCTCTTCTTCTTCCTCCTTCGTTTTCCACCTCTCCTTCCCATTCTCGAACTCCGAGCTCTACGCCTGTCAGCCATGGCGACTTCATGATTCCTTCAGAAAATCGCAAATCTCCATCGTTTCTCCCTCAAATTAATCGAAAAAATTCAGGAAAGAGCAGCGTTCACGAATAATAATGCTTTTTGTGTAGTTACCTTTCTAAAAATTGAGGAAATGCTCGGATTTTCGAAGGTTTGAAAAACTTGGGTTCGTTCTTCGATAGTGCAGGAGAAACGATACGGCAGAGAAAAGAAGAAGGAAAGTGAAGAGGGGAGGGTCGGCTTATATAGGCAAAGAGGGCGACCGTTTGTCTCCCCTTCTTTGTCCTACTTGATCCACGAAAGACCAGCGGGCCGCGAACCAAAAGCCCACCACGACTCGAGGAGGATCCCGTTTCGTTCCGAGGCCCAAGTGCACACCCAAGAACGGAACGAATGTCTCGCTAACGGACAGTGACCCGAGCCCGCGATCCGAATTGATTAAATTCAGGAATGAGGATTCTAAAAAATCCCAGAAAGAGAATCGTTCTCTGATCCGCGACTCGTTGAGAAAAAGACGATTCTATAGCTTCGAAGCATGTTCCATCATCGATAAAACATACTTCGAGGGGGCAAAATGTTGGCTCGCTTTTTGACCAAGCCACCTAGGATCATTCATAAGAAGAAAGCATGAAACCACGTTCTCTAAGAATATGAAGGAATGGATCACATCATCGACTCGCCCATTGGTGGATCGCACGCTATCGACTCGCCCACCATCGGATCGCGTCTCGACGGATTGTCCCTATTTCATCAGCGAAGCGACACCTCTATGTGATCCGATCCATACATATGTTGTTGCCCAGTATTGATCGATCCGATCCTCTGGTGCGTGGCGAACCCTCTGACCCGTTCAAGCGTGAGCTAGTCTTCAGCGATCCGAGACGCACGGATCTAGCGACACGTGTCCCTAACCGTCATTTGGACCAATTCTCCCCATCTGCACGATCCGGTTTTCTAGCAGATCGCGACACCTGTCCACAACGGCTAATTTGACTATTTCCTCAACGGTGGCGATGCGATCCGATGTTCTCGGGATTCGTGCCACGTGTAACCACGATCCGCCTGACAAAATCAGCTATAAATAGCCCGGAGCTTGGCATTTTTTGGGATCTTTTTGGCAATATTGAGTACTGAATCTGCCATTGTTGTCAAAATACTAAAATATTGAAAGAAATCCTTGATTGTATTAGTTTTCAAAGTATAATCAATAATATATAAAGTGGACGTAGGCTCGTTAACGCCGAACCACTATAAATTCTGTGTGTTATTTCCTTTTTTCTCATTCTTAGTTGAAACTCTATAAGCTTCAGAACAATTTGGGTGTTAGGTCCAAATTTTGATCTAACAAAATCTCTTCTAAATTCAATCATAATATCTTTCGGTTTCTTCATAGGGACATTTCTAATTTGATCAATAATCAAAGATTTAATAAATCTACTAGAAATATGAACTTTCTTAACATCCCTTAATCCTACACAACACGAATGTTCAAAGTTATAAGTTCTAATAAAGGATCGAAGAGGCTGTCTAGGATCCGAAGAAGCATTTAAATTGAATTTATATCCTTCCTTATTCCAAGATCATATGGCAGATATTTTTTTAGGACAATTTTTAACAAAAATCAATTCATGTCCTTCTTTTATTTGATAAGCCATTAGAAACTCCCTAAAATCTTCAGCACCACTAAAACAATAACCAATAAAATCCATAAGATTCATTTAAGACCCTTTCTTCATAATATCTTTCAAATAAGAACTTGATTAGCCACAAGACTTGCTATTGTAAGAACCAGAACAAACTGAAATGCTATGCTGATTAGAATTAACTGAAAAACTACTGTCAACATTGAGCTCCAAAGCATGATGGCACAAATTTACAGTGAAAACAAAAAAACACTCTTCTTGTAAATTTGAAAGCACAATATTGTATGCAAATCTGAATCAGTGTCAACTTTGATAATCTTAATTTCCAAGGTATATGATATTTCAATAGAACAAGGAGTAAGATGTGTCCAATATTCAATATGCTATTCTTAACAACAATTAAAGAACAACTCATGTCCAGTCGAATAGAGTAGCTATACTCATCAAGTAAAAACAAAACCAAAATACTATTCCCAAGGCTGCTCCTGGAAAAGAAAAAATAAAAACAGATTCAAATATAAATCACAAATGATACTATGAGATGTTAAAAAAAACGTACACAGTCAAAATTAAATAAATTCAGATATAAAGTAGAAAGAAAAGCACTAGTAGTTATTAAAGGAAAAAATAATAGCTATTTGTATGAGTAAATATTAAACAGCAAGAAAATGCTAAATGCACATAGCATTAAAACCTTAAAAATCATAACAGCATATCCACAAACATACATGCCCTTGTTCTTCTCTAGTGATTGAGACCAAATTAGACATATTGACGCAAATAACATGTAAATTCAACAGTAAATAAGATCGACAAAATATAACAAAGAAAAAGTAGAAAATAAATCGAATCGATCGAAAATTCAAAAGTAAATTAGGTTAAAATTACCTGTTAAGATCGATTCAGTAAAAAAATCAAAATAATCCAATCAATGATGTAAAATGTACGTAATCAATGGATGATTCGAATTTCAATTAGAATTAAAAGAAAAAAGAAAGAGGGAAGGAGAAAATTAAAAAGATGGCATTATTTACTTTGGTCTAAAAATGAACCGAAGTTTGGCCTTCAGGAGAATTAAAACTTTGTCCTTTAGCCCATTTTCCACTTTTTGAAATAAAGCAAGAACAATCATTTCATGATGCACCATAGGTAGAAAAGTATATGTACCAAAATTTAATATAAGGGTAATTTTATGAATTAACTCCACTGCTTTTGAATTAATTCTATAAATCTAAGTTATATAATACTTCCTGGGTTTACATTTTGTGTACTTATTAATAAAGCATGAGGGGACTAGCTAAACAAATAGACCATGCCTTCCTCCATAATAATTTGAAAATCAAGAGCTATAATGCCCAAAGTCATAAACAACACACAAGATGAAAATAATAAGAACCGCATCTAAACCAAAAAATGCATCTGAAGAATTTATGCAGATTCACAAAGCTGCCGTAGGTTCCAAAATGAGACAGAGGATATAAGGATCCAAATCGTCATGTCCAGTAGTTATAATACATTTATTTTTATCAACATCTATAATGTAGCAAAATGTAACGGCCCGCCCCGCACCAACCGACATTTACTCTAAAAGTGCGCTGTACACATGTCCAGTTAGCACGGAACGGGTCGTCAGAAGGAAAAGGGAAGAAGGAAATGAACATACAAAGAACCTGTAGAATGTCTCAAGCGCATAGAATAAAATATAATAATAATATACTTGACATAAAACAGGAGAGACAGTGCATAAGCTGAAAACCAGAATTAAGCATCATAGCAGCGGAAATCCAAAATACAGCTTATTACAACTTTTCAAACTGTCTCAAAGAAAAAGTAAGATAAATGAGGTACACTACTAATGCCCAAGTAGCGACCACCAACGACACAGGGAGAATGTGCATATATATATCATACGTGGAAGCCTCCTGCCCGCCTCCGAATCAGCTACTCGCGCATCACCAGCTAACCTGTCTCTAGTCTGCTCGTGTGAGCACCCAGAGTAATAAGAGGAGACATAAAACTCTGGGTCAGACATAAAGCCTGGTATGAGCGATAAGCATCTAAAGTGAACAATAACAGGTAGACTGAAACATACCTGAACCTGGACCTGCAACCAAAGAGTTAGCACTATATACTGTACAACACTCTAAGGTACCATATCAAACGGTGTAAAGATACGGAGGTGGGGAAGGTGTGCATGTCGTAATGATGGCAAACAATCAAACATAGCATCCATCCTCACATCTCTCACTCAGTGCGTAAAGCATACGATATTCACCACTTCGATCACCCAACATACCTTGCAACGATCACTCTGCCCCATGAAGTCATAAATGGCTTCACTGCACTGATAACGTAGCAACTAATTCCTCGCTATGTCCACTTGCCCCATGGAGTTATTCACCCCATCTGCGCTGGCTCACAGCCTTACCAATCCTTACTATGTCCACTTGCCCCATGGAGTTGTTCACCCCATCTGCGCTGGCTCATAGCCTTACCAATCCTTACTATGTCCACTTGCCCCATGGAGTTGTTCACCCCATCTGCGATGGCTCATAGTCTTACTACGCATCACCTTGCCCCTCAGGTCATAATGACCCTACTGCAGTGATAACGTAGTCTTGCTACCATCACCTTGCCCCTCAGGTCATAATGACCCTACTGCACTGATAAGTAGCCATCATTCATTTTTAGTGGTGAATCGAAGTTATGAACGTCGACAACTCCTTAGCACATGTCCCGCAGCAAAGCCCAACCATGAAGTGAGCTCATCGGTTCCCAACTGGATCCTGAGCTCTAACTTCCCATATTGGGCTACCTTTGCATCTCGGGTTATTGGTTAATACTGGGTCGGGTCGAGTTCCTCCTCAAGCCATCGGTTCATGTCGGGTATCCTTCATCGGTTCGGGTCGGATATCCTTCATCGGTTCGGGTCGGGTCTTCTTCTGGTATGGTTCGGGTCGGGTGTTTCTCCTCGGGCCGGGTCGGATGCCATCCCCCTCCAGTTTGTGCTTTCGCTCCGATCTTCCTCCTCATCCTTCACGTGCTCCAATCCGATCAATTTTCGTGCTTCCGCTCCGATCCGTCCTCCTTAATCCGATCCGATCCCAGTTCAGTTAGCGTGGCCTTCCTTTTTGCCAATTTTCTCAAGTGTTAGGCTCCGATCCGATCGAATCCCTTGCCCAGTTCAACATATCCGATCCGAGCCCCATATTCGATCCGATCCGAAACCTGCACTGTTTTCTGAAACTGTTCCAGCAAGTTTTTACGCCATTCGACGACGTTTTCGACCATTCTAACTATTGAAATCAATCACAAAGCATCTCATACAGTCATAGCAACATGTATAATCAACCACAAACATCAAAACATCAATATGATAGGTTAAAATGGATCAAACATACCCAAAATCCCACATTTCCCCTTAAGCATGTTTAGGTGAAACTAATGATAGGATTAGCAAAACTTAACCAAATTAACCCAAATTCATATCAGAGGTCTAAAACATCATTTAAGAATTTATGAACATTTTTCCCGAATTTTATCATGTTTAAATTCGCTAATTAACACTAATCACCCCTAATTAGCCATAATTTGTGCAAAACTATGCAAATCACTCACCTTAGCCACAAATAAACTAAGATCTGAAATAAATCTCTGATTTGATGTGGATCCCAATGCTAAACAGCCGCCCCAATGTTGCTTTGGTGTAGATCTTCCTTGATTAGAGGTTGCTAAGCCAAATACTTGACTAAAAGGTGATTTGGAGGTAATTTAGAGATTGGAGGCCATTTTTAGGGTTCCTTGGTGATAAGTGGATGCTAGAAAACTGAAATGGAATGATTCTCTATCTCATTTCAGCCTTCCCATAACCCTAATCCCGAAATGGGTTATGGGCCTACTCAATAATCACCCGATTTGGCCCGGTTAAGCAGTTTTTCACCTTCCAAACCTTATTTCAGCCATATTTCCCAAACGGTAAGTCCGTTTGGCTATTGTGACCACTCTACGGAAAGGTAAACCATCAAACGAATCCAATGGAAGTGGTTTAAGGCAAAATTCCTTTCCAATCAAAAGTTATGGCCAAAACAAGATCAACTAAGGGCAAAATGGTCATTTAAAAATCGACAAAAATCATAAGCATGGGAAATGACACTAATAGATGTTTCCCAAAGTTACATGACCATACGACTTCATATGAGAAAGAAATAAATATTCTACGATCCTCCGATGCGTAGAATGCGGGTCGTTACACTCTTCCCCCCTTAATAAATTTCGCCCCCGAAATTCCCTAATCAAAGCACACACAAAGGTCCCGCATGCCTATCAATCATAAAACAACAATCAAACATGCAAACAAGTAAAACAAGTCTACCCTAGCATGCGGAAAACTAAATTGCAAAGTAAATCTTACCTGGCAAAGAGTTCTGGATATGCCTTCCTAATGCTCTCCTCTGTCTCCCAAGTACAATCATTCTCGTTCTCGCCCCACTGAACCTCGACTAGCTTCACCGCCTTCCTTCGAAGTTGCTTTGTATCGTGCCCCACAATACGAATCGACTTGCGGTTCCCAACCGCCTCGGGTTCTACTTCGAAGTCCTCTAACTGATTAGGTGAAATAGTCATGTCTGAGTCGTGAACGAACTTCCTTAGTTGGGAAACATGAAATACATTGTGAACTCCCACCATTTTCTCTGGTAAACCAACTTTATACGCCAAATTCCCGACTAGTTCAAGAACAGGGAATGGACCAACAAATCTTGGTGCCAACTTGCCTCTCCTGCCAAATTGAATCACGCTCTTTAACGGAGAGATCTTGACGAACACCAAGTCACCAAAGGAGAATTTCAATTCTCTTCTCCTCTTATCAGCATAACTCTTCTGCCTATCTTGGGCAGCCTTCATTCGTTGTTGAATGATCTTAATCTTATCGGAAGTTTCACTCACCACATCTGGTCCAAGCATAAACTTCTCGCCAGTCTCTATCCAACATGATGGTGAGTTACACGGTCTTCCGTACAAAGCTTCATATGGAGCCATACCGATACTGGATTGGTAGCTATTATTATATGCAAACTCTACTAGATGCAAATGGTCATCCCACGATCCACCAAAATCCAATATACAAGCTCTCAAGAGATCTTCCAATATACGATTCACCCTCTCCGTTTGACCGTCGGTCTGAGGATGATAAGCGGTACTGAGATGTAATCCTGACCCTAGAGCCTCTTGTAAGCTTTTCCAAAACCCACTAGTAAACAACGGGTCTCGGTCACTCACAATGCTTTTGGGTACTCCATGAAATCTCACTACCCACTTCATATACAATTCTGCCAACTTGGCTGCCGTTCTGGTCGATTTGACTGGTATAAATCTTGCACTTTTAGTCAATCGATCCACAATTACCCAAATGCTATCATATCACGATCTAGTCTTTGGTAAACCATCGATGAAATCCATCGAGACTTGTTCCCATTTCCTTTCGGGAATCTCTAATGGTTGCAACAACCCACTAGGCTTCTTTTGCTCGGCTTTAACTAGCTGGCAATTCATGCATTTGGATATAAACTTCCCAACGTCTCTTTTCATCCCTTCCCAGTAGTAGGTTTGCTTCATGTCTCGATACATTTTATTACCACCGGGATGTATAGTCAGTTTTGAGTGATGACATTCTCTAAGCACTTCATCTCTCAAACCATTCACGTTGGGCACAACTAGTCTTCCATTCTTTCGAAGCCATCCACCTCGATCAAGCCCATACACATTCATCTCCTCATCGATACCCATCTCTAACTTAGAGATGATTTCCAATAGGTTAGGATTGTCGCTCTGACTAGAGCCGATCCGCTCAATCAAAGTGGGTCTGATCGTCAAACTAGCTAGCATGACTGGATCCAATTCACACTTTGGTCTGAAATCAAACCCCGCGATATACTCCAGTTGTTTCCATTCAAGAAACATTTCCCCTAAGCTGGCATGTCTCCTACTCAAGGCATCGGCTACCGCATTACCCTTCCCAGGTGTATATGGGATATCAAAATCATACGAAGCCAAGAACTCTAACCATCTTTACTGACGGAGATTCAGATCTTTCTGAGAGAAGAGATACTTTAACGATTTATGATCGGTAAACAACTCAAATCTTTCTCCCAAAAGATAGTGTCTCCACATCTTCAGCGCAAACACGATCGCTGCTAATTCCAAATCATGGGTAGGATACTTCTTCTCATGCGGCTTTAGCTGTCGACTAGCATAAGCCACAACCCTACCTCCTTGCATCAATACTGCACCCAGTCCGGTACCACAAGCATCCGTGTATACCGTCATCTCTTCATTTCCTTTAGGAATGACTAACACTGGCGCACGCGTCAACTTCTCCTTTAGACTCTTGAAGGCATCCTCACACACTCCGTCCCAGACGAAGGACTGATTCTTGTTAGTCAATTGAGTCAACGGTGCTGCTATCTTGGAGAAGTCCTGGATAAACTTACGATAATATCCAGCTAACCCCAAGAAACTTCTTGCATCTATTGCATTCTTGGGCGTAGGCCAATCCTGTACCGTAGCCACCTTTGTAGGGTCCATGGCAATACCACTCTCGGAAACAACGTGGCCCAAGAATCTCACTTCCCTTCTCCAAAAATGACACTTAGAGAATTTCGCTTTCAATTGGTGTTTCCTCAACACCTCCATCACTATCCTCAAGTGTCCCTTGTGTTCCTCCTCTGTCCTTGAGTAAACAAGGATATCATCCACGAACACAAGAACAAACTTATTCAACTGATCTCTGAATACTCGATTCATAAGATCCACAAAGTAGGCTGGTGCATTGGTCAACCCAAATGGCATGACCAACCACTCATAAAATCCAGACGGCGTCCTAAATGCCGTTTTCGGAACACTCTCATCTGCTACTCGGAGCTGATGAAATCCTGTCGCGAGGTCCAACTGGGAGAACACTATTGCTCCTTCCAGTTGATCAAACAAATCATCTATCCGCGGTAGAGGATACTTATTCTTCCTCGTCACCTTATTCAACTCGCGATAGTCCACACACAAACGAAGGGAACCATCTGTCTTAGTGGCAAACACAACTGGTGCCCCGCACTCGGAGACACTCCTTCTAATAAATCCCTTCTTCAAAAGATTGCTGACTTGCACCCCGAGCTCTCGCTGCTCCCTTGGTGCCATACGACGAAGTGGCATCACTATAGGTCTGGCATCTTTCACTAAATCAATACGGAACTCAATCTCTCGGTGTGGTGGAAGCCCGGTCACCTCCTCAAAGACGTCCGGATACTGGCCAACCACGGGCACATCTGATAACTCATCCTGCGGGATGTCGAGGGAATTTACAAAACTAGCCATAACCCCATCACTAGGTAGACTACCAAACACTACCCTCCGCCCATCATCCGCCCTCACTGTCACCAAAAATCCCTCACAGTCTACCACCACCCCGTATCTTTGGAGCCAATCGACTCCCAATATAATGCCATACCCAGTAAAGCCCAAAACAAAGCAATCACATACAAACAAACATCCATGACTCGATAAGACCAAATTCCTGCAAATCATACTAAGGCTAGTCGAACCACCAATCGGGTTCGTCACAACCAATGGTCTATCGACTATCTCGGGTTCCAGTCCCAACCTATCTACCAGGTCACTAGATATGAAGGAACGGGAAGCCCCAGTATCAAACAAAACTCGAACTGGTACATCATAAATAGAAAGCATACCTTGAATAACAACATTCTTTCCTTTCTCCGCCGCAGTTGGGGCATTCGACGAAGAAGGAACGACATCAATAACATATGCTTTCACAATCTGCTTCTCCTTAAGAGGTTGCAGACACTTATCCTTGAAGTGTCCCACTTGACCACGGTTGAAGCACTTCTTATCCGCTGGCTTGGCCCGACAATCTTTAGCATAATGGCCCTTCTTACCACAGCTGAAGCACTCAACATTCTTCTTGCTCTTTTTCTGACAACCTTTAGATTGGTCCTGCTTTCTCTTATTCTGAGAGTTATTCTTGCCTCCACCGCCTGCTTACGGCTTTGGCCCTTCTGCGGATGCAGCCTCAGTCTTTGACTTAGGGTAAAGACTCTCTGAACTCAAAGCTTTCCCCACGATCGATTCAAAAGTCTCATCGATGTGATTGATAAGCCTTTCCCCTAAGTATCCATCCAAGCCAGTAATGAATTTCTCATTCTTCTTCTCAGGAGTGTCGATAAGAGACAATCCATACTTCGACAAAGTGTCGAACTCAGCAATATAGTCAGAAACTGCTCTCCCATTCTGCTTGAGTTCCAAGAACCTCTTGAACAACACTAACTTCTGGGCAGCTGGAATAAACTTCTCGCTAAAGCGAGCCTTGAACTGAACCCAAGTAACCTGATCCTCTGGAGTAGCTGTTCTAATGGCATTCCACCAATTCATCGCTCGCCCTTGCAGCTGACGAGACGCTAGCCTTCTCTTCATCGCATCCTCAAGACCCAAGTCATCGAAGATATGGTCACAGCTATCCATCCAGTCCTGAACATCCGTGGCCGACTCCGTTCCGTGGAACGGCTTTCCACCAAGATTAGTGTAATCTTTGCATAAATTGGCGAAATCGACCCTAGGCGCCTGCACTACTGGGCCAACACCAACTCCGGGATTGGGAACTGCCCCTTGCACTTCTCTAAGCATGTCTCTCATGAGGTTAGTAAACATCGCCCTCATGTCAGCGGCATTCCCTTGGTTTGTCCCTCTACCAGCACCCCTCGTGTCTTGGCTCATCGTCAATCTGAAAAAGGGAAACGATTAACAACCCCATAGTGGTGCTAGTACAGTGCGACTTCATTCTCATACTACTAATAGTATATATATACATAGCTTTTGAAAACCAAAGTAATCACAAATACGCGCTCTCATATACGTACTATCTCTCCCTAGTGTCTTTCCCTAGGTTAACTACGCAACCTAGAGCTCTGATACCAAGTGTGACGGCCCGGCCCGCACCAACCGACATTTACTCTAAAAGTGCGCTATACACATGTCCAGTTAGCACGGAACGGGTCACCAGAAGGAAAAGGAAAGAAGGAAATGAACATACAAAGAACCTGTAGAATGTCTCACAGCGCATAGAACAAAATATAATAATAATATACTTGACATAAAATAGGAGAGACAGTGCATAAGCTGAAAACCAGAATTAAGCATCATAGCAGCGGAAATCCAAAATACAGCTTATTACAACTTTTCAAACTGTCTCAAAGCAAAAGTAAGATAAATGAGGTACACTACTAATGCCTAAGTAGCAACCACCAACGACACAGGGAGAATGTGCATATATATATATATATATCATACGTGGAAGCCACCTGCCCGCCTCCGAATCAGCTACTCGCGCATCACCAGCTAACCTGTCTCTAGTCTGCTCGTGTGAGCACCCAGAGTAATTAGAGGAGACATAAAACTCTGGGTCAGACATAAAGCCTGGTATGAGCGATAAGCATCTAAAGTGAACAATAACTGGTAGACTGAAACATACATGAACCTGGACCTGCAACCAAAGAGTTAGCACTATATATTGTACAACACTCTAAGGTACCATATCAAACGGTGTAAAGATATGGAGGTGGGGAAGGTGTGCATGTCATAATGATGGCAAACAATCAAACATAGCATCCATCCTCACATCTCTCACTCAGTGCGTAAAGCATACGATATTCACCACTTCGATCACCCAACATACCTTGCTACGATCACTCTGCCCCATGAAGTCATAAATGGATTCACTGCACTGATAACGTAGCCACTAATTCCTCGCTATGTCCACTTTCCCCATGGAGTTATTCACCCCATCTGCGCTGGCTCATAGCCTTATCAATCCTTACTATGTCCACTTGCCCCATGGAGTTGTTCACCCCATCTGCGCTGGCTCATAGCCTTACCAATCCTTACTATGTCCACTTGCCTCATGGAGTTGTTCACCCCATCTGCGCTGGCTCATAGCCTTACCAATCCTTACTATGTCCACTTGCCCCATGGAGTTGTTCACCCCATCTGCGATGGCTCATAATCTTACTACGCATCACCTTGCCCCTCAGGTCATAATGACCCTAATGCACTGATAACGTAGTCTTGCTACCATCACCTTGCCCCTTAGGTCATAATGACCCTACTGCACTGATAAGTAGCCATCATTCATTTTTAGTGGTGAATTGAAGTTATGAACGTCGACAACTCCTTAGCACACGTCCCGCAGCAAAGCCCAACCGTGAAGTGAACTCATCGGTTCCCAACTGGATCCTGAGCTCTAACTTCCCATATTGGGCTACCTTTGCATCTCGGGTTATTGGTTAATACTGGGTCGGGTTCCTCCTCAAGCCATCGGTTCGGGTCGGGTATCCTTCATCGGTTCGGGTCGGGTCTTCTTCTGGTACGGTTCGGGTCGGGTGTTTCTCCTCGGGTCGGGTCGGATGCCATCCCCCTCCAGTTTGTGCTTCCGCTCCGATCCGCCTCCTCATCCTTCACGTGCTCCAATCCGATCCTTTTTCGTGCTTCCGCTCCGATCCGTCCTCCTTAATCCGATCCGATCCCAGTTCAGTTAGCGTGGCCTTCCTTTTTGCCAATTTTCTCAAGTATTAGGCTCCGATCCGATCGAATCCCTTGCCCAGTTCAACATATCCGATCCGAGCCCTATATCCGATCCGATCCGAAACCTACACTGTTTTCTGAAACTGTTCCAGCAAGTGTTTACGCCATTCGACGACGTTTTCGACCATTCTAACTATTTAAATCAATCACTAAGCATCTCATACAGTCATGGCAACATGCATAATCAACCACAAACATCAAAACATCAATATGATAGGTTAAAATGGATCAAACATACCCAAAATCCCACATTTCCCCTTAAGCATGTTTAGGTGAAACTAATGATAGGATTAGCAAAACTTAACCAAATTAACCCAAATTCATATCAGAGGTCTAAAACATCATTTAAGAATTTATGAACATTTTTCCCGAATTTTATCATGTTTAAATTCGCTAATTAACACTAATCACCCCTAATTAGCCATGATTAGTGCAAAACTATGCTAATCACTCACCTTAGCCACAAATAAACTAAGATCTGAAATAAATCTCTGATTTGATGTGGATCCCAATGCTAAACAGCAGCCCCAATGTTGCTTTGGTGTAGATCTTCCTTGATTAGAGGTTGCTAAGCCAAATCCTTGACTAAAAGGTGATTTGGAGGTAATTTAGAGATTGGAGGCCATTTTTAGGGTTACTTGGTGATAAGTGGAGACTAGAAAACTGAAATGGAATGATTCTCTATCTCATTTCAGCCTTCCCATAACCCTAATCCCGAAATGGGTTATGGGCCTACTCACTAATCACCCGATTTGGCCCGGTTAAGCAGTTTTTCACCTTCCAAACCTTATTTCAGCCATATCTCCCAAACGGTAAGTCCGTTTGGCTATTGTGACCACTCTACGGAAAGGTAAACCATCAAACGAATCCAATGGAAGTGGTTTCAGGTCAAAATTCCTTTCCAATCAAAAGTTATGGCCAAAACAAGATCAACTAGAGGCAAAATGGTCATTTAAAAATCGACAAAAATCATAAGCATGGGAAATGACTCTAATAGATGTTTCCCAAAGTTACATGACCATACGACTTCATATAAGAAAGAAATAAATATTCTACGATCCTCCGATGCGTAGAATGAGGGTCGTTACACAAAATATCTAATTTGTATGTATGAAAATAGTGAAATTTATGAACGGTTCAAAAATGGAACCAAAATAAGTGCACTACAAGGTTTCAAAACATTCAAAGCATTCAACCCATATCTTTATAATAGATGAAAAGGGATAGCTGGTATTCATTTTTTTTCCTTTAATAGGTATCAAATTGTCCTAAGTACACGACTGTCGTAGAAGAAATATGCGTCAGGCTATTAATGTTTCTAAATTGGGTTAATCACTTGTTTTGTCTAATCTATATCCAAGGAACATGATGCACCACTAATTGTTTCTTAACTCTTAAGAACATCGTTATTTTACCTAAATCTAAATTGTGCTATCGGAAACAAAAGAGAAAACTGTTAATTTAAGCAAACAATTTGAATGGAACACCGAAATGCTGATCATACAAGCCCACTCAAATTTACAAGGACATATTTATATCAACAAACAACCCAGTTTAACTACCATTAGTCAACAGTTTATATATTATACAACTTTATTCAATGCGATGAACAGAATGTATAAATGAGTAGAAGTGGCTATATTCGTTGCCATTTTTTTATTTAATGGCAGCAAACAATCTACCAAATTAGTGATCCTTTATACTGTATTTTCATTTCAAAGAGTTGCATGATATCCTTATAAAACAGTAAAAGAGGTTCAATAACTGATGTTATAGAAGTGTAAAATGCTAGGTTTATGTTACGACCCGGATTTTTAGCCATTGAATTCTGAATATTTAAATTGGTTTAAATATTTTATTTGAATTATATATAGGAATTTATAACGAATTTATTTATAAAACGAAGTTGGAACGTATAATTTATAATATAATTAAAACGAGCTCGAAATAGTCGCGGTAGTTCGTAATTTACGATTTAAACTTCAACTGAATATACAGAATTCATAATAAGTCGGATTTCTTTGAAATAAGAAACGTTTGAATCTATTGAACTGTATCTTTCTGATGGTAGTGAAAATCGAGATTTCAGTTTATAGATTGTAAGTTACGTCCAAAACAAATTTTCAAATAGTCGCTATAGAATCGTATATATGCCATAACAATTATTTAAATATATTTAAATATCGGTCTTGAATTTGGACAAGGTTCTTTTGAGGTGCAGTTATAATTTAAATTTTACTGTAATTTTTAATTAATTAAATATGCAACTTTTTATTTGGAGTAATTTGCACCCTATATTAATATTTTGATTTTTCATAATATCAGTTAAACTACCGATATTATTATATTTTTGGGATCGCGGTACCTCGCTGGACACGATCATATATTTATTTCTGTCCGTAGCCGTTCATACGCGAATGAAGTCTACGTAACAACGCACCATTTAGATTCATTTTATTTATAAATAAACAATAAATATATTATAGTATACAATGTAATTTCGATTTTTGTTCACTCACTAATGTTATGAAACTATGTAGACACTTTTTGGCATAACCACATGCCTACTAAAACAAATGACAGGACCTACTCTATTTTTTTTCTTCCGTGCTCGCCAAACTATTTGCATTGCCGTGCATATCAAGTTTCCTACATCCGTGCGTCTCAAGAAATTGGAAAACCGTGCTTGGCACGCTGCCAACACCGTGAATTCCACGACTTCTCAAATCTATATAAACAAAACAAGCCGTCTCCTCTTCATTTCTTTCCCTTCAGTAAAAGCAAGAAAATAATTACCATTCCAAAATCCATTAAAATTCAAATAAAACGAACGATCCACATCTTTCCAACTCCTCCGCCTTCATTCTCCTCCGCCAGGCCTTATCGCAACTTATTTTCTGAAGTTAATTTGCTCGTTTCAGCGAGATCTAACCATAGCCAGTGGTGATCCAAACTCCGGTGCTTCCAGTTTGTGGTGGCGACCTTCTCAAGTGCTCACGGTCTTCGTGAAATTTCTGAGGCTAGGAAGGACGAAGCAAGGTCAGACCGGAGGAAAGGGGCAGAGTTGGGGTACATGGTGGTCGCGACTTTACTGTAGAAGGCAGGGGAGGTGGGTAGACGCGTTTTGAAGTGGAGACTCATGGGGGAACTTGCGGGTGTAGTGAGGAGGAGAATGGGGAGTTTGGTCGCCTGTAGGAGTAGATCTGGAGTAGCAGGTGCGGGTTTTGCTTTGGGTTAACTCTTAATGAGGTATTTAAATATTGATGGCTTAATTAAGTATTTTGGATGGATGTGGATAGTTAATGTGGGGATAAAAGGGTGTGAAGGATGACAATTTGGAGTTTACAGTGGAAAATTTAGTGGAGGCTGGCTTGCATGAGTAGTAGGGTACGTGACAAGCGTGAGGATTCAAGGGAAATATTGGCTTAGGTTGTTAAGTTGCAGACTCTAATGAACTGTTATGTTTGGATGAGTTATATATATGCAACTTGCAAGGGTTGAACGTAAAGCTGGTTGAGTCCGAGCAGAAGGGACAGATGTTTTCAGCTTACACAGAAGTGTTTAAGCATGGTAATCTTGCGGTAAGGAAGGTGGGAATTGATTGATCAGAGACCGTGGATTGTGGAAGAAAAACAGATCGGTTTAATCTAAACAAAGTTGAAACAAACGAAATTGGTCGCGATGAAATCATGACGATGAGATCTACGGCATAAAACTAATTTGGTTGAGAGCAGAACTATTGGAATTTCGAGATAAAATCGAACGATCGTTTGATTTTAAATAAATGCAGAATTGTCAGCTACAACCAAGGTGAGTAAACTCACCAACTCTAACTCGTTATATTTTTAAATTTTAAACTGTGTGATAATTGTTTGGATAAATTGGTTGATCGTTGATCGATTTATTAATTCTGTTTACTTTGATATTTCATATTGATGTGAAATAATATTATGGATGTGACTAACATCTGTGGATACACGGAACAGGTCGGAGGGATCGAACTGGATTCCTCAACATTTTATTTACTGTTTTTATTTATTGTGATATATGACCGATAGTTGATTAGGTTATGGTTGAATTACACTGGCCCAAGAAACTGGTATTTTAAATACCGTAAAATATTTCCGAATATAGAAAAAAAAAGGGGAATTTGGATTTCAAATAGAATTTATTTTCAAATAGAAATCGAATTTTTGAAAGGGGATGAAATAGAACTTGTTCAAATAAATATACGAGCAATGGATTTTAAACAATGTTTATAGATTTATCAAAAGATGTTTCTTAGGATAAATTGGGATAGGCTTACATAGAAAAGTGGGAAACGGTTTTTGAGATTTGATATTTTTAATTAGATTTGAACTTAAAGGGAATTTATTCACCAAACTGAAATATAATTTCAAATGTACTTGAAATTAGGAACTGGTTTAATTGGGTAATACAAGGTTGGTTATAAATGACGTTGATAAATCCAGTAAAGTATTATCTTAGGGAATATCAAGTTTTAAATGGATTTTTGAAATAAAGTCCGAGGAAGAGGTTTGTTGTAAAGAAAGTGGAAAGAGGATTTTTATAACCTTTATCGTATGGGTTGTCGACAAACAGAATGGTATATGTCTGCATTGTTTAAATCCAGACCATTTTTGACTATCTTTTAAAAATGAATAATGGAAGCGTGTGCGTCGCACACGGTATCGCACACGGTATTTTATTCAGGCAACGATTATAATGCTGCTGTTATCACAAATGTTTTTAACAGCGATTTTTACGCTGCTATTATAATAAAAGCTAAACAGCAATGGTAACGCTGTCATTGAAAGAAATATTTATAAATTAAATATTGGGAAACAACGATTATAACGATGTTGTATAATAAATGCTGTGTAAGTCTAAACAATGATTTTAATGCTACCATTATAATTAAAGTTTTATAAATCAAATACAACAATTATAACGCTACTGTTATAATCAAATGTTTTTCCATAAAGAAAGTAGATTCTGAGATTGAATCTGAGAGTCACATAAGTGATGTTTTGTTGGAGCGTGAGCTTTGACTATTTCAAAGTTAAGAATTTCGTTCAGTTAAGGTCTGAGTGGTAATTATACCCCAACTTGACTGACTGCATGATTGACAGAGAAATGGTTAAGGCTCGATAGCAAGAATTGGTTAGTGATATCGTTAGTTAACGAATAATTTATGATTTGAGTTATAGTAACGATGTTTCATAACATCAGTTTGATTTAAAGGATTTAGAAATGTTTTCTAACTGCAATAAGAGATATTTTCTCGAATAAAGGAATTATAATATTGAAAATGTTTTTTCAAAGAATCGAGACGGGAAATCGAGTTTCAAAAGAATACGAAAGATGAGAAAAGGGAATTGGAAATGATAATATAATAAGTAATTGATTTAAAGGAGCCAATGTTGATTGATCGATCGAATTCCTACCTGGAAATAAGATCGTTGGTTGCACATTTAATTTTCTTTGATAGTTAAATCACCGACTATCAAAGTTTTGATTTATTTTATACAAATATGGAGAGAACGGGATCAGATTTAATATCTGAAACCCACTCTGTGTTGGTATAAGCGTTATGAATCAGCTTATGCTGAAAATAATTGAAGACGGAGTTATGCAAGGGCTATCCTGTTACAGGATGGTGCCTTCGATTTGTCCAGACCCAGGACAACTTGTATGGACGAGTGTCTGACAGAGTATTTCCAATTGGGTTACTTACGTTGATTCCTTCAAACGTACGAAGTTGATGGCATAGAAGAGAAACTTCTTTAGCCTAACAATCTGAGTATTTTTGTGAGAATCAATTAGTGATTTCCGATGGATCTAACGATGTGGCATTCAAAGTGAATGGTGGCCAGATGTTCTGGAAGATAATTCAAACCTCAAGCCTCACAACCCGGGAATTGACAAAAATCGGGCAGGCAGCTTGGCTATGTGGGTCGTACCCATTAGGATGTATAATCACCAATCTAGAGAAATTCCATTTGTTCTTTAATCTGTCGATGCTGTCCTTTTCGGGAGACGGTTGCTGATCCCAACCGTTGGTGATATACATTCGATACACTAAAGCGAAATGAGTGGTCGTTCATGTGAGGGCCGGGTTGCCAGACGTTCTTGTTGAACCCAGTGTATTCGTCTCTAGAGATACACTATTGGCAGGTGGTCCCATACCTTGTCATGTTGGAAATCCAATCTCCAATAAGCGCCCTGCGATTTTCAATTTTATATTATATATGGAGCGTGAGATGTAAGCGTTCCGCTAGATTCTATTTATTTGATGTAGACATTTTTATAATATCACCAGATTTTGATATCAAAATGGTTTGGGCTATCGTAAGGTAAAAACCATCTGTGTTTATGTGTGGATCGGTCTTACGATTATCATTTCTATGAAAAGGGTTTTGAAAGTTAAACCAATGGTTGGAGTTTACTCACACCAGTCCCATGACTGATCCAGAGTTTGTTTTGTTTTGTTTTCCCTAAACTCTTGGGTACCCAAATTTGTACGGGCAGTCAAGTGGTCGGGATATTTCAAATTCGCTTGGAGGAGCTCGAAGCAGGAGGCTTCACCTGTTAGCTGTAGACTATCATATTTCCGCTGTGTATTGTTAATGTATCTGGAAACAGGTGTTTATAACTGTTCCAGAGATAACCGTTGTGCTCTGATAATGGTATGCATATAAAGTTACTGATTTGTATTTCAAAGTTTATGTTATCTAATATATTTTATTCATTCCGCTGTGAGTTTGTGATCTTCGTTGTCTTCTATTCTATTATTTCTTTCTTTCTATTTCTCATCCTCTAACTTCTTTCTTATAATGATTCGTATTTCTGTGCCATTTGGGTTGGACGTGTGGTGTTATTAGTCGACTCAAAGGGTACGGATTTGCGGGTCATTTTATTTGGTATCAGAGCTGAAGGTTGAGCGATAACCTTGGCTCTGTGGCGTGACTCTGTAGAGATGGGGTTAGTAATACCCTAAATTGAGTTTGAGTGTATATATATGAGCGCGTATTTGTAGATTTGATATGAAATTGGTTTTATATTGTGTTGACTGATTTATTGAGTGGTTTATGAATTCTGGTCGATACAGGAAGTACAACTGTATGATAGGTATTTCTAAACTCTCGAACAAAGCAATTCGACACAGTATTGTTTTTAAAAAAATGGGTGAACGAAATAATTTACCCAAAGATTATTTTGGTTTAAAAAGGAATAATTTCTGAGTTATTGTATATAAATGTGTTGATTGTTATTACAATCAAATGGAATTATAAAACATTGAAATGGTTATATAACCAAGATAAACTAGAATTAAATTCAAACCATAATTTGAATTTAAATCCCGGATGTTTAGAAAATATTTTCTCGAATATTATGAATATAACATTGTTTTGAAGGAGTTTTTGAATAAGGATGATTTTGAATGGATTTTAAAAGTGATAAAGCACTGAAATCACTTCAGTGGCAAGAAAATAATTCGGATAATGGGTCGCGACATTATCGGTATTCATTTTCAAGTTTCTGAGTGGTGGATTGCTACCATGAAAATTCTTTGATTGGAAATTGCTTTGAAAAGAACAAGTTATTTCTATAAAATCCAAGTGTTTTGAATTTGCAAAAAGATTTTAAATATATGTGTATAGTTATATGATTTCAAACTAATTTGAAATAAACCTTGGGAATTCGAATTCTGAATTTAATATAAGTTAAATAGATTAAAAAGGTGGAAGTAAAATCGAATGGATTAAAATTTAACTAAAGTTTAGTTAAATGGAGCGAGACGACCCTAAAGAAAACAAAATTTGTTCGAAATCCATTGAAATGGAATTTGTTTGAAATTAGATGGAAAACTTGGCTGGATAAATGGTTTATAAGAAAATGATATGAACTGGGTTATCATTGGGCATATATTGAAGCATACAAAATTGTGTGAACCCTTGATGGTAAATAAACTAGTTAAAACCAATATGCAAGAAATTTGGGATTGAATGCAAAATTGTATTGGATTGGAATTTAATTTAAGTTAAATGGAAATTAGATTGGATGGAGATAATCTCGAATGAAATTAAGTAGAGAGAAATGTTGAGATTTGAACTTTTAAGTGAATTCGATATAAACAAGTTGAACATATATTGGATAGTGTTGTTTTGAATTAAAATATGAATTGAAACTCAAACTAAGTAAGTGGATTGATTAGTGAAATGCAAATCAAATTGAATTGGTAGAATGGAGATGAACTAATCATGAAGTTGATTCGTGAGTTAAAAATCAAGAGTTGGATTGATTTGAAACCAACTGGAAAGGGATATATGTGTGCTGAGCAGATATTGAATGGAAGCAAATACAAGAGATAGAAATATGCCCGACAAAAAGGTACATGTTTACAATATTACTTGGGTTTGATGGTTTTATGACCCTATGAGGCAGGCCGCTTGGCTTTTTGATTTTCTTTTGGATTGGAGAAGGCCTAGAAAGGCGAGTTGTGGTTGTACCGATTGAGCCGTGCAGAGGAGATGCTGCCGAAATTTTTCAGAATTTAAAGTGTTAGAGAATTTTCAGAAATTTTGAAAATTTTCGTTAGTAAGAATAAATTAATCTTTTAAATGAAATAAATTGGTCCAGTTAAACTAAAGTTAAGAAATGAGCAAAAAGGAATTTTTGGACCTAGTTAATAGGGTATGTAGCATCTTTTCCCTACCTTAGCAATTTCGAGGACGAAATTATTTTAAGGGGGAAGGAATGTAACGACCCGGATTTTTAGCCATTGAATTCTAAATAATTAAATTGGTTTAAATATTTTATTTGAATTATATATAGGAATTTATAACGAATTTATTTATAAAACGAAGTTTGAACGTATACTTTATAATATAATTAAAACGAGCTCGAAATAGTCGTGATAGTTCGTAATTTATGATTTAAACTTCAACTGAATATACAGAACTCATAAAAAGTCGGATTTCTTTGAAACAAGAAACATTTGAATCTATTGAACTGTATCTTTCTAATGGTAGTGAAAAATCGAGATTTCATTTTATAGATTGTAAGTTACGTCCAAAACAAATTTTCAAATAGTCGCTATAGAATCGTATATATGCCATAACAGTTATTTAAATATATTTAAATATCGGTCTTGAATTTGGACAAGGTTCTTTTGAGGCGTAGTTATAATTTAAATTTTAGAATTTTACTGTAATTTTTAATTAATTAAATATGCAACTTTTTATTTGGAGTAATTTGCACCCTATATCAATATTTTGATATTTCATAATATCAGTTAAACTACCGATATTATTATATTTTTGGGATCGCGGTACCTCACTGGACACGATCGTATATTTATTTCTGTCCGTAGCCATTCATACGCGAATGAAGTCTACGTAACAACACACCATTTAGATTCATTTTATTTGTAAATAAACAATAAATATATTATAGTATACAATGTAATTTCGATTGTTGTTCACTCACTAATGTTATGAAACTATGTAGACACTTTTTGGCATAACCACATGCCTACTAAAACAAATGACAGGACCTACTCTATTTTGTTTCTTCCGTGCTCGCCAAACTATTTGCATTGCCGTGCATATCAAGTTTCCTACATCCGTGCGTCTCAAGAAATTGGAAAACCGTGCTTGGCACGCTGCCAACACCGTGAATACCACGACTTCTCAAATCGATATAAACAAAACAAGCCATCTCCTCTTCATTTCTTTCCCTTCAGTAAAATCATGAAAATAATTACCACTCCAAAATCCATTAAAATTTAAATAAAACGAACGATCCACATCTTTCCAACTCCTCCACCTTCATTCTCCTCCGCCAGGCCTTATCGCAACTTATTTTCTGAAGTTAATTTGCTCGTTTCAGCGAGATCTAACCGTAGCCAGTGATGATCCAAACTCCGGTGCTTCCAGTTTGCGGTGGCGACCCTCTCAAATGCTCACAGTCTTTGTGAAATTTTTGAGGCTAGGAAGGACGAAGCAAGGTCAGACCGGAGGAAAGGGGGCGGAGTTGGGGTACATGGTGGTCGCGACTTTACTGTAGAAGGCAGGGGAGATGGGTAGACGAGTTTTGAAGTGGAGACTCATGGGGGAACTTGCGGGTGCAGTGAGGAGGAGAATGGGGAGTTCAGTCGCCCGTAGGAGTAGATCTGGAGTAGCAGGTGCGGGTTTTGCTTTGGGTTAACTCTTAATGAGGTATTTAAATATTGATGGCTTAATTAAGTATTTTGGATGGACGTGGATAGTTAATGTGGGGATAAAAGGGTGCGAAGGGTGACAATTTGGAGTTTACAGTGGAAAATTTAGTGGAGGCTGGCTTGCATGAGTAGTAAGGGACGTGACAAGCATGAGAAGTCAAGGGAAAGATTGGCTTAGGTTGTTAAGCTGCAGACTCTAACGAACTGTTATGTTTGGATGAGTTATATATATATGCAACTTGCAAGGCTTGAACGTAAATCTGGTTGAGTCCGAGCAGAAGGGACATATGTTTTCAGCTTACACAGAAGTGTTTAAGCATGGTAATCTTGCGGTAAGGAAGGTGGGAATTGATTGATCAGAGACTGTGGATTGTGGAAGAAAAACAGACCGGTTTAATCTAAGCAAAGTTGAAACAAACGAAATTGGTCGCGATGAAATCGTGATGATGAGATCTACGACATAAAACTAATTTGGTTGAGAGCAGAACTATTGGAATTTCGAGATAAAATCGAACGATCGTTTGATTTTAAATAAATGCAGAATTGTCAGCTACAACCAAGGTGAGTAAACTCACCAACTCTAACTCGTTATATTTTTAAATTTTAAACTGTGTGATAATTGTTTGGATAAATTGGTTGAAATGGTTGATCGTTGATCGATTTACTAATTCTGTTTACTTTGATATTTCATATTGATGTGAAATAATATTATTGATGTGACTAACATCTGTGTATACAGGGAACAGGTCGGAGGGATCCAACTGGATTCCTCAACATTTTATTTACTGTTTTTATTTATTGTGATATTTGATGTGATATATGACCGATAGTTGATTAGGTTATGGTTGAATTACACTGGCCCTAGAAACTGGTATTTTAAATACCGTAAAATATTTCCGAATATAGAAAAAAGGGGGAATTTGGATTTCAAATATAATTTATTTTCAAATAGAAATCGAATTTTTGAAAGGGGATGAAATAGAACTTGTTCAAATAAATATACGAGCAATGGATTTTAAACAATGTTTATAGATTTATCAAAAGATGTTTCTTAGGATAAATTGGGATAGGTTTACATAGAAAAGTGGGAAACGGTTTTTGAGATTTGATATTTTTAATTAGATTTGAACTTAAAGGGAATTTATTCACCAAACAGAAATGTAATTTCAAATGTAACTGAAATTAGGAACTGGTTTAATTGGGTAATACAAGGTTGATTATAAATGACGTTCATAAATCCAGTAAAGTATTATCTTAGGGAAAATCAAGTTTTACATGGATTTTTGAAATAAAGTCCAAGGAAGAGGTTTGTTGTAAAGAAAGCGGAAAGAGGATTTTTATAACCTTTATCGTACGGGTTATCGACAAACAGAATGGTATATGTCTGCATTGTTTAAATCCAGACCATTTTTGACTATCTTTTAAAAATGAACAACGGAGGCTTGTGCGTCGCACACGGTATTTTATTCAGGCAGCGATTATAATGCTGTTGTTATCACAAATGTTTTTAACAGCGATTTTTACGCTGCTATTATAATAAAAGCTAAACAGCAATGGTAACGCTGTCATTGAAAGAAATGTTTATAAATTAAATATTGGGAAACAGCGATTATAATGCTGTTGTATAATAAATGCTGTGTAAGTCTAAACAATGATTTTAATGCTACCATTATAATTAAAGTTTTATAAATCAAATACAGCAATTATAACGCTACCGTTATAATCAAATGTTTTGCCATAAAGAAAGTAGATTCTCAGATTGAATCTGAGAGTCACATAAGTGATGTTTTGTTAGAGTGTGAGTTTGACTATTTCAAAGTTAAGAATGTCGTTCAGTTAAGGTCTGAGAGGTAATTATACCCCAACTTGACTGACTGCATGATTGACGGAGAAATGGTTAAGGCTCGATAGCAAGAATTGGTTAGTGATATCGTTAGTTAACGAATAATTTATGATTTGAGTTATAGTAACGATGTTTCATAACATTAGTTTGATTTAAAGGATTTAGAAATGTTTTCTAACTGCAATAAGAGATATTTTCTCAAATAAAGGAATTATAATATTGAAAATGTTTTTTCAAAGAATCGAGTCGGGAAATCGAGTTTCAAAAGAATACGAAAGATGAGAAAAGGGAATTGGAAATGATAATATAATAAGTAATTGATTTAAAGGGGCCAATGTTGATTGATCGATCGAATTCCTACCTGGAAATAAGATCGTTGGTTGCACACTTAATTTTCTTTGATAGTTAAATCACCGACTATCAAAGTTTTGATTTATTTTATACCTTCATTATCAATATGGATAGAACGGGATCAGATTTAATATCTGAAACCCACTCTGTGTTGGTATAAGCGTTATGAATCATCTTATGCTGAAAATAATTGAAGACGGAGTTATGCAAGGGCTATCCTGTTACAGGATGGTGCCTTCGGTTTGTCCAGACCCAGGACAACTTGTATAGACGAGTGTCTGACAGAGTATTTCCAAAGGGGTTATGTACGTTGATTCCTTCAAACGTACGAAGTTGATGGCATAGAAGAGAAACTTCTTTAGCCTAACAATCTGAGTATTTTTGTGGGAATCAATTAGTGATTTCCGCTTGATCTAACGATGTGGCATTCAAAGTGAATGGTGGCCCGATGTTCTGGAAGATAATTCAAACCTCAAGCCTCACAACCCGGGAATTGACAAAAATCGGGCAGGCAACATGGCTATGTGGGTCGCACCCATTAGGATGTATAATCACTTATCTAGAGAAATTCCATTTGTTCTTTAATCTATCGATGCTGTCCTTTTCGGGAGATGGTTGCTGATCCCAACCGTTGGTGATATACATTCGATACACTCAAGCGAAATGAGTGGTCGGTCATGTGAGGGCCGGGTCGCAAGACGTTCTTGTTGAACCCAGTGTATTCGTCTCTAGAGATACACTATCGGCAGGTGGTCCCATACCTTGTCATGTTGGAAATCCAATCTCCAATAAGCGCCCTGCGATTTTCGATTTTATATTATATATGGAGCGTGAGATGCAAGCGTTTCGCTAGATTCTATTTATTAGATGTAGACATTATTATAATATCACCAGATTTTGATATCAAAATGGTTTGGGTTATCGTAAGGTAAAAACCATCTGTGTTTATGTGTGGATCGGTCTTACGATTATCATTTCTTTGAAAAGGGTTTTGAAAGTTAAACCAATGGTTGGAGTTTACTCACACCAGTCCCATGACTGACCCAGAGTTTGTTTTGTTTTCCCTAAACTCTTGGGTGCCCAAATTTGTACGGGCAGTCAAGTGGTCGGGATTTTTCAGATTCGCTTGGAGGATCTCGAAGCAGGAGGCTTCACCAGTTAGCTGTAGACTATCATATTTCCGCTGTGTATTGTTAATGTATCTGGAAACAGGTGTTTATAACAGTTCCAGAGATAACCGTTGTGCTCTGATAATGGTATGCATATAAAGTTACTGATTTGTATTTCAAAGTTTATGTTATCTAATATATTTTATTCATTCCGCTGTGAGTTTGTGATCTTCGTTTTCTTTTATTCTATTATTTCTTTCTTTCTATTTCTAATCCTCTAATTTCTTTCTTATAATGATTCGTATTTCTGTGCCATTTGGGTTGGACGTGTGGTGTTATTAGTCGACTCAAAGGGTACGGATTTGCGGGTCGTTTCAGTTTATGACAATGATAGTTGTAAGCTGATTAGGGCCGAGCATTTGGTCGGTTCAGTTGGTTTTAAGATAAAAAACTCAAACCGAATTGAAACTGAAAATTTTCCAAATCAAACCGAACCGAGTTAATTGCAGGTTAATTTGGTCGGTAACTAATTTAACCGAACTTAAAGAATGTATTATTATTCAAATGATGAATTTACTCAAAGTAAAATATAAATTCATGTTTAGGGAAATTTTATTTAGTAAATTTTATGTTCATAATAAAATTTGATCTATTTGCAGCGAATGCCTTTACATCCTATCACTATACTAATTATTTAAAGTACTACAATACCATAGAATCAGACAATAAATTTAAAGTTCGGTTAAACTGATAGCATAAAAAAAATTACAAACCAAATTCAAACCGATTTAGTTTTAAAACCGAACCGAAATAACCGAAATGTTGAGAAAGTTCCACACCGGGCAATTTATAAAATAAATCCAGCATAAACATTAAGACTTCACCCTTCACATTGTCAATTGGTTTTGTGATAACTTGGGTTTAATAAACTCTATCTTAGTATCAAACCAAGGAATAATTTGTGTTCACAAGCTACACTTGCCCACGTCACTCCTAAAATCCACTTGTGAGATTGCCACACGTGCGGGGGCGTGTTGAGACAAGTCCCACACTGTGGAATTTATAAAATAAATCCAGTATATGTTAGGTGTGTGTAACGACCCAGAAAATCTGAACCAATTTAAAATTTTTAAATTGGCTAAAATAATGGATTTTAAATATTTAAATTAAATATTTTAAACAATGGCGATGAAAACTGAGTTGAATCGACATTTGAAAACGAATATAATTAATTATAATTATATATAGAATTGAAAATAGTGCGGTAGTTCGATAATTCGATTTCAAATTTCAATTGAATATACCGGGTGCAAAACAATCCGGATTTTAGTGAAACCAAAAATAATGGGATCTAATTTGTAATATCTTTCTAACGAATCCGACCAATCGAAATTTGATAGCGGGAATCAAAAGATATGTCCAGTTGAAAATTCTGAATAGTCGCTATAGAATTCAGGCCCTTAAAAATGGACATTTTGCAAATGACCTCGGATTTCGACGAAACCACTTTTGTTGGATCTGCAGTGTCAAGTTATTGCTAGGTTTCAAATTTCATAATTTTTCGAATCAATATGTGAGCGTGGCAAAAGAAAACGCGTTTGACCAGTTTCCGTTGATTTTAATCGACTGGAAATTGGCCATTTTTCAAACGGTCTCAGAATTCGACGAAACTAGTTTTGTTAGGACCGTATCGTCAATACGAAATATTTTTCTGGAATTTTTCTAGTCAGTATGTGGCCCCTGTAATTTGAAATGTACGTTTAAAATTCAATATAGTGATATAAATGTAAATTCAACGGAAACTGATTGTAACGATCAAATCAGCTTGCGATACATATCCCATTGTGTTCGGAATGGGGGTAAAACGCTATGGACGACAGGCGGTGGGCCTCGTTTCGAGGTCGTATGTAAAAGTCAACCTTTTTGCAAAAATATAAATAATTAAATAAAAAAATAAAATAATATAATTCCCCCCCCCCTTCATCTCCTCTCCCCCCCCCCCCCCCCGTTCATTTCAGTTTCAAAACGAGAAGAAAAAAAAAACCTAGCGCTATCGCTAGCCCCCCCTCGAGCGAACGCCGCCGACGAAGACCTCACCCCCCTCCATCGATCGAAGACCCCGCTCCTCCCTCCATCGCGAGCGAAACCCGAGCCTCCACCTCGAAGCCAGAAGCTGCCACCACCGTTCGAAACCCCGAGCGCCACCTCCAGCTCCGTCGATCTGCGAAACCCCCCCCCCCCTGTAAGTTTTTTTTTCTTGTTTGTTTAATTTATTTTTATGTATTTAAAAACTGAATTTTATAAAGGATTAAGAACTGAATTTTATAAAGAATTTTAAAACTGAATTTTATAAAGAATTTTAAAACTGAATTTTATAAAGGATTAAAAACTGAATTTTATAAAGAATTTTAAAACTGAATTTTATAAAGAATTTTAAAACTGAATTTTATAAAGAATTTTAAAACTGAATTTTATAAAGAATTTTAAAACTGAATTTTATAAAGGAATAAAAACTGATTTTGTTTTAAAAATAAAAACTGATTTTGGTTAAAAATAAAAACTGATTTTGTTTTAAAAATAAAAACTGATTTTGTTTTAAAAATAAAAACTGATTTTGTTTTAAAAATAAAAACTGATTTTGTTTTAAAAATAAAAACTGATTTTGTTTTAAAAGTAAAAACTGATTTTGTTTAAAAGTAAAAACTTTAAATAGGAAAAAGGTTTAATCTTTAAAGAGAAAAAGGATTTGAACTTTAAGAAGTAAAAATCAGATTTTTAGATATTGAAAGTCGAAGTAAAAATCATATTTTTTTTATATTGAATAGCGTGGTCAAAATTCGATTTTTATATATTGAATGACATAGTAAAAATTCGATTTTTACATATGTAGAGAATACGGGCAACGAAGCGACGAAAGGCGAGATTGGCGAAGACTTCTGAAAAGGAAGAGTCGTAGTATTGGATAGCTATTGGTGAGATTTCTGATTAAAAAATTATATATATGTGTGAAAATAAAAGTGAATTGCTATATATAAATATAAATATATATATATATATACGCCCCTCGTCCACAAACCATGGACGATATTTATTGGTTGAAATTGTTGTGAAAATTGATTGATAGCGAATGATTGTTTGGGATTGTTTGTGATTGATATTGGTTGATTGCGGTTGAAAAATACCCGTTTGTGGTTGAAAAATATTTGGTTGAAACCACATAGGATTAGTTGTGGAAATGAAATAAATATATACATGCCGCCTGCGTGCGAACTAGATGCATGATCCCCATTGTCAAAAACCGCGAGGTTTTAAGGTAGAGCGAGGAGCCCTACTAGGGACGGTGCCGGTTTAACTACCCTGCCGTTATGCTGCCGAAATTTTGAATAATATTCGTATGTTTGAATTATTTCCATCTGCTTAAACTATACTTATTCATTGAATAGAAAACATTCATGTGTTGAATTGATATTCATTCGTTGATTAGAAATTCATGTGTTGAATGGTATTCATATTTTGAAATAAATGGTTTGATGATAAAAATCACATTTTTATCTATATATAAAAACTATTGAAAACATTCATGTGTTGAATTGATATTCATTCGTTGTTTAGAAATTCATGTGTTGAATGGTATTCATATTTTGAAATAAATTGTTCGATAATAAAAATCACATTTTTATCTATATATAAAAACCATAGAAAACATTCATGTGTTGAATTGATATTCATTCGTTAATTTGAAATTCATGTGTTGAATGGTATTCATATTTTGAAATAAATTGTTCGATAATAAAAATCACATTTTTATCTATATATAGAAACTATAGAAAACATTCATGTGTTGAATTGATATTCATTCGTTGATTAGAAATTCATGTGTTGAATGGTATTCATATTTTGAAATAAATTGTTCGATAATAAAAATCACATTTTTATCTATATATAGAAACTATAGAAAACATTCATGTGTTGAATTGATATTCATTCGTTGATTAGAAATTCATGTGTTGAATGGTATTCATATTTTGAAATGAATTGTTTTACAATAAAAATCACATCTTTATTGGATGCATAAATCGTTGAAATGTGAAGTGTTAAAAATAGCCACTTGTTCAAAATAAACATATATGAGTTGAAATATTCATTGATTAGCTAATGAAATGATTTGCACCTATTTATGTAACAATAGAATGAATGGTGTTTTTAAACCAAATAGAAATCAAATATGAAGTTGAATAGAAAAGGATAAATGATAAGAACTGTGTATATATGTACATACATATTCATTGAACAGGTTATAGCAAAGGGGCTAGAGAAGAGGAATAAAATTTTGTGCCCGACAAATAGGTACACATTTACTGCTTTGTTTGGGTGATGATTTTATGAGCCTGTTGGCTAGCCGCTTGGCTTTTTCTTTTTCTTTTTGAGATTAGAAGGACCGGGAACGCTATTTGCGATTTCCCGATGCTCCCGGTGCAGGGGAGGTTATGGTGAAATTTTCCAAAATTTTAAGGTGTTAGAAAATTTTTGAAGTGAAAACGATATTGAAATCATTGAATGAACTATATTTATATAAATATATAAATATAAATAAAATTAAAACGAAACGAAGCCGTGCAGTTCGTATTTTGAAACCGTGATTTCAAACGACTAGTGCGGGAAATCCGACCATTGGATTTTCCCGAAACCTCAACCGTCGGGTTCGCCTTGGAAATATCTTCCCAACGGCACCAACTTTGTAGAAATCCAACGGTTGGATTGTCTGGAATGTTTAATTCAAATCTGAAGAAAAACAGCGCCAGAAACGATTATATTTATTTATATATATAAATATAATTATATTTAATCGAATAACGACGCTGCAGTTCGTATTTTGAAATCGAAATTTCAAACGATTGTACCGGGAGATCCGACCGTCGGAATTTCCCGAAACTGGAACCGTTGGATTCGTTTTGAAAAGACCTTTCTAATGATGTAAATTTTGTGAAGATCCAACGGTTAGATTTTCAGATAAGTGTAAATCAAATCTGAAGAAAAACAGCGCCACGGCCGCGTTATGGCCCGAAGCGTCGTTTTGAATAAATAGGCTATTTTAAAATAAATAAAAATAGCGATAAATCCTTATAAAATATCATAAGCGATATGGAATGGAAATAAGCTGAATTTGCTTGATTTATGTGGCTTTTGATGGTTGAATGTGTTTGGGGTGAAAATTACATTAAAGAGCGAAATTGGTGTTGTCGAATAATTTAACCATTGAAATAAATTGATTTGAAATTCTAAATATATGTGAATTATTTGAGAAGGCCGAGTTAATTCTCATTTCAAATAATTGATCGACGATTGAAAGTCGAAGATGAAGACGATGGTCGAAGACCGGAGATCTTCACCTCGTTTGGATGGTAACCGAGGTCCTGATTGGGAGGCATCCCGAAATATGGATAATGAGTGGTGATCGTCCAGACGTACGTGGTGATCGATGGGTTTGCGAGGTATTTAGTGCCTCCGGTTTCGTTCAGACCCAGAACGGACTTGTAAATGGATTGTGTGTCCGACATTGGATTTTATTCTGTGTTGATTGATCTCTGTTAAATATACATCTGTTTGGCGGCGGAGAATTTATTCTTTTGCTTAACGCCCTTCTCTGAGACGTACGAGCTCAAAGGTTGTATATCGATGGACATCAATCGCATGGCGTGAATTGCCTGTGTGGCATGCTAAGATGCAGTGATCAGGGCTTCTGTTGAAAAGCAAAGTCTTGTGGTGATGATCAAAGCACCGCCTGTGTGGCGTAGCTTTGTGTATAACGTGAATTCGCGAGCCTCACACCCCGGTATGAACCTAAAACGGGAGAAGGACCTCAGGGAGGGCATGCGTTTCTTTCTAGCTAGGGTGGTGTCAGTGACCTACCAGCCCTGACATTTATATACTTTTCACCTATGTGGTTGTTGCTGTTGCGAGGCGCCTCGGTTTGATCGGACGATCCGGGTCCGATGGAGTCATTCGTTGGCTCGTTTACGCCCCAAAGGGCGGGGAAACGTATTGTTCAGGAATTTTAATCCACATCGGTGGACCGGCCCTGACGATCCAAGGGCCCACCTGAGTCTGGGTCCTGAGGGGCAGGCTAGAGCGTCTCGAATTCGGTAAGGACTATCTTTTGCCTTGGTTCATGACGGAAATCCAATTTCCAAATACGTGATCGTGCGGTTTCGATTGTATATATATATTTGCGACATAGTGGCATGGGACGCTCATGTCATCTATGATTGATAGTTATGATTTGAAATTGTTTTCAAAACATATAGACACTAACAATAATATCAAATGCCTTTGTTTTGATCGTATCAAGCATATTTTGACCGTTATAAGGTAAAACTCTATCCTCCGGTTTGCGTTGCATTGTGTGATGGGAACTGAGTCTTATAACGGTTTCATTTTTATAAAAAGCATAGCGATGTTTAAAAGAAAGATTTGTTCTAAAGCACTGGCAATCCAATGGAGTAAACCCGTTCCACGAAAGTGGCGTGGTCCTGTGATTAGCCAAATTATATATATGTGTTGAGTAGATTTCTCATACCAGTCCCATGACTGACTCGTAGTTTGTTTCACTTTCAAACTCGGGTGCCCCTTTTTCTACACGGGCAGCCTTGTATTCAGGTTTAGCTGGTTCTTTCTGGATAGCTGGAGCTGAAGATGGATTCTATCATTTATCTCTTTTTATGCTGTTCAGCTCCTATTGTACACATTTTGTTTATTTCCGCTGTAGACATTTATGTATAGCTGAACTCTATTTGTACTAAGTAAGATCCTGTATACTGTGTAACTCTGATGATTAATTTTATCCAGTATATTTTGTTGTTCATATCTGGTGTATTTATTTAATTATGTTCTGCTATTATCTGTTTCTGTGTTATATTCCAAAGATAGCCCTGTTTCCGTGAGAACGGGAAATCGGGTCGTCTCAGTGTGGGGATTCCTTTTGTTACAATAAGTGCTTGCCAATATCAAATTATATGCTCGATGGGAGGCGATGGGGATGTTCAATCGGGACGCCGACATGAGAGACTTCGAACATTGACTCCGATAGACACGGTGAAGCGCGTACGGTACGCAGGGAATGCCGAAACTCAACATGGTATCAGAGCTCCATGGTTCGATGGGACCGGTATGTGTAGCATGACCGAAGCATGTCTCCAAAGAGGGCTTGAGCATGGGATGCTCGTCAAGGTGGAGATACGGTTATAAGCAGTCTGTCTCCCCCACTACTTGTGAGAACTCAAGGTAACAGCCTCACCAACTATGAAGAGTACTCAATGGGTAACTCCAAGGTTGACTTGAGCAATGCTCGCCAAGGTGGAGATTGTTATGTGTGGCTCACATTGGAATGGAGTTGGTGCGTGAATTGAACAGGGGAATTGTCCCACGTCGCAAGGTATTAAGAAAGATCGTGGTATATATATGGTATTGGTGGCATGTAACATTGGGGATTCCTTTTGTTACAACAAGTGTTTGCCAATACCAAATTATATGCTCGATGGGAGGCGATGGGGATGTTCAATCGGGACGTCGGCATAGGAGACTTCGACCGTTGACTCCGATAGACACGATGAAGCGCGTACGGTACGCAGGGAATGCCGAAACTCAACAGTATAAATATTAAAAGTTCACCCTCCTGATTGCAAATTGGTTTTGTGATAACTTGGGCTTAATAAACTCTATATATATGAACCGGTTTGATCGGTTGATTCAGATCGAACTGAATATTGCTCACCCCTAAAGCCGATGGGATTTTCTTTACTTTTCCACTCTCCTAATGGTCCCTACCGACAATCAGAATAAAGTATGGTACTGTGCCTGTTACAATAGTCAAACCAGCAGACTGTCCAACTATACAGGTTTTGTATTTGTCAAGATTAATTTTCCAGTGCGTTATGGCTACCAACACATTCCTAGTCACAAGAACTGAAGAAGTAAATAAAAATTTCATGTAATTATTATCCTCAAAACGAAGGAAAAATGAAAATGGTGGCATCTGCTAAGCAAACGAAATAATAAGGAAAACAAAAATATCGCAAGTACAAAAGTATTGCAAGTACATGGTTATCTGGTGGTGCAATTGTGGTGTTAGCTAGATAATCTTCATCTTTTCTTGTATCGCCTTGTTGGTGAATGATTTAAAGACTATGATTTTGGCTTTAGGTGGAAGGTGGCTGTTGTATTGTGGTGTGTTGGCATTTTCTTTGAAGTATGGAGGTTGAGATAGACTCCAAGTTAGTTGTTTCCAGTCCTGCTGTTGGCTCTTTATAGTCTGCATGGTGATGGAATTCTTCCTCTGGCCTTGCACAGCTAGTTGTTGTGTGTTATGGAATGCAATCTGCTGATTGTATTTGCATGATGTAATTTCCATTTAGGGATGATGTGAATTGTAGCTATGTTGTTGTACTTTGTATTTGTAACTAGGTTATGTTCATGTATATTGTAACTTGTTTGCCTATGCATGGGTATGTAACAGTAGTCTAATCACTATGATTAGCTCCTTTATTGTTAGCTAGGCTAGCAGCAACGGTTATTTCACTTTAAAATAGCCTAGGCTGGACAGTCCACCTTAAAGATCGTATTTGTAGTAGGTTGATAAAATGACAAACTCCTGAAACTATTGTAATTATTATTTGTTATAACAATAAATGTTTGCTGACACTATAAGAACTGGTCAGCTCTGCCTAAAAAATATTGCAAGTATAATCATACTTATACAAAATTATCAAACAAATGAAGTTACAAGAGAATATTCATTGGTATATGAAGTTACAGCCTTTTGACTCGTTCACAACGAGGATATATGATATAGGAACTTTATCAAATAAAACTTTGGAGCTAAATTCTGTATGCTTGGCGGGAAATACTAGTCCAGTTTCAATTTATTATTTTCAAAAAATTGTTTTGATTGCATTAAAAGTATGCATTCTGTTAAAGGCACGTGGTGTGTGTGCTGAGTTGTTGAGCCAGCTAGACAGGTTATATAATGGTAGCTGTAATCTTCTAAAAAAAGGTAATGAAAAATGAAACAACTTCCTCCCTTTTCTCTCTCTCATTTCCTTCTTTAAGTTTTTCTATTCAGATCTAATATGGTTTCCTGTACTGATTTAAATTCAGCCGTATCATTGGTATCAGAGCAGTGATCTACTGATCTAATCAATCCTGGTGCCTCTTGTTAATCAACGTGTAATTCAAATGGAAGCTCAAGTTACAGCATTGGAAAAGAGGGTTGAAGAATAGAACCTATCCACTAATCAGAAGTTTGATGAGCTCATGAAAACAGTGCAGCGGCTGAAAGAGAGTATGATAGTTTCGAAAATCAGATCACCTGGGCAAGATGATCGAAGCAGTCAATCCAGGCCTTTGGGATACGTTCCTAAGCTAGATTTCCCAAAATTTGATGGAACTAATCCACGATTATGGATTAAAAAGTGCTGTAAGTATTTTACTCTTTGCAAAATTCTTGATGAACAGAAAGTTGATTTGGCCTATTTAAATAAGATCGATAAGGTTGAAAACTGGGTATCAAGTTACTTAACCACTCGATCTATTGTAGATTGGAATGATTTTGTGATTGATGTGAATGGTAGATTTAAAGATGAATCTGGGATTAATGTATTAGAAGAATTTAATAAGTTACAGCAAACTGAAAGTATTGAGGCATATGTTGGTCAATTTGAAAATCTGAGATCTATTATGCTACAAAATAGCTATATGCTACCTGAGAAATATTTACTAGAGAGTTTTGTGGGTGGACATAAACCAGGAATTAAACCATTTGTTCGAGCCTTTAAACCTCAAACAATTACGATGGCGATTGAGTATGCTAGGTTGCAGGAAGAATCATTGACCGTGAACTCACAAAAAACACCCAAATTAACACCTATCTTCTCTAAAACCTACCACCGAACTACACCACCACAAACACTAAACCACCACTCCATCCTGCCCCACAAATGAAACCCTTAACCCTTCCTAAACCCGGCTCAAAGCTTCACAAACCCACAAAATATGTCCCAGCAGATGTGAGAGCAGAGAAAATAGCTAAAGGGCTATGCTACTATTGTGATGCACCATGTGATAGAAACCATAAGTGCCAGTTTCGAGAGCCTCAACTCTTCACTGTTGAAATTCCTGGAATGGATGAGGTAGATGCTGTAGTAGTTCAATTGGAAGAGGAGGATAAAGTCACAGTACCGGACCCATGCATCTCTTTGAGTGCGCTATCCGGATGTCAGAATTATCATATAATGAGTGTCAAAACTGTGGTGAATGAGAATCTGTTACACACTTTGGTGGATTCTGGAAGTACACACAACTTCTTAGACATTCATTTATCTAAGAAGCTAGAGTGTAAAATCGATAGCATAAATGACCAAGCTATTGCAGTAGCAGATGGCAATCATTTGATGTGTCGATCCATTTGTAGAGAGTTCACCTGGTCAATCTATGGGCAAGAATTTACAACTGATGTCTTGCTTATTCCTTTGGCAAGTTGTGACATGGTATTAGGTATACAATGGTTAAGTACGTTAGGACCAATCACTTGGGATTTTAAGCATTTAATAATGAAGTTCTGCTTGAATGAAAGGGAAACCTTATTGAAAGGAGTTCCTCCTAAGAAGATCAAGGTGATAGAAGAAGGGCCTTCAGTGAAGTTGATGAGTAATGCAGCTCAATTATGTCTGTTGTAGGCCATTGAAGTGCACAATGAGTCAGTACCCACATGTTTGATTCAAGTAGCTGTAGAGAGTAATGAATATGAGGAATTGGAAATGCTTAAGTCATAGTTTGCAGAAATTTTTGAAGAACCAAAAGAATTACCTCCTAGCAGGGGAGTGTTTGATCATAGAATCAATTTGGAGCAGGGAAGTAGTGCTGTGAATATCAGGCCTTATAGGTATCCTTTTGAAACAGAGGGATATCATAGAGTAGTTAATACAGGAAATGCTGGAAAGAGGAACAATTCAGAATAGTTCAAGTCCGTTTGCTTCAGCTGTGGTGCTTGTTGGAAAGAAAGATGGAACTTGGAGATTATGTGTAGACTATAGGGAATTGAATAAAAGGACTGTTAATAAAAAGTTTCCTATACCAGTGTTAGATGAGTTGATTGATGAATTATTTGGAGTTGTTGCGTTCATTAAATTGGATCTCAGGGCTGGTTACCATTAGATGAGAATTCACCCAAACGATGTATTTAAAACAGCCTTTAAGACACATGAGGGTCATTATGAATTTTTAGTTATGCCTTTTGGCCTAACTAATGCTCCTTCTTCATTTCAAGGGTGGATGAATGCCGTGCTCAAGCCTTTGCTCAGGAAATATGTTCTATTTTTTTTTTGATGATATTCTGATTTATAGCAAAAGCCCGACGGATCATTAGAAACATTTAGTTCAAGTCTTTGAATTAATGATACAACATTCATTATATGCCAAACTGAGCAGATGCTCTTTTGTGACTAGAAGAGTAGAATACTTGGGTTATTTCATCTCTGAAAAGGGAGTGGAGATCGATCCTAGCAAAATTAATTCTGTCAGCTCCTGGCCTACTCCTATCACCGTCAAAGAATTGAGGAGTTTTTTGGGTCTTGCAGGATACTACAGGAAATTTTTTAAAGGGTATGTTATAATTAGTAAGCTTTTAACATATTTACTCAAGAAAGGAGCATTTGAGTGGTCTGAATTTGCTTAATCTGCATTTGAAAAACTTAAGGAGGCGCTGATTAGTGCCCCTGTGTTAGCCATTCCCGATTTCTCGAAGCCGTATGTTATGGAAACCGATGCTTCTAAGCTGGAATTGGCGCAGTATTGATGCAGGATAACCACCCAATAGCTTTCATTAGCAGATCTTTAGGCCAAAAAGGGCAGAAACTTTCATTTTATGAGAAAGAGTTGTTAGCTATAGAGTTTGCTATGCAACGGTGGGAGCAATACTTAATGGGAGCTCAATTTATTGTGAAAAATGATCAAAAGAGTTTGAATTGGCTTTTACAACAGAAAATATCAACTCCTTTTCAATGGTTTTGGCTCTCTAAGTTGATGGGCTTTGATTATGAGATTCAGTATAAATCAGGAGAAGAAAATATAGTTGCTGATGCTCATTCTCATGTCCCAGGATCGGAAATTTTCCTCATGGTTGTTTCTTTGGTGGATTCTGACTTAGCGCAAACCATTAAAGCCAGTTATGCCTTGGATAACAACACTTTATCCTTGTTTCAAAAGTTACAACAACATGACTCAGTCCCTGGGTTTAATGTGAAAGATGGTTTTCTTAGAAGACATGGAAAAATTGTGGTTGGACCTGATAATAACCTTAAAAGAAAGTTGATGTAGTGGCATCATGCTTCTTTAGAGGCAGGACATTCAGGTAGAGAGCAAACTTTGAAGAGACTGCAAGGCATTTTCTATTGGAGAGGTTTGACAAAAGATGTTAGTCAATTCATGAGGAAGTGTGCGGTATGTCAAGCATCAAAGTATGACACTTCAGCTAAACCTAGGCTGCTGCAACCTCTACCAATACCTAAAGAAGTATGGACTGATATTTCATTAGATTTTATTACTGGTCTACCTATGTCCATGAGCAAAAATGTTATTTTTGTTGTGGTAGACAGACTCAGTAAGTATGCTCATTTTATGTCTTTGAAACACCCATTTTCTACTGTGGATGTTGCTCAATGTTATCTTGATAATGTTTTCAAACTACATGGTTGGCCGAGAAGCATAGTCAGCGATAGAGATTTGACATTTCTTAGTCAATTTTGGAAGTGGTTATTTTCTCTTCATGGCACTGAGTTTCTATTGTCATCTTCATACCATCCGGAAACAGATGGACAAACCGAGGTAGTAAATAGATGCCTTTAAACTTACTTAAGGTGTGTCACGAGTGAAAGACCCAAGGAATGGTGCAAATACTTGCCCCAGGTAGAATGGTGGTACAACACTCACTATCATACTTCTACTTTGAAAAGACCTTATGAGATAGTGTATTGTCAACCTCCTCCCCTTCATTTACCATACTTACCTGGAGACTCAACCAATGCAGTAGTGGATAGGAGCATGCAAAAGAGAGAGGAAATGATCAAGATGATTAAAGAAAATCTGACTAAAGCGCTGTCAAGAATGAAACAGCTGGCTGATAAAAGGAGGTCAGAAAGAAGCTCTGTAGTGAATGATTGGGTGTGGCTTAAGCTTCAAAACTATAGGCAACAGTCTGTTCAATTCCTAAGCAATAACAAATTAGCTGCAAAATACTTTGGTCCCTTCAAAGTAGTAGCAGTAATTGGCAAAGCTGCTTATAAGCTTCAACTGCCTAGTGAAGCTAAAATACACAACGTGTTTCATGTATCACAATTGAAGGCTTTCAGGGGTGAACTTCCAACTGTTGCGGTTATTCCTCCTTGGTCAGATATGAATGATGCAACCGTGCTTATGCCTGCTGCTATTATTGATACTAGGTGTATGCAGATAGGGGACTCTCTTCAAGACCAATAGCTGGTGGATTGGATAAATAAACCTGCACGTGAAGCTTCATTGGTGAACAAAAGTGACTTTGAAGCTCAATATCCAGGTTTCTTCAATAATTGACTTGAGGACAAGTTTTTTTACTTAAAGGGGGAAGGTATGATATAGGAACTTAGTCAAATAAAACTTCGGATCTAAATTCTGTATGCTTGGCGGGAAATACTAGTCCAATTTCAATTTTTTATTTTCAAACAACTGTTTTGATTGCATTAAAAGTATGCATTCTGTTAAAGGCATGTGGTGTGTGTGCTGGGTTGTTGAGGCAGCAAGACAGGTTATATAATAGTAGTTGTAATCTTCTGAAAAAAGGTAATGAAAAATGAAACAACTTCCTCCCTTTTCTCTCTCTCATTTCCTTCTTTAAGTTTTTCCATTCAGATCTAATATGGTTTCCTGTACTGATTCAAATTCAGCTGTATCAATATATAGTTATAATATTATTATTGTTCAACCCTATGCTTTGATGAAAAAGAAGAAGAATGAAAGAAAAAAGGTTAACAACTTTTAGTTTGCGGTTAAGAAAATCGAAATCGTATTGGCTGATAAAAAGAAAACTGAAACCGTGATGATCAATCAAATAGAACAACGACCCCAATCTAAAGTAATTACCAATCAATCGCCAAAATTAAAAGGGAAAAAGTAAGTTAAAGCTAAATTTGAGGTAGCTACCTAATTTGAAATAGAAAAAATAGGTTTCAGTCATTTGCCAAAATAGAATGACTGCCCTACTCTTCTTTCGTATTCATTAAGATTGATGGAAATTAGAACACGGGGATAGGGGAAAATGCAGAGGAGGTGGGAGAAAGACGCGGCAGTAGAACATAGAGGCAGTGGAAGTATGGTGGAGGCGGTGGTAGAACCAATTGAAATGAAAATACGTAAAATGAAAGAGGAAATGAAGTAGGCAAATTCTATTTGGACTCACCAAATATCTGAGTTGCCCCCTTTTAAACCCAAAACCTTAAAACCGTGATGACGAAATTACCCTTTGTTTGCTTTTTTTATTTTTTAAGCTTCAGCCTACTTCGCACAGCCATTGCGAGGTTCCTGCTTACCACGCAGTGGCACTGCGTGGTAAAAGAACCTTGTACTGCCACTGCAAGGTTTCTTAGCATACCATGTAGTGCCTCAGCGTGCTACGTTAAGAAACCTCGCAGTGGCGGTGCGAGGTAAGGTAATTTTGTCTTTTATTAAAAGGCTGGGGCCAACTAAGAAAAAAGACGAGATTCTAGCTTTTTTAGAAATGGGGGGACAACTCAGCTATTTGGTGAGTCCAAATAGAATTTTCCAATCAAGTATAATTGCTAACTGTAAGAATCATGGAAGGTAATAAAAGAAACAAAATTACAATTATCTCCAGGAGACTTTATACTATTTATGAAATCACTGAAACCAACAACACTATGACCGTAAAATGCCTTTGTAATGAGAGTATCCGTTTGAATGTCGTAACGGTTATTATCGTTACAAATTTACTGTTGAAAAATGTTACAAAATGCATTGTTTGGTGTAGCGCACTACTCTCCATGCGATGAATGCACGTAAAAGTAATCTATGCAGTAATAGGTTGTGGCTGAAGTTAGCTTAGTTGCTAAACTATGTCAATTTGCTTGGGCCAGCATAGTTAATGTCAATTTGTTTTGATGAACTTCTTAAACTAGACTACAATCAAGTAAATATACTAATTTATCATAATCCAAGGTTGTAACTATTAGAAGTCAAGTTTCTAGCCCCCAAAAGAATTTCAAATTAAAACCTGCTAACAATCTTCTAATTAGGGATTTCTTAGCAAAAGCCAATAGGACGGTCGTATAAAGAAATAGACTTGATTAATTCCCAACCGCATTCACCACAATAAATCAAATCAAGTGTAACTAACAAAACATATACTTTACAATTTGTAGAAACTTTAATATGTTGTCAGAAAAACATTTTGTAATGACCCTCCTTCTTGAACATTTCATGTCGATAATAAAACCAACTCGGATCTTTTAGAACAACAGATTGTTATTGCTATGGGGTTAAATATAAAAACCATCACAGAATCACAGACATAGAAAACAGAATATCCCGCAGCGGAATTAATAAAATACAATAGCAGTTCATGAAGCTATTATATATGTAATATCAAAATAGTACATAATATCAAAATTACCGAATCAGATACATCGAAAGTCTAAATAAAAGGATTCACTAATACATAAGAAACTGACTAAACTACACAAATAAAAGAAACCACGGCAATAACTGGAATGGATAAATCGATAGAGATACGATCATTAGCAAATCTTCAGCTTCGAAAGGTGAAATCTCAAACTGAAATACTCGGTTTGACCCGTGCAAAATTCAAAACAAAACACTCGGATCGCGACTAACATTCTCATGAAAATAAATCAACTCAAGTGAATTATCCAAATGAAATGCATTGGTAACTTAAAGGGTGTTTGGCATTCACATCCTCTAAGGATCTGTGAAACTAGCTACATATAATATAATATGCAACTATTATAGTGTCTACGGTAAATATACTATTGGAAATAGCGTAAGCGGGATTACGTTTTTACCCTTACACTGTTTATAAACATTGCAGTCTGTATAGTACTGTAACTCCACAAAATCGGTGGGCTACAAGAACGCACTCCATAGGTACAATGCAAATCAAAATCATAGTGGGAGCGGTCGGGATAATATGATAAGGCACATGAGGCAATACCCTAGGTAGGATTTTACCATTTACACTCCCGGACTAGTGGTAACCATTGCAACTACTACCATCCACCTCGAACAACACGCTTATATTCAAGGGTGGAATCCAATCAAATCAAAAAGAAATAAATATGGTTTGAAGAAATGTGCACGATAGGGGGAGTGACCCTACTTAATCATGATATAGCTCATGTTTTTGTCATTTTGTAACATCCTAGAATTTTACCAATTTTATAATTAATTTATTTAATTATTATAATTTATTGGTTTGGTAAATTTAATAGTTTGAATTCAAATAGTTCAAATATTTAATTAAAATAAATAATGGTGTAAAAAAATTTAAATTCAGAATATAGTTGGAGATAGTTGAATTGGCAATGTTGTGTGAATTGGATAGTTTAAGAAATTTAATTGAGTTTATATTCGAATTATAATAACGAATATATTATTTAAACAATAGTTGAATGTATTAATTATAATATTGTAACATTCCAAATATTTTGATCATTTAAGTTATTGGATTAAATTTAATTATTGAATTTAAAATGGTTTTTAAATAAAATTTATGATGTTATTAGTTAAATTTATTTCTTTTGAAATATTGATTTAAAATAATATGTGTATTCTAGATGAATTTGACAGCGCTTGTATATATATATATATATATATATATATATATATATATATGGCTATCCTTTTTAATACTTTCCCATATCTATTCAAAATATAAAATTTATTAATTAATAAATTTTGAAATGTGAATAGTTGCATTTGTTTTCCATGTCCTCTCTTCGTTGCTTCATTAATACTGCACCATTCCTCTCCTTCAAAATTAGCACATTCTTTTTATTTATCGTTTCCTAAATATAGCATTGTATTTCCTTCTTCTCCTCTTCTTTTCCTTTTCACTTCTATCTCATGTAACTTTTCCTTAATTGTAAAATAACGTTTTCCCGATTAATCCATTTCAAAGAAAAATAAATTATGCATAATTTCTTTGTCCATCCACATTTCATGCAAGTTATTTTCTTTCATTAACCATACATTCCTTTCTTTACTTTTCAATTAATTTATTACCCTTTATTCTATTAATTTATTTCCTTCATTCTATTTTTCACATCATGTTTCATTTGCATGCTTTCATTCCTTATATTTACATCCCCTTGTTTCACTATCCCCTTTTGTTTTCCATCATTTTTTTTGAAGAACAAACCACCTCTATGTATATATGTTTACCTTCTCTTTTTAATTTAAGAAACAAAGACAACAACAAAAAACAATACAAAACTATCAACATTATCTATGCATATTTCTAACCATTTTCTCTGTTTTATTCTTAGTAGTCCAACTAAATATGTTCCCTAAATTATGATATTTGATATTATATGTTTTGAAATTTAAAAGAAACACAACTTTCTAACAGTCAGCATCAAACAATAAATCATACATTCGTTTTTTCCGTTTATTCTCTTTCTCTTTATTATTTACTTTTGAAATTTGAATGAAAACTAAATAAATTCACCTCATACTTAATTAGCCAATTTATTTCCTTTATAAGCTACAATATATAAAGAGACACTAGTGAGAAATTTGTATCTTCCTGAATTTTCTTCCTCATTCTTTTCTACTCTATATGTAATTATATAAATTTTAGATCTTCTTCCTACTCTCCACAAAAAAAAACTAAATCTAAATTCCTTTCTACTTCATCAGCCTACTCTTTGCTAAAAATTTGTGGTATCCCCTTCTTTTTAAATTTTTGTCTATCCTCCTTCTAAAAAGGAAAGAAGGGATCTTCTGTTTGCAAATTCACTACTTAGGATTGGTCGTTATTCATGTTTGTTTCTTGTGTTCATCATATCTATGCATGGTGAGTTTATCTCATGATTAATATATTTCAAGTATTTTGACATCAATAAAAACTAATTTATAGTAGTAAATTCTTTATGTTTCTAGTTATTTTTTGTTGATATGTGATTCTGTCCTATGCCATGCTCTCGCCTATGAATTTAATCACCTAATTTGCTTTGTGATAAACTGAAAGTTACATGATAGTACTGTGTTGTCATGTTATCTAGAACTTGATCATGGCTTGCTAAATTGAAAAGAAAAGAAAAAAGTGAAAAAAAAAAGAATATCATGATTGCCTTATCATAACTTGAAACCTATGTTCGCTCCATTTTGTTGTGTTGTGTAATTTCATGTTACATGTACAACTTGAAAATCTTGAGTAAATATTTATTGTACTTAGCTTTTGCTGGCCTCATTTGTTTTTCGTTCATTTCTGTTAAATTGATTACTCCTATAGAAATTGAAACAACTCAGGTAACCCTGTTGTGCATAATTCATTTGTGGGCCCATCTTGCTTGCTACTTAAGTATGAATGGTTTTTATCTTTTATTGTACTTTTGTTTCATAAATAACCACGTATAAATTACTGTGCCTTGAAATGTATGAGACCTTGATATTTTCTGAAAATATATATAGCTCAAAATCATGTATTTAGTAACTTTAAATTTATGTTAGGATAACTATAATAATTTAGTGTTTTATTGAAGTTGATTTACTTGAATAAAGTTAATCCTGACTCGAGTGTTTTGTGTTTTGCATGAAATGCTCGGGTCAGACCCGAGTGTTGCAGATTTTAAGATTTCAGCTAGTGAAGTTAGAGGCACGTGAAGACGCACCCGCACAGATTTAACAAATTTGTTGTGAAATTTATTTTATGTAAAATCAATGTTTTGATTCTTCCGCTGTGTAAAAATTTGTATAACTTTAATATTTTGTGTTAAATTATTCCACTGTAAGAAATTGTATTATGTGATTTCTATGTTTGATTCTGTTAAACCCATAAGCTAAATAAAAATCTTTCATTTAAAACGGTTTAAGTTGGTTTAATTACCGACTTGAAGCAGTCGAAAAGGCAGGTCGTTAAAAATATAATTATAATCGAGCTTGTAACGTCGCGGTAGTTCATAATTTTACGTTTTCAATTTAAATGAATATACATGATTCGTTATAAGTTGGATTTTTGTAATACAAGAAACGTTGGAATCTATTGACCTGTATTTTTCTAATGGAAGTGAAAAACTGATATTTCGTCTTATAGATGGTGAGTTATATCCAAATCAAATTTTCATAAAGTCGCTATGGAATCGTTTATAAACCATAACGATTTATTAAATATATTAAAAAAAATAAAATTGAATTTGGATAAGATTTTTAAGACGTATTTTCAATTTAATTTGTATAATTTTTCTATAATTTTTATTTTGGAAAATAAGCAACTTTTTGTATAACGTATTTCGCACCCTAAATCAGCTTTTAAGGGTTTCACAAAATAAGTTAACTAGTCTATTTTATTACGTTTTTGGGATCATGGCGCATTACCTGACCTAAGGTATTTTTAGTTTTATGGATGGAGATTCGTGATGTGATGGGTAACAAATGCATATATCCATTTCGTGGACGTAAATGCAGAAAAAACAAAGTGGTTGATTTATAAATGGACAGCAGCCTATCTATTTGAGACCAACCGATGAGCATTTCACCAAATGAAATAATACTTTTATTCTTGAAAACTTAAGTCCTAAGTTTTATAAAATATATCCTTACCTGGAAGTAGCTAGTACCCAACAACAAATGAAACAGAGGAGCTTTAATGGAACGTTTTCTCCCCTTTTCTATTCATAACCGCAACATCAAATGCCTATCGACCTCCTAAACCTTCATGGCAAAGCACCAACATAGACTACCAACTACCCGTACCCTTTTACTTATCAGTTAAGTGATATTGTCTATAAATATACTATATGTTAGACAATACTCATTCTTTCTCATGTCTCTCTCTCACGTCAACCCAGTTATCCTCATTATTTTGTTTTTAAGCAACAAAAGCTTGAAATCATTCGAATTACCACGCGAATCAATTCATGCATGAAACCGTTATTTCCTCATTCCATTTCAAAACCTTGCGCATGTATTAACATCAACGAACGACATTTCATTTTTGAATATCGAGGTAGAGAAGCGAGGAGAAGTCGGAGAGTTCGGCATTAGTATGTAAGTAGTGGAGAAAACTGGGTAGCGGAGAGGGATACAGGAGCACGTGTAGTGTTTGGGGAAGATGGAGAAGTTCGAACCAGTTCTTATTTGCATTGGTGGAAATGCCAGTGAGTTTCACGGAGGGAATGTGTAGAATAGGCAGTTCAAAGAAATGGAAATGGCAATTTGGTCTGGAGCTTGCGTTTGAAACAGAGAGAGGGAGAATGCAAATGTAAGTATCAAAAAAAAAAAAAAAAAAAAAGAGATGACGGTATATTACCGAAAATGGAGGGGAATAGTTTGGTGTTGGTGAATCATGAAGGAAGAAGAAAGGTGTTAGGAGGATCGGTTTTCTTTCATGCACGGATTGGAGTGTTGTAACACCCATAAGTCGCACATTGTGGAAGCCCGTGTGAAGTGGATACTTATACAGTGTAGTCCATCTCTTACTAATGCCGAGGCCTTTTGAGGAACAAAACCCCACACCTATACGGTGGATAAGTTGGGGACAATATCTTGCGTGAATGGAGGTGCAGGTTGTTATATTGCACTATAACAAACCGCACCTCCATTCACGCAAGATATTGTCCCCAACTTATCCATCGTATATGTATGGGGTTTTGTTCCTCAAAAGGCCTCGGCATTAGTAAGGGATGGACTATACTGTATAAGTATCCACTTCACACAGGCTTCCACAATGTGCGACTTAGGGATGTTACATTCTCCCCCCTACAGAGCCCAACGTCCTCGTTGGCTCACAAACACCTCACCCAGGCGTTGTTGTCCACATAAGGGCCAATACCCAGCCAGACTTGTGGCTCTTATGTGGACCACAACGCCTGGGTGAGGTGTTTGTGAGCCAACGAGGACGTTGGGCTCTGTAGGGGGGAGAATGTAACACTCCTAAGTCGCACATTGTGGAAGCCTGTGTGAAGTGGATACTTATACAGTACAGTCCATCTCTTACTAATGCTGAGGCCTTTTGAGGAACAAAACCCCACACCTATACGGTGGCTAAGTTGGGGACAATATCTTGCGTGAACGGAGGTGCGGGTTGTTATAGTGAGAATATTCCAGAGTATGAATAAATATTTTACATTAGAAATACAATAATATCAAAGATTTAAAATACATTTAAATAGCAGTGGAAAAATAATACAAAATACAACTGAGACAAATACACGGATATAGAGCTTTCCGAATATCGCTTCAGCTGTAAACCAGGATCCTATGAAAATAATATCTACAAAACCAAAACTACTAGCTGCCCGTGTGGAAAATATGGGCACCCAGAGTTTAGGTTAAAACAATAAACTCCAGGTCAGTCATGGGACTGGTATGAGAACTAAAAACAGTTATTAACTTTATTTTAAAGTTGGGTAAGTCAAGGGACCACGCCGCTATCGCGGAACGGGTTTCCTCCCAAGAATGCCAGTGCATAAAAAAAACATAATGCTCTTAGAAAATGAAACCATTATAATGGTCAAAAATGCTTAATACGCGAAATTCATCTTTTATACTATAAGTGCACAGTGTAGAAATCAATTTTTAAATATAAATGTATCAATCTTAGGTGGCATAATATACCATGTAAGCGGCATAATATATTATGTCACCATATAAGTATACAACTAAAAACCGCAAAGCTCGTATTGGAAAGATGGGTTTCCATCATGATGGCTCCTGATTCGAAAGACATATCGCGAATGCTTCTCCACGGCTAACGTTTAGGCAAGAGAAAACACCGTAATACATATAATACGCACTTTGGAAGAACAAACTAGTGTTCTATCCCCCATGGGCTTCAGCTGATATCACTGCCCAATCTCCAGATGTGGAGCGACCACACCCAGCAACGCTCAGTTGACCCAATCTATGTATATATAAAGTATATCGGTCAACCTACAAATCAAACAAACTGTTCACCATCATACCTGGGTGTGAGACTCGCGAAGTAACGTTATACTCAAAGCTATGCTAATTGACACCGTGCTTTGATCTTCATCCTCAAGGCTCTGCTTTTCAACAAAAGCCTTGATCATATGCATCTTAGCATGCCACATTGTCAGACCATACAACATCATTAATCATCTACAATATATAACAGGGTGTTGAGCAAGAGAATAAATTCTACGCCACCAAACAGCTATATATTAAACAAAGATCAACGAATACAATATAAAGGAATACAATGTCAGACACACAATCCATTTGTAAGTCCGTTCTGGGTCTGAGTGGAACAATATCCGGTAGATCTCCAAATACGTCTGGATGATCACCGATATTCCCTCATCTTGGGTGTACGGTCCAATCAAGATATTGGAAATCATCCATACAAATATGAAAATCCCCCGATCTTCATCCATCGTCTTCATCGCCGATCTTCAATCGTCGTATGAATTATTCAGATTGGGTTAAACCCGGTTATTCTGAATACTTCACACATTTTAAAATCGTGTGCTATGAAAACACAACCAATGCCTCATTCCAATCAAGAATATTCTTTGATTTAGCTTAAACTAAATTAAGGTTCAATCAACTAGTCAGGATTAACGTCTTACCAAAGTAATCATTTATTATCTTATTCCTGTCCTAACCTATATATCCCATGGAGTAAAACTGGTGGTACTCCATATCTAACACCCAATGTATTACGGTAAATTTAATTACCGTTTTATCGTTTAAATCTAATAAAAGATATAACTAATGCATGGAATAAAATTGGTGATATTCCATTCTCAGGTTCCTTAGTAAATTCAATTTCTAAATTCCCATTTCAGATTTATTAAAACTCTATTTAGTTTTAATCTTCTAAAATCATTATTTAATGATTATAAAGATGTAATTTAGTTTTAACTCTATTTAGTTTTAATTCTCAGGTTCGGTATTCGGCCGTTATACAGAAGAAGGTGATGAAGGGTTTAATTGTAAATTAGTTAATTAATTTGTTAATTAATCTTGTTTTGTTTATAAAGATGTAATTTTAAATGTATGTATAGCAAAAAAAAAATATAAATAAACATGATCTTTGTAAATATAAATAAACAAAGATTAGAATTGTTATAAAACGAAGATTAGAATTGTTTTAAAATGAAGATAAGAATTGTTTTCAAAAACAAAGATTTGAGTTGTTTTCAAAAACAAAGATTAGAATTATTTTCAAAACAAAATTTTGAATTGTTCTCTAAATAAAATTCACATCGTTTTGTGAACCAAATGAACATTGTTTTGTGAGTATAAAATTAACATTTTTGTGTAAATATAAATTCGCATTGTTTTGAAAATAAAAAGGGGAATGTTTCTAAAACAAAAAGATCATTCCTTTTAAAAATAAAATAAATTTGTTTTTATAATACAAACATAGAAATAAAAATAGATTTGTTTTTATAATATAAACACAGAAATAAAAAGAGCATTGATTTGAAAATTAAAATAACATTGTTTATAAAAATGAAATACCATTGTTTTTCAGCATATAAACCAAAATGCTTTGAAAACAAAATCCGCATGGTTTTGTAAACAAAACCCGCATTGTTTTGAAAACAAAATGAGCATTGTTTTTATGAAAAGAAAAGAACCTTGTTTTAAAATTAAAAAGAACATTACTTTGAATTGAAAAGAACATTGTTTTGAGAAAAAGAAAATAACATGGTTTTGATAATATGAAATGCAAAGAACAGGGTTTTGAAAATAAAAAGAACCTTGTTTTTAAGAAGAAAACTTAACATTGTTTTAAAATAAGAAAACATATAATTGTTTTAAAAAGAACATAGAATTGTTTCATAAAAATAACATAGTTTTGTTTATAAAAAAAACATGGTTTTGTTTATAAAAATAACATGGTTTTGTTTATAAAAATAGCATGGTTTTGATAATAAAGATAACATTCTTTTTAGATTATAAAGAATAACATTGTTTTTAGATTATAAAATAACATTATTATAAAAATGAAATTTTTATAAAGAAATAGCTTGGAATAAAAATATGATTTTTATATAACATAGATTAAAAATATTATTTAATATTATTTTTAATATACGTACCGCGTGCAACAGATTGCGATGGAACTATCTGGAAACAAAGCAGAATCCAAACCGTACCAGAAATTCAAAAATAAAACGGACGGAGTGAAAATCCAAGGTGAGAAATCTCTCTCCCTCAACCTTTTGTACTGTTATTATTTTTATAACTAAATGTAATTAAATGTCTGAAATTGAAATCTGTGATTGTGGATTATGTCTATTGCATAAATGATTGTTGAGTTTGATGTTATGTTATGTTTGAATTGGAAATATTTGACATGATAAAATAATGTTATATTATTTATGATGATTTAAATAATTTTACACTTCCATTCACAAGTTACCCGGCTTGTTTATGTTGATTGGGACGATACTTTTTACACATTGCCCAAGTGCACAAATAATAATATATTATTTAATTATTTTTGGATGAAACCCCACATGGGTCTTGGGATGATATTCTGATCACACATCTCCCTTGTGATTAGTTGTAAAATGCACTCTGGATGTTGTTTGGTTGTTTTAATGATTATTGATCATTAGTATAGATTGCATGCGATGTATGAAATCCATATAATCAAATTATATGGTAATTGTTTGGGTCTCATTCCATCGTAGGAATAAATGAATGTTTTAATATAATATTCAGTTAAAGAAATCAAATAATGGTTTTGATGTTTTGATTAAAAAGATTATATTTTTATTGTCAGTAGGTTACAATAAAATGTCGCATTAAAAATATTATATTTTAATTGTCAATATGTTACAATAAAAGATTTGATTAAAAGGATTATATTTTTATTGTCAATATGTTACAATAAAAGATTTGATTAAAAAGATTATATTTTTATTGTCAATATGTTACATTAAAAGATTTGATTAAAAAGTTTATATTTTTATTGTCAATATGTTTCAATAAAAAGATTTGATTTAAAAAGAACATATTTTTATTGGCATTTGTCCCAATAAAAAGAGTGAAATTAAAGGTTCATATTTTTATCGTCATTTTGTTAAAATAGAAAGATAGGAAATTTAAGATTACATTTTTATTGTAACTTTGTTTCCAATAAAAAGGTTTGACAATGAAAATTATATTTTCATTGTATGGTTATTACATTAAAAAGAATTAGAAGGAAAAAATATGAAGCCGATTAAGTAGCAACGCCATTTTAACCGGAACAGGTTTATCTATCGATTTTATTCATTTAAAAACGAATATAATATAAAGAAGTAACTTTCAGAATATAATATTTTGAAAATGTTATCATTTTAATATGATAGAGAAATAATTTTGATTTAAAATCGAAATGCAAGTTGGAATCATTTTTGAAATAGACTTATAAACGTTTTAAAATAAGTTTGAATAGAAATCGACGATATATATATTATATATATAATGGCCTGAATAGAACGTTTCGCGCAACGACCGTTCGCGAATTTCGATCATTAACTTTGATTGGGCGTAGCGGAAGTTCCGACCGTCAGATTCTTCTGAAACTGGAATCTACGGGTTCATAACGAAAATAATTTTCATATGATAATAAGAGATTTGAAATCCAACCTTAGATTTTGAGAAATATCAAATTCAAATTTGAATAAAAACAGCGTCAGTGCAGTTAAATGACCTGAAACGTCATTCAACTGAATAGGACTATTTTTGAATAAATAAAAATAGGGAAAAAATTATGTAAAATCATATTAACTGGTTTAAAGGGGTTTTTGATGAAAAATTCCAAGTTTATAAAGATAAAAGGTATTTTTATCAGAATGAGTGATTTATTTATTTTATAAATAAATAAAAGGATTTAAAATGGTTTTAATAAAACTAGAGTTTTCCAATATATGAATTGGAATGGGTTTGAATGGAAATAATCTTCGGACTATTTCGATATTGGATTATGTGATTTCGCGGATATTGTTTTGGGAATTTGGAAGAACATAGTATCGTTATTCCCGATATGATATCCATTGGTTTCAGAATTTGATATTGAATATACGTCGAGATAATTCCTATTCAGAGCCTTATATTTAATATCAAATAAGATTTTGGGTTCGTCGTGAATGGTGTCTTAAATAACACTATTCTTGAACCTATTTGAGAAAAGAATAAATCTTTTAATTAAGATTTAAATGAGATTTTCCAATACTGAGATAAAATGGAAATTGATTTTGGGTTATTTGTGAACAATGTTTTAAATGACATTAGTTCTTAAAAACCCGATTAACGATGAAATTATGATTTGTAATTTATTAATCTTTTAAATAAGATTTAATAGAATTTTCTAAAGAGAAATTTTCCAATTTAATATATATTAAATTGGAATCAAATAGAATAGAATTTTTGGGGTTTATCGTGAACTATGTTTTTAAGCGACATTTGTTCTTTAACCCAGTCAAAGACAAGATTAATTTCTTAAAGTTGAATAATCATTAAATAATGATTTTAGAAGATTAAAACTAAATGGAGTTTTAATGAATCTTTAATTAGATTGAATAGGAATAAAGTAATTAAGTTTACTAAATTCTAGAAATAACCGAGAATGGAGTACCACCAGTTTTACTCCATGAGATAGTTCAATCTTTGATTAGATTTAAACGATAAATGGTAATTAAATTTATCGGAACACATTGGATGTTAAATATAGGGTACCACCAGTTTACTTCATGGGATGAATAGTTCGGGACTGGGATAATATAATAAATGATTACTTCGGTAAGGCGTTATTCCCGACTAGTTGAATGAACCATAATTTGGTTTAGGTTAAATCAAAGAATATTCTTGATTAGAATGAGGCGTAGGTTGTGTTTTTATAGCACATGATTTTAAGATGCGCGATTTATTCAGAAAGACCAGGTTTAATCCATTTTGAATAATTCGTACGACAATTAAAAGTCGAAGATGAAGACGGTGGCTGAAGACCGGGGGTTTTCACATCGTATGGATGATTTCTGAAATGTAACACCCCTAAGTCGCACATTGTGGAAGCCTGTGTGAAGTGGATACTTATACAGTATAGTCCATCTCTTACTAATGTTGAGGCCTTTTGAGGAACAAAACCCCACACCTATACGGTGGCTAAGTTGGGGACAATATCTTGCGTGAACGGAGGTGCGGGTTGTTATAGTGCCACTATAACAACCCGCACCTCCGTTCATGCAAGATATTTTCCCCAACTTAGCCACCGTATAGGTGTGGTGTTTTGTTCCTCAAAAGGCCTTGGCATTAGTAAGAGATGGACTATACTTTATAAGTATCCACTTCACACAGGCTTCCACAATGTGCGACTTAGGGGTGTTACATTCTCCCCCCCTACAGAGCCCAACGTCCTCGTTGGCTCACAAACCCCTCACCCAGGCGTTGTGGTCCACATAAGAGCCACAATTCCGGCTGGGTTTTGGCTCTTATGTGGACCACAACGCCTGGGTGAAGTGTTTCTGAGCCAACGAGGACGTTGGGCTCTGTAGGGGGGAGAATGTAACACCCCTAAGTCGCACATTGTGGAAGCCTGTATGAAGTGGATAATTATACAGTATAGTCCATCTCTTACTAATGCCGAGGCCTTTTGAGGAACAAAACCCCACACCTATATGGTGGCTAAGTTGGAAACAATATCTTGTGTGAACGGAGGTGCGGGTTGTTATAGTGAGAATATTCCAGAGTATGAATAAATATTTTACATTAGAAATACAATAATATCAAAGATTTAAAATACATTTAAATAGCAGCGGAAAAATAATACAAAATACAACTGAGACAAATACACGGATACAGAGCTTTCCAGATATCGCTTCAGTTGTAAACCAGGATCCTGTGAAAATAATATCTGCAAAACCAAAACTACTAGCTGCCCATGTGGAAAATATGGGCACCCAGAGTTTAGGTGAAAACAATAAACTCCAGGTCAGTCATGGGACTGGTATGAGAACTAAAAACAGTTATTAACTTTATTTTAAAGTCGGGTAAGTCAAGGGACCGCGCCGCTATCGCGAAACGGGTTTCCTCCCAAGAATACCAGTGCATAAAAAACAACGTAATGCTTTTAGAAAATAAAACCATTATAATGGTCAAAAATGCTTAATACGCGAAATTCATCTTTTATACTATAAGTGCACAGTGTAGAAATCAATTTTTAAATATAAATGTATCAATCTTAGGTGGCATAATATACTATGTAAGCGGCATAATATATTATGTCACCATATAAGTATACAACTAAAAACCGCAAAGCTCATATTGGAAAGTTGGGTTTCCATCATGATGGCTCCTGATTCGAAAGACATATCGTGAATGTTTCTCCACGGCTTACGTCTCGGCAAGAGAAAACACTGTAATACATATAATACGCACTTTGGAAGAACAATCTAGTGTTTTATCCCCATGGGCTTCGGCTGATATCACTGCCCAATCTCCAGACGTGGAGCGACCACACCCAGCAACGCTCAGTTGACCCAATCTATGTATATATAAATTATATTGGTCAACCTACAAATCAAACAAACCGTTCACCATCATACCGGGGTGTGAGGCTCGCGAAGTAACGTTATACTCAAAGCTATGCTAATTGACGCTGTGCTTTGATCTTCATCCTCAAGGCTTTGCTTTTCAGCAAAAGCCTTGATCATATGCATCTTAGCATGCCACATTGTCAGACCATACTATATCATCAATCATCTACCAATATATAATAGGGTGTTAAGCAAGAGAATAAATTCTCCGCCACCAAACAACTATATATTAAACAGAGATCAACGAATACAATATAAAAGAATACAATGTCAGACACACAATCCATTTGTAAGTTCGTTCTGGGTCTAAACGAAACAATATCCGGTAGATCTCCAAATACGTCTGGATAATCACCGATATTCCCTCATCTTGGGTGTACGGTCCAATCAAGATATTGGAAATCATCCGTACGAATATGTAAATCCCCCAGTCTTCATCCATCGTCTTCATCGCCGATCTTCAATCGTCGTATGAATTATTCAGAATGGGTTAAACCCGGTCATTCTGAATACTTCGCGCATTTTAAAATCGTGTGCTATGAAAACACAACCAACGCCTCATTCCAATCAAGAATATTCTTTGATTTAGCTTAAACTAAATTAAGGTTCAATCAACTAGTCGGGATTAACGCCTTACCGAAGTAATCATTTATTATATTATCCCTGTCCTAACCTATATATCCCATGGAGTAAAACTGATGGTACTCCACATCTAACACCCAATGTATTTCAGTAAATTTAATTACCGTATTATCATTTAAATCTAATAAAATATTTAACTAATGCATGGAGTAAAACTGGTGATATTCCATTCTCAGGTTCCTTAGTAAATTCAATTTCTAAATTCCCATTTCAATCTAATTAAAGATTTGTTAAAACTCTATTTAGTTTTAATCTTCTAAAATCATTATTTAATGATTATAAAGATGTAATTTAGTTTTAATTCTATTTAGTTTTAATTCTAAGGTTCGGTGTTCGGCCGCTATACAGAAGAAGGTGATGAAGGGTTTAATTGTAAATTAGTTAATTAATTTGTTAATTTATCTTGTTTTGTTTATAAAGATGTAATTTTAAATGTATGTATAGCAAAAAAAAATTAATATATAAATAAACATGATCTTTAAAAATATAAATAAACAAAGATTAGAAATGTTTTAAAACAAAGATTAGAATTGTTTTAAAAAGAAGATTAGAATTGTTTTCAAAAACAAAGATTAGAATTATTTTCAAAACAAAATTTTGAATTGTTCTCTAAATAAAATTCACATTGTTTTGTGAACCAAATGAACATTGTTTTGTGAGTATAAAATTAACATTGTTGTGTAAATATAAATTCGCATTGTTTTGAAAATAAAAAGGACAATGTTTCTAAAACAAAAAGATCATTCCTTTTAAAAACAAAATAAATTTGTTTTTATAATATAAACATAGAAATAAAAATAGATTTGTTTTTATAATATAAACATATAAACAAAAAGAGCATTGATTTGAAAATTAAAATAACATTGTTTTATAAAAATAAAATACCATTGTTTTTCAGCATATAAACCACAATGTTTTGAAAACAAAATCCGCATGGTTTTGTAAACAAAAATCGCATTGTTTTGAAAACAAAATGAGCATTGTTTTTATGAAAAGAAAAGAACCTTGTTTTAAAATTAAAAAGAACATTACTTTGAATTGAAAAGAACATTGTTTTGAGAAAAAGAAAATAACATGGTTTGGATAATATGAAATGCAAAGAACAGGGTTTTGAAAATAAAAAGAACCTTGTTTTTAAGAAGAAAACTTAACATTGTTTTAAAAGAAGAAAACATAGAATTGTTTTAAAAAGAACATAGAATTGTTTCATAAAAATAACATAGTTTTGTTTATAAAAAAAACATGGTTTTGTTTATAAAAATAACATGGTTTTGTTTATAAAAATAGCATGGTTTTGATAATAAAGATAACATTCTTTTTAGATTGTAAAGAATAACATTGTTTTTAGATTATAAAATAACATTGTTATAAAAATGAAATTTTTATAAAGAAATAGCTTGGAATAAAAATATGGTTTTTATATAACATGGATTAAAAATATGATTTTTAATATACGTACCGCGTGCAACATATTGCGATGGAACTGTCTGGAAACAAAGCAGAATCCAAACCGTACCAGAAATTCAAAAATAAAACGGACAGAGTGAAAACCCAAAGTGAGAACTCTCTCACTCAACCTTTTGTACAGTTATTATTTTTATAACTAAATGTAATTAAATGTCTGAAATTGAAATATGTGATTGTGGATTATGTCTATTGCATAGATGATTGTTGAGTTTGATGTTATGTTATGTTTGAATTGGAAATGTTTAACATGATAAAATAATTTTATATTATTTATGATGATTTAAATAATTTTACACTTCCATTCACAAGTTACCCGGCTTGTTTATGTTTATTGGGACGATACTTTTTACACATCGCCCAAGTGCACAAATAATAATATATTATTTAATTATTTGTTTGATGAAACCCCACATGAGTCTTGGGATGATATTATGATCACAAATCTCCCTTGTGATTAGTTGTAAAATGCACTCTGGATGTTGTTGGGTTGTTTTAATGATTATTGATCATTAGTATAGATTACATGCGATGTATGAAATCCATATAATCAAATTATATGTAATTGTTTAGGTCTCATTCCATTGTAGGAATAAATGAATGTTTTAATACAATATTCAGTTAAAGAAGTCAAATAATGGTTTTGATGTTTTGATTAAAAAGATTATATTTTTATTGTCAGTAGGTTACAATAAAATGTCGCATTAAAAAGATTATATTTTTAGTGTCAATATGTTACAATAAAAGATTTGATTAAAAGGATTATATTTTTATTGTTAATATGTTACAATAAAAGATTTGATTAAAAAGATTATATTTTTATTGTCAATATGTTATAATAAAAGATTTGATTAAAAAGATTATATTTTTATTGTCAATATGTTTCAATAAAAAGATTTGATTTAAAAAGAATATATTTTTATTGGCATTTGTCCCAATAAAAAGAGTGAAATTAAAGGTTCATATTTTTATCGTCATTTTGTTAAAATAGAAAGATAGGAAATTTAAGATTACATTTTTATTGTAACTTTGTTTCCAATGAAAAGGTTTGACAATGAAAATTATATTTTCATTGTATGATTATGACATTAAAAATAATTAGATGGAAAAAATATGAAGCCGATTAAGTAGCAACTCCATTTTAACCCGAACGGGTTTATCGATCGATTTTATTCATTTAAAAATGAATATAATATAAAGAAGTAACTTCCAGAATATAATATTTTGAAAATGTTATCATTTTAATATGATAAAGAAATAATTTTGATTTAAAATTGAAATGCAAGTTGGAACCATTTTTGAAATAGACTTATAAACGTTTTAAAATACGTTTGAATAGAAATTAACGATATATATATTATGTAACACCCCGCCTCCGCTAGGGTCACTCGCAAAGGAATGCACTAGCTTTAGAGGGGCATTATTGGTAAACATGCACAGAAATATCACAAGACAGAACATATAAAATAGCGGAAGTAAAATCGAACTTTCATAAACATGAATACATAAGGTCTAAAGCCTTTTACATCAGAGTACATCAAAACCTGTCTTGCAATAGTAAAGAAGCATAAAGACTTTTTCATAAATTATTCCCCAAATAAAAACAGTAAAGTAGCCATAGCCAGGAAAAGTCCAAGCCATCCATGATGACCTTCAAGCAGAAGAAGTCCGAACCAAACAGCAGTGTTTCCTCCCTGTAACCTGGGGGGGGGACGGAAGAAAAGAGGCGAAACAAAACGGGTCAGTCAAAAAGACTGAGTAAGCCCTATCTACTATTAGTATAAAAACTAGTAAAGTTAACTGACATGAGAAACTGAGATGAACATAAGCATGATAACAAGATAGATAAGCTAAATCAAAATAACATGATGAACTACTGAACTCAGATAAACTAGGGTGTCGTCATAAACTACGGTGTCAAGATAAAACAAGGTATCACATTGTCAGGTTTCTATCAAGTATAATATCCCAAGATATCTATCGCGTATAACGTCCCATGGCATCTATCCTGTATATCTGCTCTGCACCTACCGTACTAGTACCCCAACTGTATTACGTGTTATCCGTGAATGACCCTTACTCAAAAGTCGTGTAATGGTCCATGTCAACCTAATATGCCGCATATATAGGTTACTCAACTCATATGTTTCTATCCATGTATAAGTTCAGTCCTTTGCTGTAGGCTGTACGGGCTTTCCCATGTAAACGGTTTATCCTTGAAGTTGTTCTGGACTGCAACCCTTGATCTAGTTGTGTTTCCTTACCATGAACTATCGCGCGTCCACTTAGGATTTATGCCACCTAGGACCGCTAGGGATTATGCTACCTAATGAACGTTTCCGTGTCTCGGTTTGGGTTTTGGCCACCTAGGACCACTAGGGATTACGCCACCCGTCAACCGCGCCCTTGATCCCACGTATGTATCGTGAATCGTTTTCCATGTCTAGATGCACATGTTCCCCAATGTGCCATCCGAGTTCCGTGCCAGGGAAAATCAAGAAATACGGAACTCGGTCGGGAGCTTTAAATCGTCTGCCGATGCAGATATCAAGGTCTGTTTTTGTACCCGTGGCTATGGTCCCACGTGACCCCTCCCTCAACTACTGAAAGGCAATCCAAGAAAAATCATGTATAAGAACCACTCCACGGCCCCACTATAGCCCACTTTCCTACGGGCCAACCTCACCCATGACTCGATAGCAAGCACATGGTCTGTTGGGGGTTCCCTGCCTTTCCGCACGTACACGATTGACTAAAGATGGTAGGTAGTCGGCGATGCGCTATCCAGGGCAAAAACAAGAATCGTCGACTCCACGCTAATCCATCCCAGTCTTTAGGTTGCTCGCATAGCAACCAAGGCATACTCTTGGTCCTTCTAATGCAGACCTTAACCTCTCATGGGCCTAGTATAATTACCTGGCAGCCCGCAGAGGGATCCCAAGAATATCCTCACGTCCCCCGAAGCTTCCACTTCGGCACCCAGTACGCTGGAGCTTTTATCCAAGTCAGATAACTTGCTCCCCCTCGTATACTAAGTGATGACCTACCGTATCAGGTTACTCATCGTTTTGAGAATTAGTCCTATGTCCTTAGCTAAGAATTATTACTTAGTTACCCTTAACTAAGGTTTACCACTTAGCTTCCTTTCCCGTTATCCTTGATTAACCACGGTTTTCTACCTAGTTCTTCTAGCTAGGGTTTGTCTATTGGGTTAAGTGTTATCATTCAAGTCCATGACTTAACCCGCCCACGAATCACGTCAAAGATTGGCTAAGTATTTAAGTTCAAGACTTAGTCCCACAAGTTGGTTAAGTGTACCCAGAGGCTCATGACTTAACCCTATCAAGTCAAATTGGTCAAGTACTAGCTTACCTTAATCCTATCGGATTATCTTGCTAGATCGATTAAGCATAGATTATCTTAATCCCATCAAATTATCGAGTCGGGTTGGTTAAGTATAGGTTGACTTAACCCCATCCTCTAATCGTACTACAATGGTTAAGTATATTCTAAAAAGGTCTTGTGACTTAACCTTATCAGGTCCGCGTATTAGATTGGTTAAGTGTAAGTTACTTAACCCCATCAAATCATCATGTATAATTGGTTAAGTATAAGTTGCTTAACCCCATTAAATTATCACGTTAAGTTGGTTAAGTATTGGTTACTTAACCTCATTGAATTACCGAGTTTAAATTGGTTAAGTGTTTAACTTAACCCCATCGAATTACCGTGTTTAGATTAGTTAAGTGTGGATTACTTAACCCCATCTAATTACCGTGTCGGATTAGTTAGGTGCAAATTACTTAACCCCATCCCCTAATCATCTTGTATGGTTAAGTGTCATTAAGAAAACTTACTTAACCTTGCCAAATTATCATGTTGGATTGATTAAGTGTTGGTTAACTTAATCCCCGTCCACTAGTCGTATAAAAATGGTTAAGTGTCATTAGGCAAATCAAATCACTTAACCTACCCAACCTTGTCATGTTTTGTTAAGTATCATTAGCCTAACCTATTTACTTAACCCATTTACCCATGTCATATTTGGTTAAGAGTCATTAATCAAATTAACTTAACCATATCATGTGGCATTAATTACTTAATGCACCCCAACCTCTCACATTAGACTTTGTTGTGGTTACTAGTTAAGCCGGTCGGTTCCGGGTAGCTTTACACCACAACTTGGTCTAACCTCGGGTTCAAGCACAACATGACCAACTTCTCACATTGGGTCCTATTGTTTGCAACTACTAGTTAGGCCGGTCGGTTCCGGGTAGTTTTACGTTGCAAACTCAACCCAACCTCGAGTTGGCCACTTTCATGTTTAGTCTAGTGTCATGTTCATAGTCAAGTTTTCAAGCAATTGGGTAGACCTAACTTAATAGGTAAATTCCCAATGGGTAGACCTAACTTAATAGGTAAATTCCCAAGCTTATGTTTTTATGCATACTTACATGTCAACTTCCATGTTATACTTCAAGTCATGTTTTCAAGTATAAACACATGTCATATTTAACGTTACATGTTGTCATGTTTATACCCATTTACCCAAGTCATATTCATGTCATTATGTTTCCCCATAATGTGACCCCAACGCTTTTTAAACTAGCATATACGTTCGCAACAACGTGATGGATTAAAAGAAGAGACTTGGCAAAGGAATGACAAAAATGGGTATTAAGCCACAAGTTAATCATGGTGGCAAATGAGGCACAAATGTGTTCATTAGCTTGCATGTTACATTCTTAAGCCTCAAAAACATGCATCAACCCAAACTTGGTACATAAGCGAATCATGGTGACAAAAGACATGGGATGATGGCTAGAAACTCGCATATATCATCATATAAGGATTATGACTTCATATGCAAGTTGACATAATGATTATGAAGATTCTCATGTTGAATAATGCAACATTTCAACATAAAGGTTGTGGCTTTTAGTTCATAAGATCAAGATAATGACTTCATAAACTTGCATAACATGATAGCATGCATCATTCTAATTAATCAAACCCAAACTTTCAACATGAACATTTAACTTCATAGTTAATATCTAAGAGTAGGGAAGGGCTTACATAGCTATGAAGGCACAAATCGAAATGCAAAACAAAGATTGTGATGAAGCCTATGCATGCCATCACCCAAAAACCCAAAGATGAACACTCCAAATCAACAAAAATACCATCTTTATGAACAAAGATCAAAGCTTTTGCCTTGAAATCAACTTGAGAAGCTCTCATACTAACATAGGGACTCTCTAATACTCTCATGATCATGAAACCTCTCATAGAAATGAAGTGGAGGCTAGGATAGTTGAGTGGAGGCCATGAGAGTAGCAATTTTGCCATAGTTTAGTTGCATGAATGAATAATGAGGGTTTAGGGGTAGGTTAGGGGCTTATTTATAGATTAGGCAAGTGTTTTATGCCATAGGATTAAACCTAGATTCAATCCAAGCCACCAAAGTATGTCTTGGGGAAGAAGTCAAGTGTAGGAACCATCTATGGCCTTTAGATTAAAGATGAACCATGAGAACCATCCAAATGCAAAATCGGCATTTGAGCGAATCGGCCCACGGGTTGATAGCCAAACACCCTGGATTAACCCCTAGTCGACCCAGCGGGCTCGGGTCGACCTCAAAAATCGGCCGGTTCGGTTATTCCCCTCTCCCAATTCGCTGTTTTGAACATTTTTGCATATTTATTTATTTAATTTTCAATTATATATATATATATATCAATATATATATATTTCTCTGCGCAACCCATTTCACTTAATTAAGTATCCTTTAATTTGGGAATTTTTCGTGAAACTTCGCGAGGCCATATCTTGGTCATACGGACTCCGATTTTCGAAAACTCAGACTCTATTTCGCGTATTTTTCCGAGACGAACGCAATGGCATAGCCCGTTTAACCTGATTCAGAATTTAAAATTAAATTCTGCCTTGATTCTCGTCTTAATCATGTTATCGAAATACGGGTTGTTACATTCTCCCCACCTTTTAGGATTTCGTCCCCGAAATCTCCAAGTTAGGAAGAACATATCCTACCGTCCATCATCCATCTACTCAAAACATCATCCACAAGCAACCATTGTCCTTAGATGATTTCTAATGCTGTATGAATATATGCAAGACGTGTGTGTACATGTCCCTTAGCTAATGCTAATGATCAGGCCTGAATAATCTTTCTAATGCAAAAATATGTATAGTGCCATGTATTCAACGTGTATGCAAATAGTCCTAGTCATATAGATACTATATGCGTGCACAATCATTCATTCATATGCAACAACCGCATGATAATACACTCGATTTCATCCATAAACAAGTATAAATACTCGTGCATATGCAATATGAAATGTGACCGAGTCGAGCTAGTATCTAATGTGTATTCGCGCATCCACGAGCAACCACTTGCAACCATATCAATCATAACATGTTTCAAATACATGTTTACATCCATAGGGTTCTACCTAGGATTCCCTGAAACAGGGTCGAGAAGATAAACAAGACAAACTCCTTACGGGGTTTGTAACAGAAAATAGGACCGAGAGGATGTCCACAAAAGATAGCCTACAAGTAAGCTCTACCGAAAACAGGGATCAAGAATATACTCCCAAAAAGAGATATCATGCGCGTATCTAGTCTTTGACCATCAAAGTCGTCTTTCCTGAGCTTAATTCCATCGTGCCTTGACCGTCTTTTAACTTCACGATTTCGCAGCTTCTTATTTCCTGTTTCCATAACATGAGCTAGAACTCATTTCTTTGTCGCCTCTCGTTCCACTTGCACTTATCCTTTTCCTAGAATACTTGACGCAAACATGACTGCGTACTCATGATCTCATGCAAGCTTTCCAAAATTCACTAGTGAATCTCGGACCTCGTACCACAAGGTATTCCACGTAGAAGAACTTTCTCTTGAAAGTAAACAGATGCCAACCAGGTTATCAAGCGCACTTACTTGGGTGATTTCCATAACCCGTGCATAAGTGAAATAAACCATCCGTCTTATCGGCGAACACCACTCGATCGGGCTTCAAATTTCCAATAAAGGCATCAAGGGATTCTAAGTAATTAATCATGACCGAACCCAAAAAGGTTACACGAGACTTCGAGGGTATTACCAAGGCTAGTCAAAGAGTCTAACTACCCTCCTATCAAAACCGAGAGTGGCACCCCTTACTGGATAACCACTTCATCCATAACCGAGGCATGTTATTCTCAAATCCAAAACAAGTCAAGAATAAATGGACCGGTTCTCCACAGGACTTGAGACAAAAATGGGATTCTCTATTACGCTAGTACTTAAGGTGCAGAGACTCAACTATCGAAGCAAACTTAAATGATGCGGGGATCAAAACAAAGTCTTGGCGGGATGATAGAAAAGAAGAGCTAAACTTTTAACAAGATCGTTACCCTCCTTCCGAGGTACCCTAGAAATAAGAGCATACTATTACCCTCCCGATGATCTTGTCCTTGTCCCATAATACTTAACTATCCACCCCGTTTTACCATGCCAAAGGTACTCTCTCGTCATGGGTTTCATTGTTCATCTTTCCCCCTCCTTTGAGGACTAAGCCATACCAACCAGTTGCTCATCCTTAAGCTCGTATCCTTTATCCTCTTTCTCACTATCCTTTCTTATAACGCGGCCACTGGTCTCTCGAGAACCACCTCCATCGCATGGAAAGCACTTTCGTAGATAGAAAAGTCTAGTCGCAGTTAAAACCACTGTGACTACAGATGGAGGAAAGAAAGGAAAAGAGATTCAATTAAGGAAACAAGGATAGTGCTAATGGCTTTTGGGGAATAGCCTTTTTCTTTTAAAAGAAAATTTTCTTGAAAAATGCTTCTTTATAAACGATTTTCAAATAGTTTTCAGAAGGTCTTTAAAAACTTTTGCCCAGTCTGGTAACCTTCTGCTCTGATACCAAATGTAACACCCCGCCTCCGCTAGGGTCACTCGCAAAGGAATGCACTAGCTTTAGAGGGGCATTATTGGTAAACATGCACAGAAATATCACAAGACAGAACATATAAAATAGCGGAAGTAAAATCGAACTTTCATAAACATGAATACATAAGGTCTAAAGCCTTTTACATCAGAGTACATCAAAACCTGTCTTGCAATAGTAAAGAAGCATAAAGACTTTTTCATAAATTATTCCCCAAATAAAAACAGTAAAGTAGCCATAGCCAGGAAAAGTCCAAGCCATCCATGATGACCTTCAAGCAGAAGAAGTCCGAACAAAACAGCAGTGTTTCCTCCCTGTAACCTGGGGGGGAAACGGAAGAAAAGAGGCGAAACAAAACGGGTCAGTCAAAAAGACTGAGTAAGCCCTATCTACTATTAGTATAAAAACTAGTAAAGTTAACTGACATGAGAAACTGAGATGAACATAAGCATGATAACAAGATAGATAAGCTAAATCAAAATAACATGATGAACTACTGAACTCAGATAAACTAGGGTGTCGTCATAAACTACGGTGTCAAGATAAAACAAGGTATCACATTGTCAGGTTTCTATCAAGTATAATATCCCAAGATATCTATCGCGTATAACGTCCCATGGCATCTATCCTGTATATCTGCTCTGCACCTACCGTACTAGTACCCCAACTGTATTACGTGTTATCCGTGAATGACCCTTACTCAAAAGTCGTGTAATGGTCCATGTCAACCTAATATGCCGCATATATAGGTTACTCAACTCATATGTTTCTTTCCATGTATAAGTTCAGTCCTTTGCCGTAGGCTGTACGGGCTTTCCCATGTAAACGGTTTATCCTTGAAGTTGTTCTGGACTGCAACCCTTGATCTAGTTGTGTTTCCTTACCATGAACTATCGCGCGTCCACTTAGGATTTATGCCACCTAGGACCGCTAGGGATTATGCTACCTAATGAACGTTTCCGTGTCTCAGTTTGGGTTTTGGCCACCTAGGACCACTAGGGATTACGCCACCCGTCAACCGCGCCCTTGATCCCACGTATGTATCGTGAATCGTTTTCCATGTCTAGATGCACATGTTCCCCAATGTGCCATCCGAGTTCCGTGCCAGGGCAAATCAAGAAATACGGAACTCGGTCGGGAGCTTTAAATCGTCTGCCGATGCAGATATCAAGGTCTGTTTTTGTACCCGTGGCTATGGTCCCACGTGACCCCTCCCTCAACTACTGAAAGGCAATCCAAGAAAAATCATGTATAAGAACCACTCCACGGCCCCACTATAGCCCACTTTCCTACGGGCCAACCTCACCCATGACTCGATAGCAAGCACATGGTCTGTTGGGGGTTCCCTGCCTTTCCGCACGTACACGATTGACTAAAGATGGTAGGTAGTCGGCGATGCGCTATCCAGGGCAAAAACAAGAATCGTCGACTCCACGCTAATCCATCCCAGTCTTTAGGTTGCTTGCATAGCAACCAAGGCATACTCTTGTTCCTTCTAACGCAGACCTTAACCTCTCATGGGCCTAGTATAATTACCTGGCAGCCCGCTGAGGGATCTCAAGAATATCCTCACGTCCCCCGAAGCTTCCACTTCGGCACCCAGTGCGCTGGAGCTTTTATCCAAGTCAGATAACTTGCTCCCCCTCGTATACTAAGTGATGACCTACCGTATCAGGTTACTCATCGTTTTGAGAATTAGTCCTATGTCCTTAGCTAAGAATTATTACTTAGTTACCCTTAACTAAGGTTTACCACTTAGCTTCCTTTCCCGTTATCCTTGATTAACCACGGTTTTCTACCTAGTTCTTCTAGCTAGGGTTTGTCTATTGGGTTAAGTGTTATCATTCAAGTCCATGACTTAACCTGCCCACGAATCACGTCAAAGATTGGCTAAGTATTTAAGTTCAAGACTTAGTCCCACAAGTTGGTTAAGTGTACCCAGAGGCTCATGACTTAACCCTATCAAGTCAAATTGGTCAAGTACTAGCTTACCTTAATCCTATCGGATTATCTTGCTAGATCGATTAAGCATAGATTATCTTAATCCCATCAAATTATCGAGTCGGGTTGGTTAAGTATAGGTTGAGTTAACCCCATCCTCTAATCGTACTACAATGGTTAAGTATATTCTAAAAAGGTCTTGTGACTTAACCTTATCAGGTCCGCGTATTAGATTGGTTAAGTGTAAGTTACTTAACCCCATCAAATCATCATGTATAATTGGTTAAGTATAAGTTGCTTAACCCCATTAAATTATCACGTTAAGTTGGTTAAGTATTGGTTACTTAACCTCATTGAATTACCGAGTTTAAATTGGTTAAGTGTTTAACTTAACCCCATCGAATTACCGTGTTTAGATTAGTTAAGTGTGGATTACTTAACCCCATCTAATTACCGTGTCGGATTAGTTAGGTGCAAATTACTTAACCCCATCCCCTAATCATCTTGTATGGTTAAGTGTCATTAAGAAAACTTACTTAACCTTGCCAAATTATCATGTTGGATTGATTAAGTGTTGGTTAACTTAATCCCCGTCCACTAGTCGTATAAAAATGGTTAAGCGTCATTAGGCAAATCAAATCACTTAACCTACCCAACCTTGTCATGTTTTGTTAAGTATCATTAGCCTAACCTATTTACTTAACCCATTTACCCATGTCATATTTGGTTAAGAGTCATTAATCAAATTAACTTAACCATATCATGTGGCATTAATTACTTAATGCACCCCAACCTCTCACATTAGACTTTGTTGTGGTTACTAGTTAAGCCGGTCGGTTCCGGGTAGCTTTACACCACAACTTGGTCTAACCTCGGGTTCAAGCACAACATGACCAACTTCTCACATTGGGTCCTATTGTTAGCAACTACTAGTTAGGCCGGTCGGTTCCGGGTAGTTTTACGTTGCAAACTCAACCCAACCTCGAGTTGGCCACTTTCATGTTTAGTCTAGTGTCATGTTCATAGTCAAGTTTTCAAGCAATTGGGTAGACCTAACTTAATAGGTAAATTCCCAATGGGTAGACCTAACTTAATAGGTAAATTCCCAAGCTTATGTTTTTATGCATACTTACATGTCAACTTCCATGTTATACTTCAAGTCATGTTTTCAAGTATAAACACATGTCATATTTAACGTTACATGTTGTCATGTTTATACCCATTTACCCAAGTCATATTCATGTCATTATGTTTCCCCATAATGTGACCCCAACGCTTTTTAAACTAGCATATACGTTCGCAACAACGTGATGGATTAAAAGAAGAGACTTGGCAAAGGAATGACAAAAATGGGTATTAAGCCACAAGTTAATCATGGTGGCAAATGAGGCACAAATGTGTTCATTAGCTTGCATGTTACATTCTTAAGCCTCAAAAACATGCATCAACCCAAACTTGGTACATAAGCGAATCATGGTGACAAAAGACATGGGATGATGGCTAGAAACTCGCATATATCATCATATAAGGATTATGACTTCATATGCAAGTTGACATAATGATTATGAAGATTCTCATGTTGCATAATGCAACAATTCAACATAAAGGTTGTGGCTTTTAGTTCATAAGATCAAGATAATGACTTCATAAACTTGCATAACATGATAGCATGCATCATTCTAATTAAACAAACCCAAACTTTCAACATGAACATTTAACTTCATAGTTAATATCTAAGAGTAGGGAAGGGCTTACATAGCTATGAAGGCACAAATCGAAATGCAAAACAAAGATTGTGATGAAGCCTATGCATGCCATCACCCAAAAACCCAAAGATGAACACTCCAAATCAACAAAAATACCATCTTTATGAACAAAGATCAAAGCTTTTGCCTTGAAATCAACTTGAGAAGCTCTCATACTAACATAGGGACTCTCTAATACTCTCATGATCATGAAACCTCTCATAGAAATGAAGTGGAGGCTAGGATAGTTGAGTGGAGGCCATGAGAGTAGCAATTTTGCCATAGTTTAGTTGCATGAATGAATAATGAGGGTTTAGGGGTAGGTTAGGGGCTTATTTATAGATTAGGCAAGTGTTTTAGGCCATAGGATTAAACCTAGATTCAATCCAAGCCACCAAAGTATGTCTTGGGGAAGAAGTCAAGTGTAGGAACCATCTAGGGCCTTTAGATTAAAGATGAACCATGAGGACCATCCAAATGCAAAATCAGCATTTGAGCGAATCGGCCCACGGGTTGACAGCCAAACACCCTGGATTAACCCCTAGTCGACCCAGCGGGCTCGGGTCGACCTCAAAAATCGGCCGGTTCGGTTATTCCCCTCTCCCAATTCGTTGTTTTGAACATTTTTGCATATTTATTTATTTAATTTTCAATTATATATATATCAATATATATATATTTCTCTGCGCAACCCATTTCACTTAATTAAGTATCCTTTAATTTGGGAATTTTTCGTGAAACTTCGCGAGGCCATATCTTGGTCATACGGACTCCGATTTTCGAAAACTCGGACTCTATTTCGCGTATTTTTCCGAGACGAACGCAATGGCATAGCCCGTTTCACCTGATTCAGAATTTAAAATTAAATTCTGCCTTGATTCTCGTCTTAATCATGTTATCGGAATACGGGTTGTTACATATTATATATATAATGGCCTGAATAGAACGTTTCGCGAATTTCGATCATTAACTTTGATTGGGCGTAGCGGAAGATCCGACCTTCGGATTCTTTGGAAACCGGATCCTACGGGTCCGTAACGAAAAGAGCTTTCATATGATAATAAGAGATTTGAAATCCAATGGTTAGAATTTTGAGAAATGTCAAATTCAAATTTGAATAAAAACAGCGTCAGTGCAGTTAAATGACCTGAAACGTCATTTAACTGAATAGGCCTATTTTTGAATAAATAAAAATAGGGAAAAAATTATGTAAAATCATATTAACTGGTTTAAAGGGGTTTTTGATGAAAAATTCCAAGTTTATAAAGATAAAAGGTATTTTTATCAGAATGAGTGATTTATTTATTTTATAGATAAATAAAAGGATTTAAAATGGTTTTAATAAAACCAGAGTTTTCCAATATATGAATTGGAATGGGTTTGAACGGAAATAATCTTCAGACTATTTCGATAATGGATTCTGTGATTTCGTGGATATTGTTTTGAGAATTTGGAAGAACATAGTATCGTTATTCCCGATATGATATCCGTTGGTTTCAGAATTTGATAATGAATATACATCGAGGTAATTCCTATTCAGAGCCATATATTTAATATCAAATAAGATTTTGGGTTCGTCGTGAATGGTGTCTTAAATAACACTATTCTTGAACCTATTTGAGAAAAGAATAAATCTATTAATTAAGATTTATATGAGATTTTCCAATATTGATATAAAATGGAAATTGATTTTGGGTTATTTGTGAACACTGTTTTAAATGACATTAGTTCTTAAAAACCCGATTAACGATGAAATTATGATTTGTAATTTATTAATCTTTTAAATAAGATTTAATAGAATTTTCTAAAGAGAAATTTTCCAATTTAATATATATTAAATTGGAATCAAATGGAATAGAATTTTTGGGGTTTATCGTGAACTATGTTTTTAAGCGACATTTGTTCTTTAACCCAGTTAAAGACAAGATTAATTTCTTAAAGTTGAATAATCATTAAATAATGATTTTAGAAGATTAAAACTAAATGGAGTTTTAATGAATGTTTAATTAGATTGAATAGGAATAAAGTAATTAAGTTTACTGAATTCTAGAAATAACCGAGAATGGAGTACCACTAGTTTTACTCCATGCGATAGTTGAATCTTTAATTAGATTTAAACGATAAACAGTAATTAAATTTATCGGAACACATTGGATGTTAAATATGGGGTATCACCAGTTTACTCCATGGGATGAATAGTTCGGGACTGGGATAATATAATAAATGATTACTTCGGTAAGGCGTTATTCCCGACTAGTTGAATGAACCTTAATTTGGTTTAGGTTAAATCAAAGAATATTCTTGATTGGAATGTGGCATAGGTTGTGTTTTTATAGCACATGATTTTAAGATGCGTGATTTATTCAGAAAGACCGGGTTTAACCCAGTTTGAATAATTCGTACGACGATTAAAAGTCGAAGATGAAGACGGTGGCTGAAGACCGGGGGTTTTCACATCGTATGGATGATTTCTGAAATGTAACACCCCTAAGTTGCACATTGTGGAAGCCTGTGTAAAGTGGATACTTATACAGTATAGTCCATCTCTTACTGATGCCGAGGCCTTTTGAGGAACAAAACCCCACACCTATACGGTGGCTAAGTTGGGGACAATATCTTGCGTGAACGGAGGTGCGGGGGTCTTATAGTGGCACTATAACAACCCGCACCTCTGTTCACGCAAGATATTGTCCCCAAATTAGCCACCGTATAGGTGTGGGGTTTTGTTCCTCAAAAGGCCTCGGCATTAGTAAGAGATGGACGATACTGTATAAGAATCCACTTCACACAGGCTTCCACAATGTGTGACTTAAGGTTGTTACAAGTGTGGCATTGTGCCAAGAGAAAAATTGTAAGGCCCATTTAAATAAAATAATTTAAGTTTAATTTCGAATTAAATAACATATTACAATGTAAACTAATTATCTGGCTCATTTGTTGTCGAAATTTAACGAAACAAAATACGTTAGGATCATATAATCGCAAGATACACAATGGAACTAGTCTAGAGTGATTTAGAGGTTGTTACAATTTTAGACAGAATTAAATGCCAGATATAATCAACCGAACATTATTCGTTATTTATCGATTAACGACCAAGGTGCGTAAACTCACTAACTCTGTCTAGTTCTATAATTTTATAAACATTATTAAATATTGATAAAAATGATTGAATGTTGTGTGTGATGATTGTTTGGATGATTTGATAATTAATTGTTTGAAATTTTATGTACCGTTATATATAAAAAAACGTTGCTTAAATATTAATTATGTTTATAGTATTTCATATTGATATGAAACTAGTGTTATTTATATTGGTTAACATCTTTGGATGTAGAGAAACAGGTTGGAGGGATCCAACTGGATTCCTCAACAATAATATTGTTATTTTTCATATATTTCATTATATAATGTGACAAATAATCTATGATTGATTATTGTGTGTTTTGGGATGTTGAATAACATTAACCTTGAAATAATTGGTATTAAATACCGTAAAATATATTCGAATATATTGGAAATGAATTTGGAGTTTTAAAAAGGGAAAAATCTATTTTTAAATAAAAGTTGAATTTAGGAAGGGGAAATTGGAAAATCATTTCAAAAGAAAAACGATGAAATTATTTCAATGTTCGAAATGTAAATAAGATTGAAATGAATCCGTAAGGATTTATAATTAGAATTCGATTGTAATAAATATATTAAAAATAATTTATTCTTATAAATTATATATAATGAAATTCAGAATTTGACGAGATAAGTAATACTTGGATTTATTATCGAATATGTAATCGAGATTAAGTTATAACCTATAAAATGAGTCCATGTTTCTGTAAAGAAATAATATTCACATTTTATAGTGAGTAATGGTTTAGAAAAAAAAGTTCGAAAATCGGAATGGTGATAAAAGGAAATTGGTTAATGCTGGAAGTGATAATTTCGAAAGTGAATTTTGGAAATTTGGATTGACATGAAACAGTGAGTTTATTCCAAGGTTCGAAACGTTAATCGAATATAGATTACTCGTAAGACGGTTATAAGTTGAAATTCAATTATATCAAATATAAGAAAGTTATATTTACTTTCCATTTTTAGATGAAGATTATTTAAGTAATTAATTAATCAAATACTATTTATTTATTTATTCAAAGTAACGAATAAGAGTTATATTTTAAAGTTAAATATTTCGGAAACAGGGATTTTAATGCAGTCGTAAAAATCAATATTTTCTGTAAAAGAAGTGAATTCGTAAGCCGAATCTAAGAGTTGCGTAAGAAATGATTCGATAAGAAATTAAGAAATGGAATTAAGGGAATTAGAAACTGACCAGGGACTAGTTAAGTTGAATGACTTTCTAAGTGTCAATCTGATGTTGGTTTCATACTTCGAGGTCAAATATTTCCCTTAAAATAGTCTTACTAGTTTACGGTTAAGGACTGATGGATGTGAAAGAATAGTGATGCGCGAATAAGATATCAAAATATTTTCCAACGTCAATAATAACGTATATTTTCGAAATATGAGAAATAAGGAGTTTTGAATATATGAAAATATTTTCCAAGAAATCGTAAGAGGCTAAGCGAGTTGGAAAAATATTTGAGTAAAGATATTTAAGGGAAATTGGGAAGTGAAGTGCTTGTTGATAAATCTATTTAAAGGGGCTCAATGTTGATTGATGATTTAACGGTAAGATTTCCATTTGAAAATGCAATCGTTGTTGTATGTATGTTTTCCTTTGATAGTTAAATAACCGACTATCAAAAATTTTCCATTGTAAATATGGAGAGACCGGGATCAGATTTATTATCTGAAAACTACTCTGTATGAGCAATAGCGTTGCGATAAAATATGAGGAAGTTAATAGAAGACGGAGTTTATGTAAAGGCTATTCTGGCGATCCTAGGTAGAAATTGCCTGAGATGGATTTACATAGTAGTGCCTTCGGTTTGTCCATCCTCAGGATAATGTGTATGGACGAGTGTCTAACAGAGTATATCTAATAGATCGCGTAAGTTGATCTCTTCAACGTATTTACGTTGGTGGCGGAGGAATTCGTTGCTCTTAGCTTTATACCCATGGTATTTTTGGGGAAATCAATTTGTGATTTGGAGGGTTTGACGATGTGGCATTCAAAGTGAATGGTGACAGATGTTCCAAAGATACGTTATGATCTCAAGCCTCATCAACCGAGAAATGACAAAAATTGCACTGGCAGCATGGCTAAGTGGGTCGCATCCAATTAGGGTATATTATCACCATCTAGAGAATATTCATATTTGTTACTTCTTTTCATTTCTGTATCTCCCTAGAACAGTTATGTTGGTATACCAACCGTAAGATGATAATATATTCGGAACATTCAAGCGAAATGAATGGCCGGTCATGTGTGGCTGAGTTACAAGATGTTCTTATTGAACTCCAGTGTATCCCCTCTAGAGTACACTGATCGGAAGGTTGTTCCATATTGTTGGAAATCCATTATCCAATAAGAACCTGCGGTTTTGATTGTATATTATATATGTGGAGCGTGAGATGCAAGCGGTCTGCTAAATTGCTATTTACTTGTATTAGACACTATTATAATATCAAAAAGATATTGATTTTAAGAATGTTTTGGGTTATCGTAAGGTAAAAAGCGTCCGTATTTATGTATGGATTGGTCTTACGATTATCATTTCTTTTTAAAGGAATTTTGAAAGTTAAACCAAGTGATTGGAGTTTACTTACACCAGTCCCATGACTGACCTAGACCATATTTATGTGTGGATTGGTCTTACGATTATCATATCTTTTAAAATGATTTTTGAAAGTTAAACCAAGTGATTGGAGTTTACTCACACCAGTCCCAGGATTGACCCAGAGTTTATTTTGTTTTATTTACCCTAAACCCTTGGGTGCCCAAATTTGTATGGGCAGTCAAATAGTTGGGATTTTACAGATACTTGGAAGAGATTGGAGTAGGAGGCTTCAACATTGATATATATAGAGTTTATTTCTGCTGTGATGTTATGTGTTGTACTATGATAATGGTATGTATATATATTTATTAGTTTGTATTTCCAAAGCTATGTTATATAATATATTTTATTTGTTCCGTTGTGAGATTCTTATTTACTCTGATTCTGTTGTATTGTGTTCTTCTTCTTTTGTTCTAATTTTCTTTCTTTCTATTTCTCACCCTCTAACTTATTTCTATTAATGATCTAGTATTTTCGATTTTTGAATAGTCGACATAGTGTTTGTGTTGATTTATGGGGTCGAAAATCCTTTAGTCATTCCTGTTACGATCTGAAATCCCCCAATCTCCGAAGAGACAGGAAACAACGGATTGTGCGAGAACACGACGCATCAGAAAGTAGAACCACAGAACATTTCATTGTTATTACAACAATTTACATCAAAGTATAAGAATATTAGAGCACAAATAAATATTACATAGCAGAAAAATACAATTATCAGAGAATAATAATTTACATAGCAGTAGAAATAAAATATGTAAATATAATGCACAGCGGAAATACATCAACTACCACAACTAAAAAAAACACATATACAAAGCTTTCCGAATATAGCTCCAGTTGTAAACCAGGATCTAATTTAAACAGTGAAAATTTGTTAATTAGAAAAACAATTCAAATTGAATTAGAATTGGTTAAATTTGTTAACCAACGATTAATTTGAATCGAACGTTGTTGTTTGAAAACTCCACACAGGTCTGGGGATGATAATTAATTCATATCTCCCTTGGATTTAATTGTACGTCAACCGATTGATTGACAGATTGTTATAAGCGTTATTTACTTATTTAATGCTTATACAGTTGTAAATTGCACTCTGCATGTGAATGGAATGTTTAATAGTGTTTGTCACTATTTTTGAATACATGCAATATATGGAAACCATATAAATATAATTATATGTTAATTGATTGAGTCTGATTCCAATTCAGAATATAAACGAATATTTTAAAATAATATTCAATGAAGGATCAAAATATGATTTTGATGTCCTATTTTGGATGGACATGAAAATATAAAAATATGAAGCCGAGTTAAGTATCTAAACGCTATTTTGACTCAAACAGATTTTTATATCAATTTTATTCATTTTTATAATGAATACGGAGAAGACTGAATTTCAAAATCAGACATTTTGAAAAGATTATCATTTTGAGATTATAATAAAATGGGATGTTCAATTTTAATTTCAAATTGAAATGGAACTTGAAATCATTTTAAACGAATTTAAAACGTTTTATAAAATACGTTTTAGATAGAAATCGATGATATATATATATATTATACATATTTATATGGCTTGAATAGAATGTGCCGCGCGACGACCATTCGCAAATTTCAGCCGTTAACTTCGAACGGACGTAATGGGAGACCCAACCGTCGGATTATCCTAAAACCAGAACCGTTGGGTTCATATAGAAAAGATTCAAATGAGTATATGAGATTAAAATTTAAACGGTTAGATTTTAAAATATATCCAAATCAATTTCATAAAAGGTCGCTATAGATGCAGTTCGGTGGTCGATATTGGAAACCGACTGTAAGGATCTTAATAAAATCATTACAAATGTAGAAAAATTATGTAAAATCATAATTAATGATTTGGAAAGATTTTGGATGAAATATTACCAATTTTGAAAAGATAAAAGATATTTTTATCCAAATGAACTAGTTATTAACTAGAATAATAATCTAATGATTTTTAGAAATAAAAAATTGGATTTGCGAATGAGTTTTTAACATAACCAGGAATTCCAATGTATAAATTGGAATGGATTTGAATGGAAATTATCCTTGGATATTTCGATACTGAATTCCGTAATTAGATGGATATTGTTATGGGAATATGAAAGATATTGATATCGTTATTCCAAAACGATACCTGTTAATTTCAGAATTTGGTACTGAATATAAGTTGACATGATTCCCATTTAAGATCTTATATTTAATATTAAATCTAATTTTGAGTTCGTTGTGAATGGCATCTTAAATAATATTGTTATTTAACCCACTTGTGAAAGAATAAAACTTTAAATAAGATTTAGAGAAGTTTTCCATTTTATTAATTAAATTGGGATTGAATGGAATTTGATTAATAATAATCGAGATAATCTTCTATGAAGTACAACGTTTACTATTTATGGAATTTAAAACGCTTGGTCGTTATTCCATTTATAGTATTTGTTTGATACGGAAATTTATATCGAATGTGAATTGTTCAAATTTCGTGAAGATTCCATGTTAATGGAAAATGACTTTGGGTTTATCGTAAACAGTGTTTTAAATAACATTCGTTATTCAACACAAATAAAGAAAGGATTAATTTTTCCTAAGTTGAAAAATCGTTAAATAATGATTTCTGGAGATTAAAATTGAACTAGAGTTTTAATGAATCTTTGCTTAGATTAAAATGAGAATGAGGTAGTTAAATTTACCGAATTTAAGAAATGTTCGAGACGGAGTACCCCCTTCCCCCTCCCCTCTCCCTCCCCCTAGTTTTACTCCATGTGTGCTATCTTTGTATATTTATCACATGATTATAAAAGATACGCTTATTATTCGGAAAGGCCGGGTTTAACCCATTCTAAATAACTGTTACGACGACTAATAGTCGATGATATGAAGACGGTGGTTGAAGACTGGAGATCTTCACATCGTTAGGATGATTGCTGATGTCTTGACTTGGAGTGTAATGACCCGCATTTGCAGAGGTATTATAATTAATTTATTTAATTATATAATAGTGATATAGTGAATTAAATGGTGGTTTAATTAAATAATGGTGAATATTTAATTAAAATAATAAATTAAATAATATACTTAATTCTGAAATAATCAGAATTGGCTGAAATGGCGATATGGTGTGAACTGGATCATCTGTAATATTTAATTCAGTTTAGAATTGAATTTGAATAACGAATATATTATATAAACGACAGTTTGAACATAGAGTTGTAATATAATTAAAATCGAGCTCGAAATGGCGCTGTAGTTCGTAATTTGGTGATTTGAACTTCAACTGAATGCACAGGATTTGTTTTTCCGCCGCTATGTTTGTTTCCAGAAAACGAAAACTCCACAGTCATTTTTCCGCCGCTATGTTTGTTTCCAGAAAACGAAAATGACAATCGAAATAAAATCAAAGGAAATCAAAAACAAATTCTAAAAATTGGAAGGGGTAATTCTTTACACTAGTTTTTCATTCCTCTTCAACCTCGTATAGGTTTCAACTGCTTCGACGTTAGTATTCATTCGCTGGTTTTGTAATAGTGAACCTAGGGTTTAAGAATTTGGGTGATTTAATGTATCGATTCGGGTTTTGGAGTTTTGTTTTGAGATCACGATGTAAAAGGGACCTTGCGAGCAAGTTTGGGAGGATATTGTACATATACAGTTTGCACCTTTTTCTGCTGACGGGTTCGAAGTCGAGAATTGTGGAGTGCGTGCGAGTTGATGTTGTGATATTCGGGTGAAAGGAGATTTGAAAGAGGAAAACGATGATGATTTTTGTTTGGAGATTTCATTGAAGAATTTGTGGAAGGAGTGCGTGAAGATGCGGTTATGACCCTAAGGGGAGCTACTGTTTTGAGCTATTGGGGAAGATGAACGGGGGAAGATCAAGTCATGTTTTATGGGTGTAGGGTTGCGGAGAGTTTGAAGTGAAGGAAAATGGTACCCTTAGATTTTTGAACGGTGAACTAGGGAGGAGGATGGGAAGGCTTAAAGATGAGGTGATGGTGAGACATACAGGCGACGGGTTTCAAGTTTCTGGGAAGAAGGATGTAACACGGGTGCGGGCTGGAAATGGTTAATGGGCCGATAAAAGGGGTGAGGCCCAAGTCTAATTTAATTGAAGTTTAAATAAATTTTAATAGCATATTAAATTGTAAAATGTATAACTTTATCATACCGCATCAGAATTCCGCGAAACAAGATCCGACAGGATCGTATGGACGGACACAACCCAATGAAACAGACCGGAAATCCATTGGAGCTCGTATGAATTTATGGCAAAATAAATTGTTTGATTCAAATCAAACAACAGTTTATCGTTCTTTAACGATGAACTGCAAATGTGAGTAAATCTCACTAACCCTGAACAGTTTATAATTTCATGTTGTATTTTTAGAACTGTTAAATATTGGCTGATTGACTGTGTGTTGACTGTTTGATTGAACTGCTAGTCAGTTAGTTGAATTTCTATATTGATTCTGTTTAACAGAATATATCATATGGAACTGAAAGTGATGTTATCTATATTGTTTAACATCTGTGATGCAGGGAAACAGGTTGGAGGAATCCAACTGGATTCCTCAACATTTATTTTACTGTGATTCATATATTGTGATATATGATGTGATATATAATCTGTTGTTGATTATGTGTGTTTGGACGATATTTATCGTTGTTATATGGTATGTTAAATACCATAAGAAATACTGGATGTGGGAAAGGGGATTTACAAAGTGTATTTTGAAAATGAATTATTTATATAAAATCGATGGATTTTATTTAGAAAAGGAAAAGGATTTTTATAAAAGAAAATAATTATAAAATCGAAGGATAAGTTATAATAAAGGAAATATTTATTTGTTAGAATAAATGGAATATTTATTTAGAAAATAAATAGGAGATTATAAAGGAGAATATTTATTTAGAAAATAAATAGGATAAAGGAATATTTATTTAGGAAATGAATAGAGTTAATCAATTTGAGTAAACCAAATAGAGTAAATCGATTCGAGTAAAACAGGCATAGTTAAGACCATTTGAGTTAATCAAATGGAGTTAATCGAATAGAGGTAAAGAAATAAAGTTAAATAAAATTAGAAACTGACTAGAGATTAGTTTACTTGAATAGTTTTCTGAGTATCGATCTGATGTTGGTTTCGGCCTTCGGGGTTTATACTTAGAGAATTGTTCTCCTACTAGTTTACAGTTAGGGACTGATAGTTGTGAAATGATAGTGATATGTAAATAAACAATGGAAATGTTTTCCAGTGTTAATAACATATATTTTCTAAACATTGAAAATAAGGAAATATATATATATATATATATGATTGATGATTGATTGATAGAATTTCCATTTGGAAATAATATCATTGTTTGCACACGTTTTTTTCTTTGATAGTTAAATCACAGACTATCAAAGTTTTGACCATTTTAGCGTTGTTAATATGGAGAGACTGGTTGGATTATTATCCAAAGAACCACTCTGTATTGGCATAAGCGTTGCGAATCATATATGCCAAGGATAATTGAAGACGAAGTAAAGTGCAAGGGCTGTTGTATAAATCTTATATAACAGAGCCTAAGATGGTTATACAGAATAGTACTTCGGTTCATCCTGTTCCTGGATGACTTGTATGGATGAATGTCTGACAGAGTATTTCCAGAAAGGTCACGTACATTGATTTCTTCAACCGTACCAAGAGTGGAAGCGGAGAAGGAAATTTCTTTAGCTAACACGTAATGTACTGTTATAGACGTCAATTAGTGATTTTCGATGGATCTGACAATGTAGCATTCGAAGTGAATCTGATGTGATGATGAAGCGTAACCTCAAGCCTCATCAACCGGTAAATGGCAGAAATCGGGCAGGCAACATGGCTAAGTCGGTCGCTCCGAAGTAGGGTGTATAATCACCTGATCTAGAGTTTCATTTACTTCTAAAAATCTATTGTTGATGTTGTCCCATTCGGGAAACGGTTGCTGATCCCAACCGTTGGTGATATACATTCGATACACTCAAGCGAAATGAGTGGTCGGTCATGTGTGACAGGGTTGCAAGATGTTCTTGTTGAATCCAGTGTATTCCTTTCTAGAGGTACACTAGCGAAAGGTGGTTCCATACCTTGTCATAGTTGGAAATCCATTACCCAATACGTGCTTGCGGTTTTGATTGTATACTATATATGTAGAACATGAGATGAAAGCGTTTCTGCTAGATGATTATTATATTGTGGTTGATAGACATTATTATAATATCAAAAGGTTTTTGATATGAAGATATTTTGGATTCTCATAAGGGAAAAACCCGTTCCATTATACGGCGTGGTCTTATGAGATATCGTTTACTTGTTCAACTGTTTTAAACTATTTTACTCATACCAGTCCCATGACTGACCCGGAGTTTTATTTTGTTTGTTTTCCTAAACTCTTGGGTGCCTAAATTTGTACGGGCAGTCAAGTAGTCGGGATTTTACAGATACACTTGAAGAGCTGGAGCAGGAGGCTTCAGGATCATATAGGTATTGTTTATTTCCGCTGTGTTGTAAGTGATGTACTTGATAGAGATATGTATATTCAAGTAAAACCTTTATTTCAAGGATATGTTATCTATTATATGTTATTCATTCCGTTGTGAGGTTCGTGTTACTCTGATGTTGTGTTTTTCTTCTTCTTCTATTCTAAGTTTCTATCTTATCTATCCTCACCCTCTAATTTCCTTCATTAATCATCCGGTATTTTCGACCCTTGGATGTTCGATATGTATTGTATATGGGATAACCAAGGTCGCCAAATTTTTGGGTCATTACAGTTGGTATCAGAGCTTAAGTTAAGTTTTACCTTGGCTCTGTAGTGTGACTCGGTAGAGATAGGGTTAGAAATACCCTAGATAGAGTTGGAGTGTATATATATCAGTGAACGTATTTGTTATTGATATAAAAATTGTTTTATATTGTGGGGATTTATCGGTTGAGTTGTTTATGGGTTCTGGTCGATCAGTTTGATCCACTGTATCGGTAGGAGTTTATAAACACTCGAATACGATGGGTCATCACGATATGTTTTGAAAAGAGGGTAAATTAAAATAAGTTTACCCAAAGTATATTTTGATATTAAGAAGTATATATATTAGATATATTGGTTGTTATTATAATCAAGGAAGATTATAAAGTGAAATGGTTATGTAAATAATCGATCAGAATTCATATAAGTGAAATATATGAAATTGAAATGAATTAAATCTGAATTTAAACCAGAAATTGAATTAAAACTCTGAAAAAAATTGGATAACTGTTTGTAAATGGATTTGGATTAAAAATAAGGAAAACTAAGATCCTGGGAGATTTTAAATTGTTTTACAAGCAGTGTGAATTATATTTTGAAATGAATTTCAAAGTGGAAATGTTTAGAATTGGTTCTATAGTATTGAACTCACTACGATCGCTGGAAAATAGGTTCTGATGATGACAGCTGCATCATCAGTATTCATTTTCGAGTTGTAAGTGACGAATTACTACCAGAGATACTGTTTTGAATTTATTTTGGGAAAGACAAGTTGTGTTGAATTTCAAAAAGGAAAATTTGATTTTTGAAAAGAGTAAACTGTTTAAAAACTCCCAGGGAAAGACAGTTTGAATTAAAAACAAATTTAACAGAAATTTATGAAAGCAAATTTGAATTAAATTAAAGCCAGTAAAGTGGTAACTGAGATTGAATTAGAATGATATCAGGACAAATTGGATTGTGAGATTCAAATTTGAAGTGTAATGTGATAATCAAGTTAAGAGTTGGGAATCGAGAAGAAACTCGAGTTGAAATGATATTTGGCTCAGATATAAGCGAATGGTTGTGTTGTAGATAAAAGCAAATTGGAATTTGATTGGGATTACCCTTGTATCCGCTGAATTGATAACAGGTGGAAAGGAAAAATGATATGCCGACAAAAGGTACAAGTTTATATTTCTATTGGATATAAGATTTATGAGCCAAATTGGCAAGCCGCTTAGCTGTTTGATTTTCTTTTGGGTTGGAGATGACCCAGAGTGGCGAGTTGGAGTTTGACCGATTGACCAGTACAAAGGAGGTGCTGGCGAAATTTTTCGAAGAGTTAAGGCGTTAGAAAATTTTCAGGATTTTTGGAATTTTTCGTTGATAAGAATTAAATAAATTTTTAATTGAAATTAAATTGGTTCAGTTGAAACTGAAGTTAAGAAGTGTACAAATATGTTCTAACCAGTCGATAGGGTCGTTCTCTACCATAGCAATTTCGAGGACGAAATTATTTTACGTAGGGAAGATTGTAATGACCTGCATTTGCAGAGGTATTATAATTTATTTATTTAATTATATAAATAGTGATATAGTGAATTAATTGGTGGTTTAATTAAATAATGGTGAATATTTAATTAAAATAATAAATTAAATAATATACTTAATTCTGAAATAATCAGAATTGGTTGAAATGGCGATATGGTGTGAACTAGATCATTTGTAATATTTAATTCAGTTTAGAATTGAAGTTGAATAACGAATATATTATATAAACGACAGTTTGAACATAGAGTTATAATATAATTAAAATCGAGCTCGAAATGGCGCTGCAGTTCGTAATTTGGCGATTTGAACTTCAACTGAATGTACAGGATTTGTTTTATGCCGGATTTCTGTGAAACAAGAAACGTGTGGAGCTGGTGGAGTCTATCTTTCTAGTGGAAGAGAAAAATCGAGATTTCGTCGGGTAGATTTTGATTTACTTCCAAACCAAATTTTAGAAAAGTCGCTTTGGAATTCCTTTATAATTTATAAAGGAATTATTTATATTTTTAAAAGGAGTTTCAATATAAATCGAATATCGGGTTGACCCAGATTTGAAATATCAAGTTAGAAATTCATATAGGAATATTCTAGAGCTGTACGGCACTCCACTGTGAATATATACGATAATATTTATTTTTAAATATTAAATTTAATTATATTTAAATATATTTATATATTTAAATGGGTCATCCAAAGCTTTAAAAATAGCCAGTTTTGCAAACGAAGTCAGAATTCGATAAAACTAATTTTGTTGGATCCGCAACATCAAATTATTGTTGAATTCCAATTTCCATAATTTTTAGAGTCAGTGTGTGGCCGTACGAATTTTTAGAGTGAAAAAAAATCGATATTTTGACAGTTAAAAATACGCTGTGTGAGCAAACAGAGTCGGAATTCGACGAAACCAGTTTCGTTGGGTCCGCAATGTCAAACTGTAGGTACAAATCCAGTTTCGTGATTTTTGGGTATCGTGTGTGATCACAGGAATTTTTAAAAACGAGTATGACGATATATAAATAAATATCTAAGGAAAATATCTAGATATTATTGAACCCTATAAAATACCCTTAACTTCTAAATTACTAAACCTAAATTTCTAACTCCACAGTCATTTTTCCGCTGCTATGTTTGTTTCCTGAAAACGAAAATGGCAATCGAAATAAAATAAAAAAAAATCAAAAACAATTTCTAAAAATTGGAAGGGGTAATTCTTTACACTAGTTTTTCATTCCTCTTCAACCTCGTATAGGTTTCAACTGCTTCGACGTTAGTATTCATTCGCTGGTTTGGTAACAATGAACCTAGGGTTCAAGAATTTGGGTGATTTAATGTATCGATTCGAGTTTTGTTTTGAGTTCACGATGTAAAAGGGCACCTTGCGAGCAAGTTTGGGAGGATACTGTACATAAACAGTTCGCACCTTTTTCTGCTGACGGATTCGAAGTCGAGAATTGTGGAGTGCGTGCGAGTTGATGTTGTGATATTCGGGTGAAAGGAGATTTGAAAGAGGAAAACGATGATGATTTTTGTTCGAAGATTTCATTGAAGAATTTGTGGAAGGAGTGCATGAAGATGCAGTTATGACCCTAAGGGGAGCTACAGTTTTGAGCTATTAGGGAAGATGAACGGGGGAAGACCGAGTCATGTATTATGGGTGTAGGGTTGCGGAGAGTTTAAAGTGAAGGAAAATGGTACCCTTAGATTTTTGAACGGTGAACTAGGGAGGAGGATGGGAAGGCTTAAAGATGAGGTGATGGTGAGACATACAGGCGACGGGTTTCAAGTTTCTGGGAAGAAGGATGTAACACGGGTGCGGGCTGGAAATGGGTAATGGGCCGATAAAAGGGGTGAGGCCCAAGTCTAATTTAATCGAAGTTTAAATAAATTTTAATAGCATATTAAATTGTAAAATGTATAACTTTATCATACCGCATCAGAATTCCGCGAAACAAGATCCGACAGGATCGTATGGACGGACACTACCTAATGAAACTGACTGGAAGTCCATTGGAGCTCGTATGAATTTATGGCGAAATAAATTGTTCGATTCAAATCAAACAATAGTTTATCGTTCTTTAACGATTAACTTCAAATGTGAGTAAATCTTACTAACCTTGAACAGTTTATAATTTCATGTTGTATTTTTAGAACTGTTAAATATTGGCTGGTTGACTGTGTGTTGACTGTTTGATTGAACTGCTAGTCAGTTAGTTGAATTTCTATTCTGATTATGTTTAACCGAATATATCATATGGAACTGAAAGTGATGTTATCTATATTGTTTAACATCTGTGATGCAGGGAAACAGGTTGGAGGAATCCAACTGGATTCCTCAACATTTATTTTACTGTGATTCATATATTGTGATATATGATGTGATATATAATCTGTTGTTGATTATGTGTGTTTGAACGATATTTATCGTTGTTATATGGTATGTTAAATACCATAAGAAATACTGGATGTGGGAAAGGGGATTTTCAAAGTGTATTTTGAAAATGAATTATTTATATAAAATCGATGGATTTTATTTAGAAATGGAAAAGGATTTTTATAAAAGAAAATAATTATGAAATCGAAGGATAAGTTATAATAAAGGAAATATTTATTTGTTAGAATAAATGGAATATTTATTTAGAAAATAAATAGGAGATTATAAAGGAGAATATTTATTTAGAAAATAAATAGGATAAAGGAATATTTATTTAGGAAATGAATAGAGTTAATCGATTTGAGTAAATCAAATAGAGTAAATCGATTAGAGTAAAACAGACATAGTTAAAACCATTTGAGTTAATCAAATGGAGTTAATCGAATAGAGGTAAAGAAATAAAGTTAAATAAGATTAGAAACTGACTAGAGATTAGTTTAGTTGAATAATTTTCTGAGTATCAATCTGATGTTGGTTTCGGCCTTCGGGGTTTATACTTAGAGAATTGTTCTCCTACTAGTTTACAGTTAGGGACTGATAGTTGTGAAATGATAGTGATATGTAAATAAACAATGGAAATGTTTTCCAGTGTTAATAACATATATTTTCTAAACATAGAAAATAAGGATATATATATATATGATTGATGATTGATTGATAGAATTTCCATTTGGAAATAATATCTTTGTTTGCACATGTGTTTTTCTTTGATAGTTAAATCACAGACTATCAAAGTTTTGACCATTTTAACGTTGTTAATATGGAGAGACCGGTTGGATTATTATCCAAAGAACCACTCTGTATTGGCATAAGCGTTGTGAATCATATATGCCAAGGATAATTGAAGACGAAGTAAAGTGCAAGGGCTGTTGTATAAATCTTAGATAACAGAGCCTAAGATGGATATACTGAATAGTACCTTCGGTCATCCTGTTCCTGGATGACTTGTATGGATGAATATCTGACAGAGTATTTCCAGAAAGGCCACGTACATTGATTTCTTCAACCGTACCAAGAGTGGAAGCGGAGAAGGAAACTTCTTTAGCTAACACGTAATGTACTGTTGTAGACGTCAATTAGTGATTTTCGATGGATCTGAAAATGTAGCATTCGAAGTGAATCTGATGTGATGATGAACGTAACCTCAAGCCTCATCAACCGGTAAATGACAGAAATTGGGCAGGCAACATGGCTAAGTCGGTCGCTCCGAAGTAGGGTGTATAATCACCTGATCTAGAGTTTCATTTACTTCTAAAAATCTATTGTTGATGCTGTCCCATTTGGGAAACGGTTGCTGATCCCAACCGTTGGTGATATACATTCGATACACTTAAGCGAAATGAGTGGTCGGTCATGTGTGGTCGGGTTGCAAGATGTTCTTATTGAATCCAGTGTATTCCTTTCTAGAGGTACACTAGCGAAAGGTGGTTCCATACCTTGTCATAGTTGAAAATCCATTACCCGATACGTGCTTGCGGTTTTAATTGTATACTATATATGTAGAACATAAGATGAAAGTATTTCTACTAGATGATTATTATATTGTGGTTGATAGACATTATTATAATATCATAAGGTTTTTGATATAAAGATATTTTGGATTCTCATAAGGGAAAAACCCGTTCCGTTATACGGCGTGGTCTTATGAGATATCGTTTACTTGTTCAACTGTTTTAAACTGTTTTACTCATACCAGTCCCATGACTGACCCAGAATTTTATTTTGTTTGTTTCCCTAAACTCTTGGGTGCCTAAATTTGTACGAGCAGTCAAGTAGTTGGGATTTTACAGATACACTTGAAGAGCTGGAGCTGGAGGCTTCAGGATCATATAGCTATTGTTTATTTCCGCTGTGTTGTAAGTGATGTACTTGATAATGATATGTATATTCAAGTAAAACCTTTATTTCAAGGATATGTTATCTTTTATATGTTATTCGTTCCGCTGTGAGGTTCGTGTTACTCTGATGTTGTGTTCTTCTTCTTCTTCTTCGATTCTAAGTTTATATCTTATCTATCCTCACCCTCTAATTTCTTTCACTAATCATCCGGTATTTTCGACCCATGGATGTTCGATATGTGTTGTATATGGGATAACCAAGGTCGCCAAATTTTCGGGTCATTACATGGAGTGTACACCCAAGACAAGGTAATAAGCGGTGATCGTCCAGACGTACTTGGAGATCGACCGGATATGCGAGGACCTCTCTCCTGTATTGGGCATATGGGACGAGGAATAAGGTGCTTCTAGTTTCGTTCAGACCCAGAACGGACTGGTGAATGGATCATGTCTGACATAGTATTTCATTCTATACTGATTGATTTTTATTAAATATGTATCTGTTTGGTGGCGGAGAATTTATTCTCTTGCTTGACACCCTTCTTTGAGACGTACGAGCTTAGAGGTTATATATTGATAAATATCAGTTGTATGTCATGAATTGACAATGTGGCATGCAAAAATGCAAATGATCAAGGATTTTTGTTAAAAAGCAAGGTCTTGTGATTGATGATCAAAGCACAGATTTAAGTAGCATAACTTTGTGTATATTGTTAATTCGCGAGCCTCACACCCCCGGTATGAGTCAAAAACGGGACAGTGACTACAGGGAGTGCATGCGTATCTTTTTAGCTAGAAGTGGTGTCATGGTATGGAGCCCAAACATTTTTACGTATGTGGATGATGGATTGCGAGGCGCCTCGGATATAGAGCCGACTAAATGGCTCGAGTGATAGGCCCGATAGGACCGAGAAACGTACTGTTCAGGAATAACTAATCCAATAACGTTAGGTGTGGACCGGCCCTGAAGATCCAAGGGTTGCCCATAGGTGTGATCCTGAGGCATTTGCTAGAATGTCTTGAAATCGGTAAGGAGACATCCCTTGCCTTGATTCATCGATGGAATCCAATTTCCAATACGTAACTTTTCGGTTTTAGTTGTAAAGCTATATAACGACAGAGTAAGACGGGGTATTATGCCGTCTATGATTAATACATTTATATTTGAAGTTTATTGCCACACTATGTACTTATAATAATATCAAAAATATTCTTTTTTGAGACATACCAAGCATGTTTGGCTATTATAAGGTAAAACTCTATCCTTCGACTTGCGTTGCATTGTGTGATGGGACCTGAGTCTTATAATAGCTCCATTTTTCAAAAAGTTGTTTATCAATTGTTTTATTTCAGAGTATCCATGGGAGTAAACCCATTCCGTGTTATATGGCATGGTCCCATGAATTTCCTTTTTTTTAAAGTAAAGTTTAATAATTGTTTTAGCTCTCACACCATCCTATGACTGACTCAGAGTTTATTGTTTCCACCTAAACTCTGGGTGCCCATATTTTCCACACGGGCAGTTAGTAGTTTTGGTTTTGCAGATTCTTTATTTTCCCGGAATCCTGGATTATAGCTGGAGCTATATTCGGAAAGCTTTGTATCCATGTATTTCTTTCATTCGTGGTAGTTGATGTATTTCCACTGTGTATTGTATTTATGCATTTTATTTCCATTGCTATGTATTATATTTTCTGATAATTGTATTTTACCGCTGTGTAATATTTATTTGTACTTTGTTATTCTTGTACTATGATGTAATTGTTGTAATAATAATGAAAAGTTATGTGGTTTTGTGTTCCGATGCATCCTGTTCTTGCACAATCTGCAGTTTTCCGTCTCTTTGGAGATCGGGGGATTTTGGGTCGTGTCAAAACTACCAAGCCCTTTTGGCTTTCCTATCTTCACTCTTTAATGTATTATTTCAGACGACCTTGAATTAAAATATCAAAAGCAATAATTCATTCTATATTATTGCAAAAAAATCCTCCATTTAACTTCTGGAGTTGTAGAAAAGTTGTCAATAATCATTCTAAATTTAAGGTGAAACATCAAAGGCCTTCATTAATTTCTAGAATTAGGGAAATAAAAATAAATTTCCATCCTAACACTTTTGTTGTCTCATCCATCAACTGTTCTTTACTCAAGCTCAATTTCATAATTGCCTTTGAATTAAAAAAAATCAACGTTTATCTATTGTTCTCTTTTATAAAGTTTGTTTTTCGAAAAAAAAAAATTAAGTACATATGCTCTTAGTTTTTAGTATTTACCATGAACTTAGTTTTGTTATGGTTTTTCCTTAGTTTGTTGTATTTGGGTATTTTTACTATGAAATACAAATTTTGCCATTTTTGGGAACTTTTTTGCAAATTTTTGATTTCATATTACAATCTATTGTTGCTTAATATTGAAATATGATGTTCAAGTTGCATGTCCAATTTCAATGTTTAGGTATTTGCTTGAATTAACAAAGCTATATGTTATCAGGTTTTATCAGTTTAATTCAATTAATGATGATATGTAAGTAATTCTTTCATGCTAAAGGAAAATTTTATCTTGAATTTGACCAAACAACTTTGTAAAGTATTTTAATTTGAACCATTAAAAAGATAACCACATAGCTTCTTTAATTTCTCTAATAAATATATGTCACTTATTGTTTGTGTTAAAAGTTAGCACAAACACCTAAGAGTTCTGAAGAGAGCTAAAATGAAGAAAATAAATATAAAAAGAACATTAAAACAAAAGAAATGTTGTAAAAATTAGAACATACAGATTTATAATGGTTCGACATTGGACCTATGTCCACTTTAAAGGATTTGTCACTTTATGGCTGAATTGGTAATTATAAGTCTTAGATCGATAAGGATCTAAAGTTTACGGAAATATAAAGTAGATAATTAGCTCAAAGGATCCATTTTTCTTTTAGGCAACTTCTACGTATAGATGAAAATCTCCAGAAAAGTCACAGGCTATTAATGGAGCCACCTGAAGCGGCCTAGCTCACAAATAAACAAAGGCGGGGATTAATACCTACCCTTATGGTGGGAATTTGTATTGACCCCTCTTGAAGAAGAATACACAGCTGCTATCACTTATGAGGCCTCCCTTTGATTCTTGTAGTTTGGTTCTAACAATTGCTTAGGTAGTTGCCTTATTGTTTGAGAGATGTAGATTGATACTGGTTAAACATGAACTCTTAGATATTCGATCACAGAGCCATACCAATCCAAAGCATAGTTTTGTGCTAACCCTCACTTATTGAGCTCTCTAATAATGTACTGTTGATTTTGTTTGACCATCATCTCATGGTTCTATTCATACTCGAGGTATGTACATTTGGGTCATCATTCTAAATGACTCGCCTCAATAATCATTATGTCGCATCTGTCTAGATAACTAATAGTATCCGGGCATAGAAGCCGAATAAGTTTTTACCTCTAAAGTACGTCTTGTGGTGAACATGAAATGCTTTGAATTAAGATAAGTTTTTTCTATCAGAATGGATATTATACTGCTTTTCGCAAATTTTGTTATCTTTACATTAAGCTGCATACGCAAGGAGATGCGCTATTTTTGATTGGATAAGATGCTTGGTTGATCTCCAATGGTGTAAGTGCATAACTTCAACCTGTAACTAATTTTATTTGCTTGAATTTGTTGAGCATATTGATTGACTTGTCAGAATTTAACCATTTGGACTTGGTTTTCCCTATAGTTTCACATGTAAACACCCTACCTCTATTGAATCAAGAAGTTAGATGTTAGTCATTGGCTCCCATGTAGACCAGAGTGTAAATAGGTCGTTGCCGGTTGGATTCGTGCACAAACACTACATAAATATATGTGATGTCATGTGATATACTTGGAGTTTTCTTGCTTGAAGTTCATTTGAATGCACATGTGTGTACAAATGTATGTTAGTGAGTATAATATATTGGTGCATATGAATATGTATATACGTATGTATCACACATAAACACACATGATTTTTTTTACAAGAAGGGTTTAGTATAGATCCTTATGGTAGGATCGACATCATCCCTCGCTTATGAGTTTCTTCTCAAAATCAAAAGGGATACGAGGGGTCCTCCTTTACACACACACACACACATACTTATTTCCACTTCACTTCCTAATTTTGCATTATGAACCAACCCAAAACCTATATTCCTCTTATTGGAAATTTTGAACCCAATCATTCTGTCAGACTTCCTGTAACAACCCACTCGGAATGAGCCTTAATTCCGACCTAAAAAGGCCCATAGAAACTTAGAGTCATTCTAAATGGATTGTTGGTTCCTATAAGGAAACATCTTAATAGATAAAACAAAGCAGACTAAATCGAAATCAGAATCTCACAGACCGAAAGGGATAAAAATATATTAATCTTAAATAGATGTACCGTAAATTAAAACAATATAAATGTCGGTTATGATGAATGTCGAATGTCATTAAGGGGTAAATCAATAATAATAATTATCTCAATATCACAACAATAATCAGAATACTGCCATAAATAATAACTAGCAGCTATGGATCCTCCTCCGTCTGGATCCACACTCTAAGGCATCACCGGTCCAATGCCTCCACCCGCTAACCTATTTATATGTTATGAGGAGGGAGGTCAGAACAATAAGTTCTGATGAACGAAAATCACATAAGTTTATCTATTTCCTATATTTGGCAGTTTAAATTCTTCACATTATGTCTACGCAATTCAACACTCAATCAATCATATTTATTATGTGGCAGACTACCCTACAGTCACTTAAGGTCTACACTGCTTATTTAAGGGCAGATTCTCTATGATCACTTAGTACCCTTCAAGGTGGACTACCATTGGTCACTTAAGGCCATCATTTTATATTTATTCTTAGGCAGATTCCCACTATCACTTAAAACCCTATAGTGGACCCTAGTCACTTAAGACCTTGTCTTATAATCATCAATGCTATTAAATATTCTCTCCACTGTAATATGAGAAATAGTAATCTGCCACTTAATACCGGACTAAGGTATACAATCATCGTCATCTAAGACCCATCGGGCGGACCCATGTGTTATTATTTAACTGGTATTACGGGTGAACTCCGAGCCACTTATACTTCCTTTAGACAGGTGTAGTATTTCCGAATACATAGCTAAAAGCCTCATTATGGTACTAATTCAATTTTTATGTAATTTTCGCATACAAAATCTTAATACTTTAGCGACTAACAAACTATACGTTCAAAAAAATCTATTTTGAAAATAGACGCTTAAACCTATTCAATTCATAATACTCAAGTTCTCAAGCTTTTGCAACCAAAATACATATATATGAATTTATAGACTTACAATGAAGTGAATTAGACCATTTTCAAGAATTATAAAAACACCTAAATGCCTTTTCTTTCATTACATCATTAATCCAAACCAAAATACAGTTGATTGACCGCTTCCGCAAACAAAAACAAAAAATAAGGGATTTGGAGGATTTGATATTGTTTTGTTTTTGTACAAATCCAAATCCCTTTTAGTCACAATAATCCAAATATACACTATCATAATACAATAAATAGAAAACTTATGAAATTTTCACTCACTGGGATTTGAAGAAGAGATTAGTTGAATATAATGTATAATCTACTAAAAATATGGATTCCTACTTTCGGACCAATGTATTCCAACTCTCCCTAATATATATATTAGAGAATCAAAGTTCAGAATTTCATGTATATATATATATAACTTAATTCCAAAGTTTATACATATAAGAATTTAGATATAGAAAGATAGAATATAGGTTAGAAAAGAGAAGAGAAACATAACCTGAATTATGGAATTTAGAAATGTTGGAGAGACGAAATGGAAGCATAGAGAAGAATGAGATGTAGCGTTTAGGGAGTGGCTAGGGGCTCTTATTTAAGTTTCAAGTGTCTGTAAAAACCGTAGGATTAGTTAGACTTAATCTGGGCAGTCCGCTGTTGCAAAATAATAAATGAATCCCCAAAAAAATAAAGCCTTCTCCACCCATCATGACGATGGGCGATCGACCCCCTATGTAGAAGGGTGGTCGACCCCCAGGTCGACCCCTTCTACAGGGCGATCGAACTTCCTTCTGGGGTCGAGCCAAGATTTTTTTCCTGTACGTTTCTTTCTATATTAATTATTTGATTAATGAGATTGATTACTTTCCATTTCTTGTTTATTCTTGTCCCCTTTGTGTGTGTATATATACACACAATTTCAAATCTTAGAGGAATATTTCATTATGCCAATCAGTATTTATTTTATATTCCAGATTTACGTTTAATCAGTTTCAATTTCAAATCTTATGTATATATATTTTACGTAGAACTTGCTTTATTAATAACTTCTTCGTTCGAGAACCGTTTTTGATAAGTAAAATATGAAAACGAATCAGAATCTCGCCACGAATACAATAGTAACATTTTCGTGGCTCGGTTCTTAATTATCCAAAAAAAATATATTTTCAGCCTATTAATATTTTACTAATCTATTATTAATTTAAATATCTATGTCTATTTATGGTATATTTTATGGGGTGTTACATTCTTTCCCCCTTAAAAGAGATTTCATCCTGAAATCTTTCCGAAGGGGTGAAAAGCACAACTTGCTTTAACAAATTTGTTATACACCCAAATTATTTATTACACATCCACAAACATCCATAACTCGATGTGACTATGCACTACAGACTTACTAAAGTGAGCTCAGTCCTTGCGTGAAAGTGTATCACGAAATGTTGTATGTATGCGAAACACCCTAACATGCATATATTTTCTACGTGAGTGTCTAGAGAGTTTTTTCTCAAATAATTCCTACCATCCGATCTAGAACTACAGTGCAACCATAGAATCCTTAAATTTCTGAGAAAGGCTACAAAATTTAAAATTTTCATGTCTTTCATCGATTTTCTTCCTTATGTACTCAAACCAGTAAAACTAAATATGGCAGAGTCTTCAAATCTCGTGATCCTCAATATTTGTAGTGGCACGAGACCTTAAAGGATCCGTCTTTGTCCTCATTTCTTGATTAGGCCCTACAAAACTTAGACATAGTGTGAAGGTACCTTATCAAATATAAAAGTAATGTCTTGGGCCCCTATCAACAAAATAACCTTCATATCCTTAATATTGGGAAAGCCCCAAAATATAATGCTAACTTCTTACCTTTACAAGCTGCTTAATCAAATTAGACTTTTTTCCCAAAGTCTGATCACAAATTTGGTTCGAGTAGAAATTTATTGATGGTTTTCCACCAACCCTCATAGCCTCCTTGAAATACTTCAAGAGTGCTATTACGACCATCAAAAGTATTATATTAACCCTGAAGATAAATATAATTCCTATTATTTAAGAAATCCAAGAAGTAAAACTTTTCATTTTATCCTCCAAGCTTCGGCTATCTCTTCAGTTTGCCCTCTGACCTTCAAATAAGGTATGACTCTAAAATTCAAAGGTTTCCTAAACCAAAATTTCAAAATCTAAATAACAATGTCCTAGTTAATACTAATAGCTAGACTATTTTTCTTCCCCTATTTGCTGGATTTTAAATTCCAGTAAGATCTTTGCTCTAATTCCCATAAATTTTCCCATACAATAATATTGATATATTTGTTATTAAAAGGAATGAATATTGTTTTATTTTTAATGGATAGTGTAATCTATGTGAAAACACGTAAAATTACCCATTACACTTTTTACACATAATATATATTCCTTATAATTTCAAATATAGTCTTTCTATGAAAAATAACAAAAGTTCTAATTTATAAAAATTAGACAAACATCCTTAAGCAAACCAAAACACAGTCATATTCAAACTAAAAGGCCAATTAACGCAAATCTAATATTTAAGCCTATTCCCCAATTTCATGCTTTAAATTCTTATTCTCAAGGATCAAAATCCTAAAAGCTAAACTTCTCTGGTACTCAATATTCCAAAATTTTGAGACCAATACGCTTCCTCCTTGCAGGCTGCATATTTAGATCCACCATTAACTTTTAAATTCCATATATAGTAAATTGCGTAATTGAGTATCTCCACGAAATTCTCTCCTAACCCGTATAACTTAAATTTTTTATAAGGGATTTAAATCCCAAACAACATCGGTATAAATAGGGATTCATTACTTATATCACTTTACACCCTTATCCAATCAATACAAGGGACCACTAGCGATCATAACCTAAAAGGAAATCTTTTAGAAGTTTTCTCCAATAATTAAATGGTATAAATAGTGCTGAGGTTTTAATATTTTTATTCTAATTCCTTAAGATGTCGTTGCATTCTTTTAAATTCTCTCATCTTCATCTTACTCATAAATATGGCCCATTCATCATCAAATCTGGACCATTCCATGAATACTTACTTAATTCCTTCAATCTTGAAAATATATCCATTTCCTTAAAATCAATTTACCTTTTAAATCAGTCCCCCGAAACTAATTGACTTTTAGTCTCATTAATTGTGAATTTATTAGCCACTAAATTTGTAATCAACATCCATGAATCATAATTTCGAAAATCGTGAATTACGTAAGTTACACTATATATATATATTGCAAATCAATATATATGGTTGTAAACGTACAAATTCCTATACTAATCTATCTTGGGCAATCTATTTTGCAACCAACTCTTGATTTTGGAAATACTTATACTTCACCTTCTCTTTAAATATAAACTTCTGTGAAGGAAGGCGTTTCCTATTTATTGGAATTGAATGGAATTCGATCAATAATAATCGAGATTAGCTTCTGTAAAGGAAGGCGTTTACTATTTATGGAATTTAAAAGGCTTTGCCGTTATTCCATATATAGTATTAGTTCGATACGGAAATTTATATTGATTATATATTGTTCAAATTTCGTGAAGATTCCATATTAATGGAAAATGACTTTGGGTTTATCGTGAACTGTGTTTTAAATAACATTTGTTCTTCAACCCAAATAAAGACAGGATTAATTTCCCAAGTTAAAAATTCATTAAATAATGATTTCTGGAGATTAGATTCAAACTATAGTTTTAATGAATCTTTAATTAAATTGGCATGTGAAAGAGGTAAGTAAATTTATCAAACTTGAGAAATGATCGAGACGGAGTACACCCCTTCCCCTCTACCCACTACCACTCCCACACAGTTTTACTCCATGCGATAGTTAAATCTTTAATTAAATTTGAATGATAAATGGTAACTAAATTTACCAATAACACGATGGATGTTAAATATGGAGTACTACCAGTTTTGCTCCATGGGATGAATAGGTTGGGATTGGGTAATAAAATAAATGGTTACTTCGGTAAGGCTCGATAATCCCGACCAGTTCTTAAAACCTTAGTTTTGTTTAAGTTGTGGAAAAATAGAATAAAATCTTTTGAAAATGATTTCCAAAGGAAGATTAAAGAATAAGTTTAAAAGAATTTATCTTTGATAAAATTAATGGGAACCTTTCCCAAAAGATGTGAATATTTGAATAAAAGAATATTCTAGATTGAAATGAGATGTGTGCTATCTTTGTATATTTATCACATGATTATAAAGATACGCTAGTTATTCGGAAAGACCGGGTCTAACCCATTCTGAATAACTGTTACGACGACTAAAAATCGAAGGTATGAAGACGGTGGTTGAAGACCGGAGATCTTCACATCGTTGGGATGATTGATGATGTCTCGACATAGGGTGTACACCCAAGACGAGGTACTAAGTGGTGATCGTCCAGACATACTTGGAGATCGACCGGATATGTGAAGACCTCTCTCATGTATTGGGCAAATGGGACGAGGAATAAGGTGCCTCCAATTTCGTTCAGACCTAGAACATACTTATGAATGGATTATGTCTAACATTATATTTCGTTTTGTATTAACTTTTTTCTATTAAATATGTGTTTGTTTGGTGGCGGAGAATTTATTCTCTTGCTTAACACCCTTCTTTGAGACGTACGAGCTTAGAGGTTATATATTGACAGATATTAGTTGTATGACATGAATTGACAATGTGACATGTTAAGATGCAAATAATCAAGGCTTTTGTTGAAAAGCATGGTCTTGTGGTTGATGATCGAAGCATAGCTTTAAGTAGCATAGCTTTGTGTATAACTTTAATTCACGAGCCTCACACCCCGGTATGAGTCAGAAACGTGATAAGGACACAAGGAGTGCATACGTTTCTTTCTAGCCAGAAGTTGTGTCATGGTATAGAGCCTAGACATTTCTACATATGTGGATGATGGATTGTGAAGCGCCTCGGATATAGAGCCGACTAAAAGGCTTATTTGATCAACGTACTGACCATTTTGGAGGTCCGATAGGATCAGGAAACATATTGTTTAAGAATAACTAATCCACAATCGTTAGGTGTGGACCGACCTTTCCGGATCTAAGGGTTGCCCATAGGTGTGATCCTGGGTCATCTTGCTGGAGGTGATTCGAATTGGTAAGGAGACCTTCCCTTGCCTTGACTCATGATGGAAATTCAACTTCCAATACGACATTTTTCGGTTTTAGTTGTAAACTTATACGACGACATAATATATAGTACCTATGATGTCTATGATTGATACATTTATATTTGAAGTTGTGTTTGACACTATGAACTTATAATAGTATCAAAGATATTTATTTTAAGACGTACCAAGCATGTTTAGCTATTATAAGGTAAAACTCTATCCTTTGGCTTGCGTTGCATTGTGTTATAGGACCTGAGTCTTATAATAGCTTCATTTTTCAAAAAGCATTGCGTTATTTACAAAATTGTTTTATTTAAAGCTTTGGTATTCACATGGAGTTACCCATTCCAAGATATATGGCGTGGTCCCATGATTTACCTTTTTAAAGTAAAATTTAATAACTGTTTTTAGCTCTTACACCGGTCCTATGACTGACTCAGAGTTTATTGTTCATCCACCTAAACTCTGGGTGCCCATATTTTCCACATCGCAGCTAGTAGTTTTAGTTTTCCAGATTCTTTATTTTCACAGGATCTTGGTTTACAGTTGGAGCTATATTAAGAAAACTTTGTATCTGTGTATTTCTTTTAGTTGTGGTAGTTGATATATTTCTGCTGTGCATTGTATTTACATATTTTATTTATATTGCTATGTAAATTATTATTCACTGATAATTATATTTTTCCGTTGTGTAATATTTAGTTGTGCTCTGGTATTCTTGTACTCTGATGTAAATTGTTATAATAACAATGAAATGTTCTGTGGCTCTGCGTTCTGATGTGTCATGTTCTCGCACAATCCGTTGTTTCTCGTCTCTTCGAAGATCGGGGGATTTCGGATCGTAATAGTTAAGTGGTATTATATGGTTAAGTAATTACCTTGGCTCTGTGGCGTAATTCAGTATTGATGGGGTTAGTAATACCCTAGATTGAGTTTGCGTGTATATATACGAGAGTACGTATATGGGGATTTTATAAAAATGATTTTTATATTTTGGAGATTTATTGGTTGAGTAGCTTATGAATTCGGGTCGACGGTGGGGTGCTACAAGATCGACAGGGGTTTCTAAATGCTTGAATATGATGAACCGATATAGTATGTTTTGGAAAGAGGGTAAGTGGAATAATTTTACCCAAAATTATTTTGATATAAAAGGATAACTGATATTGAAATTATTATTATAAAATATATATATTGTATGTGTTGGTTGTCATTATAATCAAATGAGAATATAATTGAGATAGTCATTTATATATAACCAATCGGAATTTATATTCGTGTAAGATATAAAATCATGATGAACAGAATCTGGATTTAAACCAGAATTGAGATTAAAACTATTGAAAATCGGAAAGGTGTTTGTAAATGGCTTTGGATTAAATATAAGGAAAATTAAGATCCTGGGTGAATTTGGGAATGTTTTCCAATCATTTTGCAGATATTTTGAAATAATTTCAAGTATAGAAATATTTAAAAAAAAAGGAGTTTTGAAAGTGATATAGTATTACACCCACTTCGGGTGCTGGAAAATAATTCTGTTGATGATGGACGCATCATCAATGTTCATTTTCGAGTTCTAAGTGACGAATTACTACCAAAGATTTTGTTTTGGATCGTTTTAAGGAAATAAGTTGTTCAGAAAATTCATATGTTTTGAATTGCTATTAATATATGTATATATATATATATATGATTTCAAACTGATTTGAAATAAAACCAAGGAATTGGAATTCTAAAATTTAAATTTGACTTATGAAGTTAAATAGATTGAAATGGTAAAAGTGAATAAATTAGAAATTAACTTAAACTAAGTTGAATAAAATTTGGTTGGATTTGAGACAATCTGGAAGGGAATCAGATTATTGAGTAAGAATTTGTAATTGAGATTAGAACTGGAATTTGAAATGGGATGTGGTTTGGATATAAGCGAAATTCGGATTTGAGGATAAATTGATTGGAGATCAATTAGGAATACATGAATATATGTTAAAGTAATAGCAAGTGTAAGAAATAGAGTTGGATGCCAATCAGAAAGTTACTAGTTTATATAAATTTTGATTATGAGATATTTTATGAACCTATTTGGCATGCCACTTGGCTGTTTGATTTTCTTTGGACTGGAGAAGGCCTAGAGAGGTGAGTTTTAGTTGTACCGATTAAGCTGTGCAAAGGAGATGCTAGCGAAATATTTCAGAAATTTAAGGTGTTAGAAAATTTTCTGTAATTTTGTAAATTTTCATTAGTATTTTAATTAATTTTTTCAGTTAAAACTGAAATTAAAAAGTAAAACAAATGATTTTTAACCTGGTTAATAAAGATCTGTTGCATTTTTCTACTTTAGTAATTTCGGAGACGAAATTCTTTTAAGGGGGAAGGAATGTAACGTCCTCGAGTTTTACCAATTTTATAATTAATTAATTAATTTAATTATTATAATATATTGGTTTGGTAAATTTAATAGTTTGAATTCAAATAGTTCAAATATTTAATTAAAATAAATAATGGTGTAGCAAAATTTAATTTTCGAATGTAGTCGGAAACAATTGAATTGGCAACTTTGTGTGAATCGGATAATTTCAGAAATTTAATTGAGTTTATTTTTGAATTATAATAACGGATATATTATTTAAACAATAGTTGAAAGTATTGATTGTAATATAATTATAATCGAGCTCTAACATCGCAATAGTTCATAATTTTTTGTTTTCAACTTTAAATGAATATACATGATTCATTATAAGTCAGATTTATGTGAAACAAGAAACGTCAGAATCTATTGAACTGTATTTTTCTAATGAAAGTGAAAAATTGAGATTTCATCTTATAGATGGTGAGTTATGTCCAAATCAAATTTTCACAAAGTCGCTATGGAATCGTTTATAAACCATAATGATTTATTACTTATATTAAAATATTGGTTTCGAATTCGGATAAGATTTTTAAGATGTATTTTCAATTTAATTTATAGAATGTTTCTGTAATTTTTATTTTGGAAAAATGCAACTTTTGTCTAACGTATTTTGCTCCCTAAATCAACTCTTTAAGGGTTTCACAAAATAAGTTAGCTAGTCTATTTTATTATGTTTTTCGGATCATGGCACATTACCAGACCTATCGACATTTTTAGTTTTGTTGATCGGGGTCTGTGGCATGATGGGTAACAAATGCACATATCCATTTCGTGGATGCAAAGGCAAAAAAAAAACAAAGTAGTTGATTTATAAATGGACAACAACCTATCTAATTGAGACCAGCCGATGGGCATATTCTTTTCACCAAATGAAATAATACTTTTATTCTTGAAAACTTAAGTCCTAAGTTTTATAAAATATAACCCTACCTAGAAGAAGCTAGCACCCAATAGCAAATGAAACAACGGAGCTTTAATGGAACATCTTCTCCCCCCTTTTATTCATAACTGCAACATCATAGGCCTATCGTCCTCCTAAACCTTCATGGCAAAGCAACAACGTAGACTACCAGCTACCTGTACCTTTTACTTAGCAGTTAAGTGATATCATTTATAAATATACTATACGTTAGACAATACTTATTCTTTCTCATGTCCCTCTCTCACGTCAACCCAGTTATCCTTATTATTTTATTTGTATGCAATAGAAGCTTGAAATCATTCAATTTGCCACTGCGAATCAATTCATGCATGAAACCATTATTTCCTCATTCCATTTCAAAATTGTGCGCATGTATTAACATCAACGAACTGCATTTCATTTTTGGGCAACACGCATGGTTACTAGTTTTAGCGCCTGTAGCTGAACGACATGTGGACGCGATCTCGATTTCGAGTGCGAGTTGGAGGTGTTAGCATGGATGGAGGCGGTGATGAGTAGTGAGGATGGTTTTGGGTTAAGTTTCGGTTTGAATATCGAGGTAGAGAAGTGAGGAGAAGTCGGTGAGTTCGGTATTAGTTTGAAAGAAGTGGAGAAAACTAGGTAGCGGAGAGGGATGCAGGAGCTTGCGCAGTGTTTGGGGAAGATGGAGAAGTTCAAACCCGTTTTTATTTGCATTAGTGGAAATGCCATTGAGTTTCACGAAGGGAACTTGTAGAATGGGCGGTTCAAAGAAATGGAAATGGAAATTTAGTCTGGAGCTTGTGTTTGAAATAGAAAGACGGAGCGTGCAAATGTAGGTTTCAACAAAAAAAAACAAAATAACAAAAGATATTGCGGTATTTTATTCGAAATGGAGGGGAACAGTTTGGTGTTGGTGAATCATGGAGGAAGAAGAAAGGTGTTAGACGGATCATTTTTCTTTCATGCATGGGCTGGAGTTTGGCATTGGGCCAAGAGAAAAATTGTAAGGCCGTTTAAATAAAAATTTAAGTTTAATTTCCAATTAAATAACGTATTACGTTGTAAACTGATTATATGGCTCATACGTTGTCGAAATTTAACGAAACATGGTCTGTTAGGATCGTAAGATCGCAAGCTACAGAATGGAACTAGTCTGGAGCGTTTTGGATGTCGTTACAATTTTAGATAGAATTAAACGCCGAATATAATTAACCGAACGTTATTCGTTATTTAACGATTAACGACCAAGGTGAGTAAACTCACTAAATATGTCCAGTTCTATAATTTTATAAACGTTATTAAATATTGATAAAAATGATTGAATGCTGTGTGTGATGATTGTTTGGATGATTGGCTAATTAACTGTTTGAAATTTTATATACCATTATATACGTAAAATGTTGCTTAAATATTGATTCTATTTATTATAATATTTCATATTGATATAAAATTAGTGTTATTTATGTTGGTTAACATCTTTGGGTGCAGGGAAACATGTTGGAGGGATCCAACTGAATTCCTCAACAAATATATTGTTGTTTTTCATATATTGCATTATATGATGTGACAAATAATATGTGATTGATTATTATGTGTTTTGGGATGTTGAGTAACATTGACCCTGAAATAATTGGTATTTAAATACTGTAAAATATATTTGAATATATGGAAAAGAATTTGGAGTTTTAAAAAGGGAAAATCTATTTTTAAATAAAAGTTGAATTTCGAATAAACTAGAATATAATAACCTGTTTTAATTATATTAAAACAAGTAGTTCGATTTATAAAAGATGTTAGGAAATAAAGTGGAATAATTATTATTAAATAATTCGAAAGTATGAGGATGAATTTAGGAAGGGGAAATTGGAAAATCATTTCAAAAGAAAACAACAAAATTATTGAAATAAGATTGAAATAAATCCGTAAGGATTTATAATTAGAATTCGACTATATCGAATATATTAAAAATAATTTATTCTTATAAATTATATATAATGAAATTCAGAATTTGACAAGACAATAAATACTTGGATTTATCATCAAATATGTAACTGAGATTAAGTTATAACCTATAAAATGAGTCCATATTTCTGTAAAGAAATAATATTCATATTTTAAAGTGAATAATGGTTTAGAAACAAATGTTTGAAAATCAGAATGGTGATAAATGGAAATTGGTAAATGTTGGAAGTGATAAATTCCAAAGTGAAATTTAGAAATTTGGATTGACTTGAAACGATGAGTTTATTCCAAGGTTCGAAACGTTAATCGAATATAGCTTATTCGTAAGAGGGTAATAAGTTGAAATTCGATTATATTAAATACAAGAAAGTAATATTTACTTTCCGTTTTTAGATGAAGAAATATTAATTAATTAATCAAATATTATTTATTTATTCAAAGTAACGAATCAGAGTTATATTTTTAAATTAAATATTTTGGAAACGAGGATTTTAATGCTATCGTTAAAATCAATATTTTTTTTGTAAAAGAAGTGGATTCTTAAGCCGAATCCAAGAGTTGCGTAAGGAATAATTTGAAAAGAAATTAAGAAATGGAATTAAGGGAATTAGAAACTGACTGGGGGCTAGTTAAGTTGAACGACTTTCTGAGTGTCGATCTAATGTTGGTTTCGGCTTTAGGGGTTAATACTTCAGAAGTTGTTCTCTTACTAGTTTACAGTTAGGGACTGATGGATGTGAAAGAATAGTGATGCATGAATAAGATATGGAAATATTTTCCAATGTTAATAATGAAGTGTATTTTCGAAATACGAGAAATAAGGAGTTGGGAATATATGGAAACGTTTTCCAAAAAATCGTGAGAGGCTAAGCGAGTTGGAAAAATATTTGAGTAAATATATTTAAGGGAAATTGGGAAATGAAATGATTATTGATAAATCTATTTAAAGGGGCTCAGTGTTGATTGATGATTTAACAATAAGATTTCCATTTGGAAATATGACCGTTGTTGTATGTATGTTTTCCTTTTATTGTTAAATAACTGACCATCAAAGTTTTTGACCATTTTTCCATTGTAAATACGGAGAGACCGGGATTAGATTTATTATCTGAAAATCACTCCGTATGGGTATTAGCGTTGCGAATAAATTATGATCAAGATAATTGAAGACGGAGTTTATGCGAAGGTTGTTCTGGCGATCCTAGGTAGAAATTGCCTAAGATGGATTTACATAATAGTGCCTTCGGTTTGTCCATCCCCAGGACAATTTGTATGGACAAGTGCCTGACAGAGTATATCTATCAAATTGCGTAAGTTGGTCTCTTCAAACATATTAATGTTGGTGGCGGAGGAAATCGTTTTTCTTAGCTTTATACCAGTGGTATTTTTGGGGAAAACAATTTGTGATTTGGAGGGTTTGACGATGTGGCCTTCAAAGTGAATGGTGGCCAAATGTTCCAAAGATACGTTATGACCTCATGTTTCATCAACCGGAAAAGGACCAAAATTGTGCAGGTAGCATGGCTAAGTGCGTCGCACCCAATTGGGGGTATATTGTCACCATCTGAGGAATATTCATATTTCTTACTTCTTTTAATTTCTATATCTCCCAGGAATGTTTATGTTGATATACCAACCATAAGGTGACAATATATTCAGAACGTTCAAGTGAAATGAATGGAGGGTCATGTGTGGCTGAGTTACAAGATGTTCTTGTTGAACTCCAGTGTATCCCCTTTAGAGTACATTGATCGGAAGGTGGTTCCATACCTTATCATAGTTGGAAATCCATTATCCAATAATACCCCGTGGTTTTGATTGTATATTATATATGTGGAGCATGAGATTCAAGCAGTCTACTAGATTGCTATTTACTTGTCATAGACACTATTATAATATCAGAAAGATATTTATTTTAAGAATGTTTTGGGTTATTGTAAGGTAAAAATCGTCTGTATTTATGTGTGGATCGGTCTTACAATTATCATTTCTTTTAAAAGAAATTTTGAAAGTTAAACCAAGTGATTGGTGTTTACTTACACCAGTCCCATGACTGATCCAGAGTTAATTTTGTTTTGTTTTACCCTGAACTCTTGGGTGCCCAAATTTGTATGGGCAGTCAAATAGTTGGGATTTTATAGATACTTGGAAGAGCTTGGAGCAGGAGGCTTCAACATTGATATATATAGATTTTATTTTCACTCTGATGTTATGTGTTGTACTCTGATAATGGTATGTATATACAGTTATAAGTTTGTATTTCCAAAGCTATGTTATATAATATATTTTATTCGTTCTGCTGTGAGATTCATATTTACTCTGATTCTGTTGTGTTGTGTTCTTTTTGTTCTATTCTAATTTTCTTTCTTTCTATTTCTCACCCTTTAACTTCTTTCTATTAATGATCTTGTATTTCCAATTCTTGAATAGTCGACATTGTGATTGTGTTGATTTTTGGGGTCAAATATCCTTGGGTCGTTACACATTTTAATTATGACCTTAAAGTCAAGGCTATCCATCATCATTTTCTTACTTCATTCTAGTTGCGTTTGCCAAATCCATCCTACTTCATTCTTGATTCTCCACCATGTACGTAGTTGTTAAGGTTGTTTTCGGTAATGGGAGAGAGTATGCTAATATTGGACCCCAATTTCTTTAACAATCAAAAGCTTATTTCAGACTATGGTCATTAAATAACAAAAAATCATATTCAAATGTCGTAAATCAATTCAACTTCAACCATTGATTTCATTGTCTACTTAAATAATTAGTATTGGATCCAGTTCTAAATTTCAAATTTCATGTTATTGAATGGTTCATTATCAAATTCAAATTTTGATTTAGGTTTCTACTTCACTAATATCATTATTAATTGAAATGGTTGTAGTAAAACAATTCGGATTTAATAGCTCGGATTGGGAATAAACTATATTTGAAATGGTAAATTATATTTAAAAATAGTTTAAATTTAAAATAGTTAAATTGTATATAAAATTTAAATTTAATACAAAATGGTTTGTAAAAGGAGTTTTATTAAATTAGTTATAAAAAATATAATAGTAAAAAATATATATAATAGTTTAGTAAAAATACTTATAAAATTTTACTAAATAAAATAGTTGAATTAAATAATTATCAAAATAATTTTTAAGAAAAATTTAGTTTAGGTAAAATATTTGATATAAATAATAATCTAAAACAATCTAAATTTAATAATCCCATCAAAACTAAATATCCACATTTCAAAATTTGATTTATCATTTAAATCAGATTTCAAATTCCATTCGAATCAATCTTGAATTCAACTAGTATAAATTATAATTAATTTACCACTAGAATTACAATTCTAAACTATTACTTCAATTTGATTTAATACTTAAAATTTTAAATTCATTTCATTTCATTAATACTTGAGCATTATTCGAAGTTCAAATTATCAAGTAAATTTTTCAAATTAAAATTTTTAATACCAAAATTTATAAATTGAATTTCATATCAATTCAACCTTTAAATTTAAAATCAATTCCTTCATTAGCTTAATATAAAATAAATAAATCCTTTAAAACTAAATTCCTCTTCAAATAAATTTAACTTTGTATTCATAAATTTAGAAAAAACATTTTATCGACCAATGGTGTTTGTATATAAATTTTCAAACCTATGGTCAAATGTATCAGGTATATATCATTTCAACCCATTTAATTAAATTTCCAGGTATATATCATTTCAACCCGTATCCCAATTAAATATCAAAATTGTATAGTGGTTCGGGTGTATGTATATCATTTTAACCCATATTGATTTTTCTAAATCTAAGGGAACTTGCAATGCGAATGTGAGAGCAACATAAATAAACATTTCAAAATATATACATATAACAACAAATATCACTTGTGAAAATTCGTGTCATATATGTATGCCAATGATATGTGTTATATTTGCACGATACATATGTCATGTAATACGGCTTTTTACAAGCAATCATAACAATTCAAATAAATCACTTCAAATGTATTGAATTATATTTCATAAAAATGCTAGTCAAGTGTGAGATGAACTCATCTTTCATGGCACGAAAAAGAGATGTCGACCTGAATGGACACAGAGATATAACGACGAAATCCAAGCACGAACACGACAAACATGCTCAACCCAAAATCAATCAAACACGTTTATGCGACTCTAGTTGGATCAGTGACATCGAAATAAACAGCAAACCAAGACTAAGCTACTACATAGATTTTTTTTTTTGCTAATTGACCCAACCAAAAGCTTATGCAAGGCAAGAGCAAAATATTAGTGTCGGCCAAAACAAACCCAAGTTAGCTCTCGGTCTAAACTAATATGCCTACAGGAACTCATTCTTTTTTTTAAGAATAACGCAATGTACAAACCTACAGCAAAACGGCCGACATTATATTCGGCCAAACCGAACTTAATCACCAGAATATATATATGTATATATATATATATGTATGTACGTATATATATATATGTCTGCATTTGTTGCTTAGTTGAAAGGCGTTACTTTCCTGGTAAGAGGTCAGAGGTTTGAGGCCTGCCCTGAGCACCAATCCCCATGTATAATTAACACGGTGTAGTGGAGGTCCAAGTGGACTGTGTTAACCTGTACAAGGTTGTGGTGCGGAATGGGTTTCCCTACACTCTCCAGGATGGAAGGTCCACCATTTCCTTTAGTTAGTCATATTATATATATATATATATAATAGGAGAGAAATCAAAATGCCAACATGCACTCACTGGTCATAATTTGGAAAACTGGAGTTCGGCTTGATATAATCAAACACAACAAGATTAAAGAGAACAATGAACCCAAAATTCAAGATAGAAGGAAACCATTACAACAAATATTGGCTTCGTCCAAAAGCATAAATGACTTTGCCAGAAATTCTTTTAATTTTGAACCGAGTGTTGGGAGAAGAGGGAGGCCACGCAAAGGGATTGGAGAGCTAGACGGGGTAAGAGGCGATGGTGAAAATTGGTTGCGAATGGTGGAAATTGTTTTTGTTGCAAAGTTTCTAACAATCTTGAAACGAAATTATGATTGTTGCTTCTGTTTACAGATGACGATGTCGCAATGTAGCAACAACAAATCCATGCCGACACAGACTGTGCCATTGGCACAGACTCTGGTTCCACCAGCTGTTCCATTTTCACATGGTGAGTGACCAGAAAAGTTTAATGGCCAAGATTTTAAACTCTAATCACAAAAGATGCTTTTCTACCTATCAACATTGGGATTAGCAAAGTATATTTCAGAGGATCCCCCGGATGTTGAAGAATTGGAGTCTGACGCCACCAAAGTCGAGGCTCTTAGTGCATGGAAGAATTCTGACTTCATCTGTAAGAACTACATTCTTAATGGTTTGGAAAACAATATATATATAATGTGTACTGCATCGTTGAGACTGCAAAGGTTCTCTAGTTATCTTTGGAAAAGAAGTACAAAACTGAAGACGCCGAAATGAAAAAAATTCATTGTCGGGAAGTTTCTGGATTTCAGCATGGTCGATTCCAAAACAGTCGTCGGTCAGATTCAAGAACTCCAAGTAATCATTCAGGAGATTCACAATAAAATGTTGGAGTTAATTGAGTTATTCCAAGTGGCTGCCACTATCGAAAAGTTGCCTTCATCATGGAAGGATTTCAAAAACTATTTGAAGCATAAGCGCAAGAAAAATGACCATGGAGGATCTGGTAGTTCATTTACGAATCGAAGAAGACAACAGAAAATCAGAGAAAAATAATATCAGTTCATTACAGGCAAGGGCTAATACAGTTGAGGATGAAAAGAAAAACAAAAGAAAGCGCGAGCAAAATCCTAAGACAAAAAAACCAAAAGAAGTTTCAAGGATCTTGCCACAATTGTGGAAAGAAAGGCCACAAAACACCCATGTGTCGTGCATCCAAAAAGAAGAAATCAGAAGAAAATATGGTAGAAAATTCAGATGATGTTGCAGACATGGATTTGTGTGCAGTTGTTTCTGAATGCAACCTTGTTGGCAACAACAACGAGTGGTTTTTAGACGCAAAATCCATTCGCCATATCTGTGCCAACAAGTGGAAGTTTGTAACCTACAGACCTACGAGTGATCACGAGCAACTATTCATGGGAAACTCATCTGCATCAAAGGTGGAAGGCAAGGGAAAGATTGTACTAAAATTAACTTCTGGAAAGGAACTGGAATTGAATGACGTTCTCCACATTCTAGAAATCCACAAGAACCTGATTTTAGAATCGTTGCTCAGCAAGCATGATTTCAAACTGACATTTCTTGCTGATAAATTTGTAATATCAAAGTACGGAGTATATGTTGAAAGAAGATATGTGTGAGATGGTTTGTTTAAAGCAAATGTAACCACTATTGTATCAAACAATGATATGAAAAAAAGTGAATCTTCTGCTTATATTGTTGACTCTTCTAACATATGGCATTCTAGATTCGGGCATGTAAATTTTGATACATTGCAAAAATTGATTAATCTAGAATTCATACCAAAATGCAACACAGATTCGAACTATAAACGTCAAGTTTGTGCATAAGCAAAATTGACAAAAATATTGTTACATCATGTTGAATGAGAGACCGAACCTCTAGACTTTATACATACTGATGTATGAGATTTTAAAATGTGACAAACTAGAGGAGAAAAAAGGTACTTTATTACATTTATTGATGATTATACCAGATATTACCATGTATATCTCCTTAGAAGTATGGACGAAGCATTCGAAATGTTAAAAAGTATAAGGCAAAAGTTTAGAATCAACTCAATAAGAAAATAAAATCTTTAAGAAGTGGCAGAGGAGGAGAATATGAGTCTCCATTTGAGAAATTCTGTGTTGAGCATGGAATTATACATCAAAGTACTACCCCGTATTCACCTCAATCCAACGGTATAGCCGAATGGAAAAATATAACTCTTAAAGAAATGATGAACGCATTACTAATTAGCTCTGGCTTTCCAAGTAACTTTTAGGGAGAAGTTATTCTTTTGGCAAATCACATTTTGAATAAAATGCCACGAAAGAAAACATCTAAATCTCCCTATAAACTTTGGAAAAATAGACCACCATCCCAAAAATACTTGAAAGTGTTAGGGTGTCTTGCTAAAGTAGAAATACTAAAACCAAAAAAGGTAAAATTTGGACCAAAGACTATAAATTGCATATTTATTGGATATGCTCATAATAGTAGTGCATATTGATTTTTTGTGTACAAATATGAAATTGATGACATTCATGAAAACACCTTTATCGAGTCACGAAATGCTAGATTCTTTGAATATATTTATCCGTTGAAATCCTCTATTGAAACTATTGTTCAAAAGAGATAAAGAGATACATATACTTCTGAGGATAATGTTAATCAAAGCACGCATGAAAAAATGCTGAAACAAAGGTAGAGGAACCCAGAAGGAGCAAACGTCAAAGGACCTCTAAAATCTTTGGACCTGATTTCTATGCATATATGATAGAAAATGAACCTTTTACTTATCAACAAGCAGTGTCATCTCCCGAGGCTCCATACTGTAAGGAGGCTGTCAATAGTGAAATAATCCATTTTACAAAACCATACATGGGAACTAGTGGATTTACCCAAAGGATCAAAACCACTAGGATATAAATGGATATTTAAGAAAAAACTAAAAGATGATGGCTTAATAGACATGTATAAAGCAAGACTTGTAATAAAAGGATTTAGATAGAAGGAAGATCTACTTTGATATTCACTAGTGATTAGAATAACATCGATTAGGATGCTTATTGCAAACACATCCATATTAAATTTGGAAATACACCAAATGGATGTGAAAACTGCGTTTTTGAATGGTGAACTAGAAGAAGAAATATATATGCAGCAACGTGAAGGGTTTCTAAGCTTAGGAAATGAAAATAAGGTGTGCAAGTTATTATATCACTTTATGGCCTTAAACAAGCACCAAAACAATGACATGAGAAATTTGATGAAACCATGTTATCAAATGGATTCAAAATAAATGAATCAGATAAATGCGTCTATGTAAGATATACAGATATTGGATATATCATCGTTTGTCTTTATGTTGATGATTGTTGATCCTAGCGAATAATAAGGCCATAATAAAATTTACAAAGGATATGTTATCCTCTTGAATCGACATGAAAGACCTAGGAGTGGCTGATGTAATCTTGGGTGTAAAAATTGTAAAAACATCACAAGGGTATGCATTTTCTCAGTCACATTAGATTGTCAAATTACTTGAAAGGTTCAAGCGATATAATATAACCATTACAAAATCACCAGTGGATATGAACCAAAATTCGGGAAAGAACACTGATGATGGAATATATCAGCTTGAATACTGTTTGCAAACAAATTATACAATTGTAAACAACTGTAAAATCGGTTCGGCTTTCCTAAACAACAAGGATTGTTGTAGAGGGTGTCGAACTCTGGGACCAAAAATATTTTAATTAATAAATCCAATCAAGTTATTCCAGAATTTTGATTGATTGAAAACACAGAAAATAACAGCAGTTAAATAAAAAGAGAGAGATTTATCTAATAAGAAAAAGCAATTAGGGGATAATGACATAGATTAGATTCACACTCATCAATAGCCAACGAATAAATATAGATCTAATTCATGTTTCTGTCACAAACACGAATCAACGATAAATAGATTCTTAGAAACAAATATGTAAATAACAACAAGCATAGCCTATGCAGGAGCTGAGCTCTTAAACAACCATAGACTATCAGGATAGATTCACAAATTAATTTCTAAAACCCTAAAATTAGATCTAAATCTGATAATTGTTAGATCGAACATGAATATACCCTGTGAAGGAGCATAGCTCTTAAACGACATAGAATATGAAGGTTCAGATCTAACCCTTGATCAGATCTAGATCTACATATATAAAGTCCTCATCTATTGGCTATGTGATTCATGTTGAATCATATCTATTAGCATCATCACCCCCTAATCAAAGGGGATTAGCTAGACATAGCTAAAGAAGAAGAAAAATAGAAATTAAATAACATGAACATAAATAAAACTAAAATTAAATAGAACAGAGGAAGTAGAGTTTTATTCCAAGAGAAAGATTACAGAATAAAACTAAGTGTGTTTTACAATGAATGAGATAGAGTGTATTTATAGCTGATATGACAAAGGCTACTTGGAAAATTCCATAATGTGGGACTAAAGAATTAGCCCAACTAACACATAAGCTAGTGTGAACGCAACTGTAGAGTAAGAGGCCTTGCAAATGAGCTAATGTGAACGCAATATGAGTCTTTATTGAGCCAAATCTACCCAACTGAACTCTATTTGCAACCGTTCTTCAAGCTTTAAACTCTTCAAGCTTTAGTAATTTCAACTTCACTCTTTTTAAGCAAATTCTTCATGCTTTATCCATCAAATGCTCTAAACCAAGCTTTTTATCAACAATCTGAAAACACGGCTATAAATACACAATATTAATTATTTTAAATAGAAAACTAGATAAATAAGCGGATAAAATATACACATTTACGTGTATATCAAATACCCCCACACTTAACTTTTTATTCGTCCTCGAATAAACTAAACTAAGATATGCCACACTTTCGTAGGAAACACGATTGCATTTAGCGTATGCAACAAGCCGTTAAACCTCTGGGTGTCCCCAGTAGGACGAGTGTTGTCTCGTGAGGGTTTTCAGCGGATACTACCCACAAAATCCAAAGCGTCTTATGTACGCGGATTAATCAAACAATATATTTAAGGTCTTTCACATTCCAAGGACTTCACCTAACTTTAATAATAACGGTTTAGCCCCAAATTGTCCATCCCATAATTAGTGCAAAAATGAATAAAAATTTTCAAGCTGAATCGTAATTCCTTGATAACACTGTAATTGTCTTGAAGGTTAAGAGCGTGGTGTCAACCAAAGTTCTACACATCGACAATGTGCACCCAATCATTTCTTTATTCTTTTTTTTGAATAATTTTGCACCAATGTAACTGTAATGTATTGGATATGAGTTATGCATAGATGAAGGAAAATTTTGTAAGTTCTAAAAATATTCTAGATAAGAGGGCAAGTGTATTAGTTGAACTTCAGGCTACAAAAGATAAAGTAATACTAAAGCACATATGAACATTTTTGTTTCCTTTCATCTCTTCTACTACAATCCTCACTTCCAAGTACAGTATAATGGATGTGGATGGAATGGAAATGGATGCTTCATAGTCAAGAATGATGAAGACTATTTTATTCAGAGAGACTCTCTCTTTATTTCATTATTTTTTCTTTTTCTCTTTTTTTCTTTCTTTTTTTTTTTTCAAAACGAGAATTATTTTGAATTTTTTTTAGAGAAAAAGAATTAGATACAAAAGATTTTTTTTAAATGAACCTAATGCAATTTACAATTTCTAGAATTATATAATGACGGTTTGATTTATTTCAACAAAAGCCTTCTCAGCCAGTTAACGGACAGGAGTTATCGGTGCACCAGGAATCACCCTAGCAATGCAGCCGAAGGTTTAAGTACCTTCAGAGGAACAACCGATATAATATTTACGAATCACCGTAATATTTATAAACAGTTATTACTCTGCCGTAGTCTAGACACCGAGAAATAATCCGTTAAAACTAAACCAAATTGTCAAAATATAATGAAGTCCTTAGAAAATAAAAACAAAACTAAGATGAATGCAATAATTTTTTTTCAGTCACAGAATGAACAGTCTCAGAACAGTCACAGAACAGTCATTTGCAGAGATAAATAATTTTTTTTTTACAAGCAAGCCGATGCCCTGCAGAAGAGTTTTACAAGCAATGTCTATATATATATATTTTTTTATTTGCAGCAGCGGTCCCTGTAAAGTTAGAAAATACTCACCTTGATCGGCGGTCCATCTAGTGCAGTTGAGTCGCGCTAGCGCGTTCACACCCCACTTGGTGTGCAACCGCTCCAACAATTCAAATTCTGCTGATTTACAAATTTCTTGACCTCTGAAATTCCTGTTTGTTGATTGATTGAACTCTGTTCACTTCGTCCTTTGTTCTTTGATCTTCGTTTTTTTAGGAGAGAAAAGTAAAGCAAATCAAGTAAACAAAGGAAGCGAAAATTTGCAAAGTGACTAGGAACTAATAAAAAAATCCCTAAAAAACAAAAATAAACAAACTAAACTAAACGTAAAGACGAAAAAAAAGAAAGAAAAAGAAAAGAAAAGAAATAAAAATAAGAGAACACTAACAACTCAAACTCTTTATTTTTCAAAACAGAAAGACGCCACAATAAAAACTAGAAACAAATTAATTTCCATTCAATTCAAGGGCCATGCCACTTATGGCATACCATAGGTTACCAATTATAAAACACGCACTGATTTTTCTCACAACCCAAAAAGAAACAAATCTACAGAAATCACACCCAAAAGTAAAAATCACGATTAAATATACACATTCCCTTCTCAGCCTTGTATGCTACTTTTAGTAAACTAAACAAAAACAACTGCAAGCGTGTTCAAATAAGAATGCTACCCAGGAGGACTCATACCAATAAAACTCCCTTTTCTCTTTTGGTCTGTAAAACACGGCACTGCCGATACCAAAACTCTCACCCAGAGCTCCAAAAAAAAATCAACAAACCAGAAACTCTCGCCGATTTTATATATATATATATATATATATGAAATCGATAATGATTTCAGAACGGTCTTGGTCCAATCGCTGAGGAGATTGTTGAGACTAGGGTTTCCGGTTGTTCGAATTGCAAGCCTCGATTGGGTACGGTTGTGGTTTGCTTCTATGGTTTCCGAACTAGATTTCGTTTGAGGCTGGGATTGAATCGGAGTAGGGTTGTTTGATTTGTGAAGTGGGTTTTGAGGAGCTTCAGATCGAACGTTGATAATGATGGTGTAATTTGAAGAAGGGGTTTGTGTTGTGATGATTTTTGAATTTGGTCTGTTGATTTTTCTGGTTAGGTGACGGTGGATCTTGTGTAGATGTTTGATCGGATGAGGGCTGGTGTGGTTTGAATTGGTGAACTGCTAAGGTGAAGGGGTGGTTCTGTTCGACAGGCTTGGATATGACAGTAGTAGTGTGAAGCAAGCAGGGAAGGGTGGTGTTAACGCAGTTCAATTTCAGGCGTTCTGTTTGAAGGTGGAGGGTAGATGAGTATTTTTGTGTTTGGGATGTTGGGAAGTGGATGCGAACGAGCTGCTGTATGTTGATGAACTAATGGGATAACTTGACTGTTTCGGGTTCAGACGTGAAGTATGGTGAAGGAAGTATGGACTGTTTTGGTGATATACTGTGGGGTTTATGAGTTTTTGGGAAGTCTTTGAACTGATGATGGCGTTCAAATTGTGGCTGCCTGTGATGCAGTTGTGGTACTGGTTGAACTGAGGAAGGTTAAAAGAGGGGTTGCGGATGGCTTTGTGGTGGTAAACGTATTAAGTAATTACGAGAAGAAGGGGGGGGGGAGAATTGTGTGATGGAGGAGATGGACTTGTGTGCTGAGGAAGGGGTGCGGTAGGAGGAGTTAGGATGATGGGGGGTGATGTGTTGAGTAGAAGAGGCGTGGTATCGGTGAAGTTAGGGGTCGCTGTTGACTGGGAGGCGAGTGGTTTGCTGAACGTTGAATACAGGATGATGGTGTGGTATTTGAAGGATGATGGTACAGAAGTGGGTTGTGGTATTTGAACTTTGAAGGGTGATGGTACAGAAGTAGGACTTGGAACTTTTGGCAAAGAGAAATAGGAAATAGAGAGAAATAGGAAACAAAGATTTTGCAGAACAGGGAAAGAAATTAAGGAAAAGGGAAAGAGAAAATCACAGCAGAAAAACTTGCAAAGGATTTTTTTTTAAATTGTAAAAGAAGAAAGGAATTTGTATTAAAGAAGGAAAGAAATAGATGGAAAGAAATTGAAACAAAATCTGTCAAGATTTTTTTTTATTTGTCGAGAATGTGGTATTACCAAGAAATTAGAAACACAATGAAAGGAAAGAAATTAAACCAAAAATTGCAATTTTCTTTCTAACTAAAGGAAAACAAAAGGAAATAAATAAATATAAAACTAACAAGAATATTTTTGTGTTTTTTTAACGATAGAAAACAAAAGGAGAAATAAAAAAAATGTAACCCGAAGAATTTACTAAATAAAAATTATTTTGGTCCCCGGCAACGGCGCCAAAATTTGTTTGCGAACAAATTATACAATTGTAAACAACTGTAAAATCCGTTCGGCTTTCCTAAACAACAAGCATTGTTGTAGAGGGTGTCGAACTCTGGGACCAAAAATATTTTAATTAATAAATCCAATCAAGTTATTCCAGAATTTTGACTGATTGAAAACACAGAAAATAACAGCAGTTAAATAAAAAGAGAGAGATTTATCTAATAAGAAAAAGCAATTAGGGGATAATGATATAGATTAGATTAACACTCATCAATAGCCAACGAATAAATATAGATCTAATTCATGTTTCTGTCACAAACACGAATCAACGATAAATAGATTCTTAGAAACAAATATGTAAATAACAACAAGCATAGCCTATGCAGGAGCTGAGCTCTTAAACAACCATAGATTATCAGGACAGATTCACAAATTAATTTCTAAAACCCTAAAATTAGATCTAAATCTAATAATTGTTAGATCGAACACGAATATACCCTGTGAAGGAGCATAGCTCTTAAACGACACAGAATATGAAGGTTCAGATCTAACCCTTGATCAGATCTAGATCTACATATATAAAGTCCTCATCTATTGGCTATGTGATTCATGTTGAATCATATCTATTAGCGTTATCACCCCCTAATCAAATGGGATTAGCTAGACATAGCAAAAGAAGAAGAAAAACAGAAATTAAATAACATGAACATAAATAAAACTAAAACTAAATAGAACAGAGGAAGAAGAGTTTTATTCCAAGAGAAAGATTACAGAATAAAACTAAGTGTGTTTTACAATGAATGAGATAGAGTGTATTTATAGCTGATATGACAAAGGCTACTTGGAAAATTCCATAATGTGGGACTAAAGAATTAGCCCAACTAACACATAAGCTAGTGTGAACGCAGCTGTAGAGTGAAAGGCCTTGCAAATGAGCTAATGTGAACGCAATATGAGTCTTTATTGAGCCAAATCTACCCAACTGAACTCTATTTGCAACCGTTCTTCAAGCTTTAAACTCTTCAAGCTTTAGTAATTTCAACTTCACTCTTTTTAAGCAAATTCTTCATGCTTTATCCATCAAATGCTCTAAACCAAGCTTTTTATCAACAATCTGAAAACACAGCTATAAACACACAATATTAATTATTTTAAATAGAAAACTAGATAAATAAGCGGATAAAATATACACATTTACGTGTATATCAAATACTCTTGTATACTAGGAAGTATTATGTATTGCACTAGGCCTGATATTGCATACGGAATAAGCAAGCTAAGTAGATATACTAGTAATCCTGGGAAACATCACTGGAAAGCAATAATCAGGGTCCTAGGATATCTAAAGTACACACAAAACTATGTGTTGCAATATGAGAAGAATCCTTCAGTGGTAGAAGGATATTGTAACACCCCACGCCCGCTAAGGTCACTCACTAAGGGAATGCCTTAGTTTTGGTGGAGTATTTTTAGTGAGTATAGAACAGAAAAATTACAACAGGACAAATATAAGTAATACTTGAAGATTTAAAACATCATTTCATTAACAAAACATGTATGGTTACATCACAAAACCATAACAAGAGTCAAGTACATAATATCCATCCTGATAAAATAGAAGTACATAATCCCATTACATAGATAATAGCCAAAATAGAAAAGATAAACCGAGCTTTACTTCTACGGTCCAAGCCCCAAAAGATAGATATAGCGGTCTGGTCCAAGCCCACTAGTGCTAGGCCCATTCTGATAACCTGAGGGTTGGGAAAAAGATAAACAACAACGGGGTCAGACATAAGTCTGAGTGAGTCCTATAACCCTAACAATACAATCATTAAAGTAATTAGGGTATGATATAAACAAGGTACGGTACCTCTGGGGATAATGACTACACTAAGTAGCCAAAAAAACACAGGATGTACTACGATAACCGAAAAGACGTATTTATCCACCCAAGGATAATTACTAGCTTACACCACCCCAGATCTACCCACCCAAGGGTAATTCCTACACTGCACCACACCAGTTCTACCCACCAAGAGTAATTCCTACTTAAAGGTTGATCCCACCTAAAGACTTAGAAAATATAACTAGTAGTTTCTGGTACTTCTAGCTGACCACGTAGGTGCCGTCTGCCCCTACCTCCACTAGGTGTACCCCACTACTCCCAAGCGATCGGCTCCCTAACGTAGATACCCGTGCTGGCCCCACAGTGGGGTGTATCACTCCCCTAAAGTGGCAACCAATTCTATCAACGGTGCACGGCTTATATCTACATGGTGCAACAACGGCTTATCTACCAGCCCGGGCCCACACACATATGAAGCCCGTTGGACTTGCGTTGCCACCGCTACCCCGTTTTGGCCTCTTATAGTCAAGCCCAATATGCGTGTCCCGTCACTCGACATGGGTCGAGCCCACAAAGATACGTTTGGGATATTGGTTGAAATGGGCCCCCACAAGCTACTACTTAAGCTTGTCATTTTATCTAGTGCATCCCACTTAACCCCTTTTTATAATCATGCCCCCTTACATGTTAAGGTTTGGTTAAGTCATCTAATTATATTTCAATTGCCACTTAAGGCACCCACTAGATTTCCGCATGCCACCCAAGGCACTTACTTGATTCCCACATGCCACCCAAGGCACTTACTTAACCCTTTAATCATGTTTAATTACATGTTCCACTTTGGTTAAGTATTCTAATCATATTTTCTATTGCCACCCAAGGCAACCCACTAGTTTCCTCATGCCACCCAAGGCACCCCCACTAGTTACTACATGCCACCCAAGGCACCCACTTAACCCCACATGCCCCTCTACATGCTAATATGGTTAAGTGTTTCTTAATTCATTAATTAAGATCATGACCTCATAAAGACCTCTCACATTAGACCGTCTTTTATGACTGCTGGATATGCCGGTTGGTTCCGGGCAGACTTCTATCATCAAAAGGGTCTAACCTCGTGTCTTTACTTTAATCATGTATTTAATTTATGACTAAGACCTCTCACATTGGGCCAATCATTTGTAGCCGCTGGATGGCCGGTCGGTTCCGGGCAGACTTCCGCTACAAAAGGGTCCAACCTCGTGTCTTAGTTGATTAATTACATCTAATTAATCACCCCCATATTAATTATCCCTAATTAATATCAAGTTTCTCATAACATGGGTAGACCTAACTCAATAGGTAAATTCCCATGGGGTAGACCTAACTCAATAGGTAAATTCCCACTTATGCTTATTCATTTTATGGTATGCTTAATCATAACCATTTCACACCATTCATTAACATGTCTATTACCCCATCGTTTCCCCACGCACTTATGCTAACACGACATATTTTCAAGAGAAGATTCTTTCACAATTAACATGGGTTTCACTTAGCATACATTAGCATTAACATGGGTTAAAAGGTGTCCACTTACATCATAATATTAACCCAACTAGCATTGCTAAATAACCCAACTTGCATGAACATACATATGTCATATATAAAGGCAACTTGCATAAGTATTCATAGGTTATACAAAGGTGAACTTGCATGTATCTTAAAGGTGTGAACTTGCACAACATGTTACATGTTAACTTGCATAACATCATACACATAACTTTCATAATATCATAAACATAACTTGCACATCAACATACACATAACTTGCATAGCATCATGCACATAACTTGCATAACATCATACACATAACTTGCATATGAACTTGCATAACAACATGCGCATAACTTACATAACATCATACACATAACTTGTATAACATGTTGAACTTGCATATAAGCATACACATAACTTGCTTAACATGTTGAACTTGCATATATGACTTGCATCTTAAAGGAGGGTAAACATGCCTAGCATATAAAGGTGTCATCTTGCATATGTATGCATCACATTTAAAAGGGTAAACTTACATGTCATGATTTATGCATAATACCAAACACTTAGCATGCATACAACCACATACTTAGCATGCATAGAATCAATTACTTATTATGCATAAACACACCACTTAACTTGCATAAACCCAAACACTTAGCATGCATAAAACCCAATACTTAGCATGCATACAATCAAATACTTAGCATGCATAAAATCAAATACTTAGCATGCATAAAACCAAATACTTAGCATGCATAAAATCACATGCATAACTTGCATATCATGTTACATATAACTTGCATATACTCTCACATATAGTTTGCATAACATGTTACATATGCATAAATGTTCAACATAGTGTTTTGCATCATAAAACATGGCATTAAACTTGCATATAGCATAAAACTTGCAAATCACATATCATACAAACTTGCATAAACACATTTATCCACAAACATAGCCATGTCTTATCACATCCTACCATAATCAATTTAACAATTGATTATTAAAGCCATAGGAACTCACCAAAACCAAGATTAGCAAACTTATGAAGTGGAATTAGTTGCTCTAGTTGAAGAAGATGTTGATTAGAGGTTGATTAGCTTGCAACTCTCTTCATTGATTTGTGGAGGCCATGATCAAGTTTCATTTTGCCATAGTTTAGTTACAAGATCTAATTATGAATGAATTAGGGTAGGGTTGGGGTCTTATTTATAGGATTAGGTAGTGTTTTAGGCCCTTAGATTAACCCTAGATTAGATTAGGTCCGTTAGATTTAGGAAATCTCTAGAACCCAGCCCAGCCCTAGCCAGAAAACCAAATCTGGTGCACCCAACCTTCTGGCTCGAGACGCCGTGTCGACAGGCAAGTCGACAGGCAAGTCGACTCCCCCTGTCGACAGGCCTGTCGACAGGCCTGTCGACAGCCCTGTCGACATGGTCAGGGCGGGAATTTTCCCGCCTGGCCCCGCTGGTTCTAATTTGAAATCCGAATTTAAATTTCTAAATCTGTTTTAAGCTTTAATTTTTCTGCAAACTTCATTGGGCCATAACCGGGCCATACGGACTCCGATTCTCGAAAACTCGGACTCTATTTCGCGTATTTTTCCGAGACGAACGCAATGACGTAGCCCGTTACCCCCAATTCCCACATCTGAGATTATTTATCCTATGATTAGAGAATTTTAGTATTAGCTAAAATTCGGGGTGTTACAGATATAGTGATGCCAGTTGGATAATTGGATCAAATGACATAAAATCCACAAGTGGATATGTGTTTACATTAGGAAATGGTGCAATCTCATGGACATCATCCAAACAAACTTGCATAGCAAGGTCAATAATGAAATTGGGGTTCATTGCTCTAGATAAAGTCGCGGAAGAGGAAGATTGGCTTAGGAGTTTTTTGGAAGACATTCCAAATTGGGAAAAACCAGTACCTCAAACATGTACACATTGTGATAGCCAATCTGCTATAGGAAAGGCGAATAGTACATTGTGTAATGGTAAATCTTGAAATATCCATCATAGACATAAAACATAAGACAAATTTTTTCTAATGGTGTTATCACTTAGACTATGTAAAGTCAAAGGATAACATTGTGGATCCACAAACTTAAGGCTTGCTTAGAGAGAAAGTTCAAAACTTATCGATGGGAATGGGCTTAAGACCTATCAACTAAAAGTTTTCTAAGATGGAACCCCACCTAGTTGACTGGAGATCCCAAGATCTAGGTTCAAAGGGACAACTAATTTTACGATAAAACTTGGTAGAACTATTTTTTTTTTACAACAAATCCTAAGATAAGTCAGTGCACAACCCGTCAGAGAATAGGATAAACTATGCTTTTAACAATGTCTATACTATGGTGTTATTAAGAACCAAGTGGGGTACTACGAGATACTCCTTATAGAATCACCTATGTGAGTGCGAAGTCGCCACTTCAAGAAGAATTGTAAGGTCGAATTCTTCAAGCACTCATGAAATCAAGGCGGTGTTCATGGCAAAAATGAATACAAATAGAGAACCAAGGAGTTAAGAACATTTATCATGTGTTATCTTTATACACTTACGCAAATGGCTTGCAGTTCAAAGAAAGTCTAGTCCACTGATTCGCTAGTTAGTTATTACGATAAAACACTAGAAAAAGTTCAAGGACTTTGTGCTACTTTCACCGATATGATAAATGTTTCGCGATTTTAAGAACAAATTAAAATAACCACTCATTCATGTGGGGGATTGTTGGAAATGAATAAGTGGATTGGGGGAATCAATAAGTCCCACATCAGGGATAATTAGAACATATGCTGCTATGTATACTATGTCTTGATATAGTATATCAAAAAAAAAGAGGAGATGGGAGAAATGGGGAAATGGATGAACAATGTCATGATAACCCTTTACTATTAATATTAAAAGGGTCAAAGATTGAGCCTCGGGCCTTGGGGCTCTTGGGTCTCGTGATGGAATGGGCATGCGCTTGCTTCTCGGGCCCAGTGTGCTGCGTGGAAACAACAATTTTTGAACTGCGCATTTTGAATGCCAAAGGTTGTGTCTATTGGTAAAGGGTCGCAACCTTTCCAATAGTCATAGCCATCCACATTGAAATGGTCGTGCCTCTTCCCGAATAGACACCTCTTCTTTATAATACAAATTAGGACAGAAAACGAAATTAAAAAACAACTTTTGTTTTCTCTCCTATACATCTTCTTCCTCCGTATATCTGTTCTGCAAATAAATTTTATTGCATTCGTCGTCGCTCTACATTATTGTGTAGCATCGCAGAGAATATTCATTTTATCCTTGGGAAACGATTGCTCACAACCTGTTAGAGTTATAGAGGGAGCAATTTCATTTCAAGGAAACTGCATTTCCTAGACTTAAATATCAATAAATTGTAAACCACTCTTCTTCTCTTGTCTGTAATAACTTCCTTGCAAAATTGTGATTATTTCTTACCGAAACACCATTACTAACGATTTCAGTTGTTGTTGTTACTACAACAGTAATTATAAGGTTTTCTGTCGTTTTTGTTGCAATGTTTCTAACAGAAGAAAGGGTGCTTGCATGGACGTGAGAGAAGCAAAAACATTACGAAGAGGGGAGGTGAAATAGTTATGCTACAGCAAAGCATTCCATGGATGCATGAATTTACCTTTTTTGTGGCAAATGCTCCCTTTCTCTTTTTTCTTTCTTTGTTTTTTCTGTGAAGGAGGTCTGAGAAAATAATAAGGAGGGAGGAGGAAGAAATGTATATGGAAGACATGTGTAAATTAGGAAGCCGTGTTAGTGTCATGCCATCATTGTAGGATATATTCTTTACTATTTCAAAACACAATTTGGACATGTTTGTAGCTATGAATCTTGGAAAGAAAAATTCAAATCTCATGCAAAAGAAAAGAAACGTGGGATGAACGAAGGGTATGGCCATAGTGTAGGGAATGTCACCATTCAAATTAGACACATGTAAGGACACAAAACTCGAAAATGGAACAATGTTACTGATATGGCACACTGTTTTATTGATTGGGGAGTCCACCAGCCACTAAAATACATAAATGAATATACTCCATTGATCAGGCGATGAGACGAATGCGATGGTACATGGATATCGGTATCATGACTCTCCTATCAAAAATGCATTTTTAATGATGTCAAGTTGTTAATTTGTACAAAAAATTCCGACGGACCTAAAAAGGTCTGAATTTTGCCAAACGAATTACGTCGTTCACTTCAGAATGAGAAAAATATTTTTTCCATGTTCGGACATATAGGTTCTGAAAATAATTTTGTTCGTTTAATATTTAAACTGACTTGCATTGAAATAATGCTACAGAACGAACTTCCATATTTATTACAAAATTTATTTCTATGCTATGTCTAGTTAAACACATCTCAAATATAAAATTTTGGAATTTAATTCAATTATTACGTTTTTAACGTTTATTGAGTAATATCGGTTATCGCGACCGTAAATCAATCGTATAAATCGATTAACCGGGCAAGCTAATTTTGACATTTTCATCCTAAATTTAATAGAATCGATTTTATGTCAAATATTGTTTTTTAATAATCATTATTTCAATAGTTCATTATCTATCGATTTAACGTTAGTTTCAAAATAAATAAGTTCTGAAATAATGATAGATCTGATTTTTGTTATTCAAATTAAAAGTACATGTTTTTTTACATTCAGAAATCAAATACATACATTTCTTATAATTCAAAATAAAGTAAATTTTGAAGTATAATTACAATTAAACACGTTATTTAAAATCATTTAAAATTTCAGATCTAATGCACTTACATGTAGCAATTTCCTTTTTGCATCTTCTTTTTAATAACATAATGGATTTCCTCAAGATTAAATGTCTTTTGGAGCTTTGTGAAATCTTGTACAAGCAAATTTTGTAATTATTTTTATCTTCTCGAATGTCAAGCTGCACTTACAAAATAGCTAATTTGAATAATAAAAATACATTATTTATAAATATATAATAGGTAAACTGAAGTTTTTAAGTGTTGTATTTCAACAATGCATTTGTATTAAAAGATCAAGAAACACATAAATTTTGAAGCCATAGGTTAACCAAACTGTCCACGAGCTCTACAGATAAGCAAACATTAATATTTGAGGTATGCAAAAGGCATCCTACTGATGCAACATACAATATCTTTTATTTATATGAACATGTATCTTATCGTAATAGGCAGGACAAAATCAAAATAATTATTACCCTTGTCCTTAATTTGAAAAAAAAATAGGTAACAAATTTAAGTAGTGGATATATGTTGGAAACAATGGTTCGGCTGAGTCGTGGACTAGGTCACTTTCTTGAAGACGTTTCGGCGATCTACTCAAGGTGCAAAGTAGTTCGTACTGTTCGCCGCCGCCTCTGGGATAAAACAGCCTCTTCCTTGTTTTTCTTTCTATATCGAATCATTTGCACATATGAATCCGATTCAGTTTGCACTCAAAAAAAAAATACTGCTCAAGTTTATTTTTCTTTCTTATTTTTTTTTTTTTTGTAAAAGAATAGTGGAGGAGAAGATAGAAAAATATAAATTTTTTCTTTCTATGGAAGAGGAAAGAGGGAGTTTCTTTTTGTCAAAAGAGAGCAAGGAAAAAAAAGATTGTTCTTTTTTCTGATGGTCTTTCCTATTCTTTATATAGACTATAAAGGAGAGTAACATAAACTACGTTAGTGGGGGGATGAATGGACCATAATCAATGCCATTATTAAAATAAAAGAAACGTTCAAAAAAATTGCAACTTTTAACATGTAAATTGCGTACGTTTCAAATGAAATGAATGACAATAAATATTGATTTATTATCATTCAATGCAATACTCAAATACCATTTCTTTTCCTTTTTGTAACAGCTCTATAAAAAATAAAAGGTCACATGCATGTATGACCGTTGCTGTTCAATTATAGTAATGGCTCATAAATACATTTACATATATGTAACTATATTACCGTTAGAGAATTTCAACGGATCTATTACATTAATTGCATTACAATAATGGCTCAAATATATGTTACCGTTATTAACTTACAACGGCTCAATTTGTATTTATTCTTAATTAATATTTTTTAATAAATTCATAAAATGTTCCAACAATCCCCCACTTGAATTTCTTAAAAAATATTTTTGAGCAGTTCATTAAAAATACATAAGATTGTGCATAAGCGAAGGTGTCATCCGACTTGAACCTTTGCATAGTGAATAAGATTCAGTTTTTACTAGAGTGACACGTAGTCTTGAACTCTATTCCTGACATCAAACCACACACAACCTTTCTAGAGTGCAATCAAATAAGCCCGTGCATTTATGGCCATGCACGTCTATCCCAGTTTAGTGAACGCTCTAGGAATCTTGCCCAAAACTCCATAGGAAACGGCCACATTTCCACATTCACATAGGTGAGTCTATCAAGAGTACTCCTGAAGGTATGCACTCCACTCCAAATAGAGTATAGATCTCATTAAGAGTTTCTATTAACTCATCCTCTAATCACTTCAGGAATACATGCTTCTTCATATATAAATTTAGCATGTTCATCTACTATCACTACACAACTTGTTTTTACCCATTGAACCTAGTTCTTGGGATCTCCAGTCATTTAGGTTGGGTTACCATTGTGTGTGATTCCACAATCTCAGGGCAATAGTCCCATTCTTTTAGAATCATTAAGGACTTTCTTTCTCGTCAGTCCTTTCGTCAAAGGATCTGCCAAATTATTATCACTTCATATGTGATGGTCTCTAACAATACTGTGCATACGACTGTTATTTCTTACCGTTGTAATATCGGTTTTGTCCTTCTTTCAATAGTCGTCAAATTTTCATCACTATGTATGTGATGTTCTCTTACAGTATTGTACTTACGACTGTCGTCTTATACCGTTGTAATAACGGTTCTGAAATTTTTCCAATAGCCGCGGAACTATCGCAATAGATTACACCACGGTGTCAGTTTTTCCATATGGAGATCTCCACTAGCAGATTTCTTTAGTTCTCTGCTTCTTCACTAGTTGTGGCTAGTGCTATTATCTCAGTCTCTATATAGTATACTGAGTCAAAATAATATGTTTCCTTGATTTTTTTTTTTTTTTTTTTTTTTTTTAAGAAACAACTACTCCAGCAATGCTAAATATATATATAGCCACTGGTCGCTTTTTAATCATCAGATTAAGTATTCCAGTTTGCATCGAAATATCCTTCAAGTATAGCTGGAAACTTTTCATAATGTAATCCAATGTTCATGATTTATTTTAGTTGTAATCCAAGGCTCATGGTTTATTTTAGGTATCTCATGACCCTCTCAATAACATGTTAATGCTCTATACTAGGTCTACTGATAAACCTGCATAATAATACCACGACATTGGCAGTGTTGGGTCTAATACAATCATTGGCAGACCGAAGGCTGTCAATGATGCTCTCGTAGTCATACTGTCTTACACCTTAACTAGTGTTTTTAAATAGCTTCACACTAGGACCATATGGTGTTCATGCAGGTTTACAGTCGAAGTAATTGTATTTCTTTAGAATCTTCTTCAAATAATGAGATTGATACAAAGAAAGTCCTTTTTGAATCTAGTAATCTTAATACCATGGATTCCATTCGTCTAACTTAGATCTTTTATATCGATGTTGACACTTAATAAGGATTTAACAATGTTTATGGCATGAATGTTTGACCCAAAAATTGGTCATCTACATATAAACATATAATAGTACAAATGTCATTTTCAGATTTATAATAAATGCATTTGTCACTTTCATTAACTTTAAATCCATGTGGGATTATGAAGTTATCAAAATTTTCATGCCATTTCTTATGTGTTAGTTTTAAACCATATAATGATTTATCTAATTCACAAATTTTACGTTCTTGACCATGAACTATAAATTATTCAAATTGGCCCATATAAATTTCCTGTTTCAATTCATCATCTAAAAAAAATGCAATTTTTACATCCATTTTTTTTCTTCTTCGAAATTATGCAAGTGAAGTAATGCTCAAATGGATGTAGTTCCAATTACAGGAGAAATGATGCCAATAAATTATATATCTTTCCTTACATCATTTACCTATTAAATAGGCTACATATTTATCAATTGTGCCTTCATATTTTAATTTCCTTTTAAGCGCTCGTTTATTCTTCTAGATTTACACCAAGTGATAAATTCACTAAATGTCAAGTCTTATTAGATTCGAAAGAATCTAACTCATCATTTATAGCCTCTTGCCAAAGAATTGGCATTTAAGTAAGATAGGCCTCTTGGAGGTTTTAGGGGATTCTATTTTAGAGTAAAAGAACAAAAAATATGAATCAAGATCTTTTGCCTTTCTTTCTCTTTCTATATTCATTATTAAGAAAAATTAACATCTATTTAGGACGTTACAAAAGCAGGAAATTTGCAAGTCAGATTAATACCTAAATAAATGCTATTCTCGAATGGTTGAAAGCAACCCCCACTATTAAAAGAAACCCTCACTATTAAGATAAACTCCCACTATTTTTCTCAAATTAAAAACTATACTATATGATTCTTCATCTATACATTCATCCAAAGTCATTTGATTACATGACTACTTAATGAATGTTCATTATTCATTCAATAAATTTTTTCATTTAATGACATCTTTATAAATGTAAATGCATTTATTGTTAAATAAATGTCATTCAATTAATGTTATTTCCTGTAACATTTTCTAAATTCGCATTTAATTAATGTCAACTTTTATTAGTGACATTTTTTTTAAATTTATGCATATAAAGTATGTCAATATATTATGACGCAAAAACTTGTTCATCAAATTAATGTCAATTCTCAATGACATTATCAAATAACATACGCATTTTATTAATGTCAAATATTTAATGACATTTCCAAATAATATATGCGTTCTATTAATGTCAATTCCTACTGACATTTTTCAAATAACATACGCATTCTAATAATGACAAATTTTTAATGACATTTCCAAATAATATATGCATCAATTTATTTTGACATTTCCAAATAAATATATGCATTTCAGTAATGTCAAAATTTTAATGACATTTTCCAAATAAGTATGCACTTAATTAATGTCAATTTATAATAAAGACATTTTCAAAATTTGCATTCAATTAGTGCTTATTCTAATGACACTTTCAAAACAAATTCCCTTTAATTACTATTGTTCATAAGTTGTAAATAACAACATCGGAACAATCATCAATAAATGTAATATGATACTGATTTTGTATATAAGCTCATTACTTCAATTAGCTCTCACATGAAATAAATCTGAAATTCAGATTTTCTAATAAAAAGAAATCTTCCAAAATCATCATATATGATCAAAAGTAAACAATTAATCTTATACCAATATTTAAAGTCTATTACAACTTCAAATTCACTAATTGAGTTTTACTTTAATGTTAATCACCGATCAAATGTGATTACTCTCATTCATTATATCATTAAATGTTGTTTAATAACATTTATCATACAATTAAATGTTCAATTACAAACATTTTATTGCCTCATTTAAAATTCTCTAAACAAGAAGGACAAATTTCTAAATATATGCTTCTTGTAAAAGTTTTTTCCTTTTACTAATTTCACTGATTAGTAAACTATTAATATGCACCTTAATAAATCATACAAGCACTTTCACACGGTTCTCTAAAACAGTTGTTTTAGCTTAACATGAATGAATATAACATCACAATCTTTAGTTAACAATATAATTATATTTATATTGTTTTCTTAATCTCAATCAATCTTTGACCAAATTTATTCCATTCAAAATCAATTTCAGGACTTATAAGATTAACTATTGTTCCAATAGTCTCCTAATTGATTTTTCTTAATTAGCAAGTCGATGCATAATCCAAAATAATAATAATAGATAAATTCTTTTCAAACTCAGAGTAGTTTGTCAATTATAACAGCAATATAACTGTTCATATAAAGTCATACCTTTGGAGATGATCTCAAAAGCTATTTCAAAGCTTATGTGATGCATCTCTACTAACCATTGAAAAATTGAAACTTGGATGAAGGGGCAGCATCGTCAAGATTTGCAGTCGAAGCCATTGTTTTTCGGGTAACGTCTTCAAATTGTTGGAAACAATGGTTCGGCTGAGTCGTGGACTAGGTCACTTTCTTGAAGACGTTTCGGCGATCTACTCAAGGTGCAAAGTAGTTCGTACTGTTCGCCGCCGCCTCTGGGATAAAACAGCCTCTTCCTTGTTTTTCTTTCTATATCGAATCATTTGCACATATGAATCCGATTCAGTTTGCACTCAAAAAAAAAATACTGCTCAAGTTTATTTTTCTTTCTTATTTTTTTTTTTTGTAAAAGAATAGTGGAGGAGAAGATAGAAAAATATAAATTTTTTCTTTCTATGGAAGAGGAAAGAGGGAGTTTCTTTTTGTCAAAAGAGAGCAAGGAAAAAAAAGATTGTTCTTTTTTCTGATGGTCTTTCCTATTCTTTATATAGACTATAAAGGAGAGTAACATAAACTACGTTAGTGGGGGGATGAATGGACCATAATCAATGCCATTATTAAAATAAAAGAAACGTTCAAAAAAATTGCAACTTTTAACATGTAAATTGCGTACGTTTCAAATGAAATGAATGACAATAAATATTGATTTATTATCATTCAATGCAATACTCAAATACCATTTATTTTCCTTTTTGTAACAGCTCTATAAAAAATAAAAGGTCACATGCATGTATGACCGTTGCTGTTCAATTATAGTAATGGCTCATAAATACATTTACATATATGTAACTATATTACCGTTAGAGAATTTCAACGGATCTATTACATTAATTGCATTACAATAATGGCTCAAATATATGTTACCGTTATTAACTTACAACGGCTCAATTTGTATTTATTCTTAATTAATATTTTTTAATAAATTCATAAAATGTTCCAACAATATATTTAGTGACAAGTGCAATAAACAATCTGAACATAAATATAGAATTGCATCATATAACCTGTATAATCCGGCAGATTGCTAACTCAGAAGGAAGCATATAACTACTAAGCCATCAATTTACATTGAGTGTCATATTTATTCACATAACATGAAATTTTACATGGTTATACATACATCAATATGCTCAATTGAAAAAAAATAAAGAGTAATAACTACGAGCTAATACTCGAGTTGAATACAGACTACTTTTTGCATGCATAAGACATAATTACCTGATAAAGAAGAAATCCATTCATGGATATTTTTGATGACCTATTTTCTTAGCATTCATTTAATATCAATAGTACTATATTATGATTTTGTTGCTTCTGGCTATAACAAAAGTCATACATTCTTTTCCTACCATAGAAATGGTATGCTTTATCCATTAATCCATTACAGTTTGTTCCTAGTGCTTAATAAATCTTTAATAATACGAAGCTTCTTTTCTTGGAAAGAAAGAAATGACTTAAAAGCGATATAATATTCGTAGTTTCCCAAAAAAGCCCTAAAAGATCACGAGCGATTATTGTATGATCATTAAAATATGGTATCATTTAAGATTACATTTGATATTTGTCTCTAAAATATGAAACTACAAATTAACCTAACATGGGAGCTAATTTCTTACTAATTACTTGCACACAATTCCAACTATGATATCATAGAAATTATGACAAATCACCTAAGCTGAAAAACAGCATCAGAAAATAATAAGGATATTTTTAGTACACAAACTTTATAAAGTATCCTAAATAATAGAAGAGAGTATCTGAAAGGATATCCATTTGTATGGTGTCAATAGATAAGAAATTGAAGTGACACAAGTAGATATTATTAAATTCACTACATGAATTAGTAACCTTTTGATAATTTAGCATCAATATTACATTTTCTAAAGAACAAGTGAGTTCATTTGAATCAAGAAACATAAAAAAGCCAAAGAACATTAAGCAAGAACTCCTTTGATTCCATAGCCACAAGGTACCTGAAGTTCAAAGGTCAAACTTGAGAAATATTTATTTTACATACCTAAATAATGAAGATATTCCAGCCCAGTTTAAATTTCTGCATCATAAAACCTGAAATTATTTTTTAACCACTACAACAAAATCATCCGATTAAGTGTAATTTTAAAACTGTTAGAAAATTATAGTTGTATTAAAGGGTTTTTATAACTGTTTTTTTTTAAGTTGTAATAAACTTATTTTCAACAACTTCATTATTTTGCCAGTTACAATAGATGTTTATTACAAGTTTTCTACTTTGCCAGCTGTAATAAACTAATATTCTGTCATTAATATTTAATAATTAATTATTTAAACTCAAAATAATTAATAATTAATTTCTAGTAATACCTAACAAAATTATAATAGTAAATAAATAATAAATAGTAATTCGTTTTTAATAACTAGTATTAAACAATTAATAGTTCATAATTCATAATATATACATGATAACTAACTTTTAATAATTAATATTCAATTATAACTTGGAAGTAAAAAAGTAATAATAATTAAGAAGCAACAGTTATCACTTTAGCAAAATTTGTTTTCAAGAAATGCATGTCATATTTAATATAAATATCCACTTACTAATATAACGTATAATATTTAATTTTAAAAACTTTGTTCTATGATCCCAAAAAATTTGTTGGTAAGTTTGTGAAAACTCTGGCGGAAATACTAAAAAAATTGGTTCTAATTTAACTCACGTGCTATATTTTGATACCCTTACAGGAGCCTCCTCATATCCCCTTTGCTAAATCAATTATCTTATGCAAATCAAAATTGATCCTCTTCCTCCCTTCCAACGAAGTTCCATCTCAAAAAACCAGTGCTACTACTTCGAAAATGTCGATCTGTTGAAATTCGCCTAGTCCCAAGATCTTGAATTCACCATGCTAGTGCAATCAGCGAGTAGATGTATCAGCCATTTGTATGATCTCGAATTCATTTTCTGCTTTACTAACCCGCTTAATGTTTCGTACTCAATAAAAATTTGCACATTCTTTCACTTCACACGTCTACTCCTCTGGATTGAGTGAAGATGCAACGACCTGGTAAAAAGAATTCGACGTCCGAATTCCAACAATAATACATAAAACTGTATTACTTGCCAAAACTCAAGAATAAAAAACACTAGATAGTTAGGAGAAAGAATTTAAAGGGTGAAATAAGAAAGAAAGAAATATTAAAATAGAAGAAAAAACACATTAGAAACAGAGCTTCACATCGCAGCTAAACAAAATATAATATAGAAATAAATCATTATTTAGATCTTGAAATAAAAAACTTACACTCACCAGAGTACAACATACATCTGGATAGTTACAACAATCTGTCCTCATATACAATCACACAGTAGAAAAATATAATATCATCATCTAAACCCATCCAGCTCATCTCTTCATAGCATCCGATAACCTGAACCTGTACAACGCGGTCTAACCTAAATGATACAAATGCCGGATTAATCTGGTGAACCAAAGCGAGAAACCCACTAAGTTTAAAGGTATCACACAACTTGATTTTTAAAGTCAAAATCTTTTTGAAAGAAAAGGATAATCGTAAGACCATATCCACACATAAATACAGATGGTTTTTCCCTTAAGAAAACCCAAAACGTTTTTGAAAACAATGTTATTCTAATATTATGATAGTGTCTAGTTACAAATAAATAACAATCTAGCTAAAAGCTTGCATCTCACGCTCCATATACATAGTATACAATCAAAACCGCAACATTTATTGGAGAATGGATTCCCATGGCAAGGTATGGGCAGCCGCCTTTCCGACAATGTACCTATGGAAATGAATATATTGGGGTCCAACAAGAACATCTTGCAACCCAGGCTAAACATGACCGGCCCCTCACTTCGCTTGAAAGTACCGAATATATCATTACCACTGTTGGGGGCCAGCCAACAGAACCGATAACATACATACAAAAATAAAAGGGACAACCGAAGGCATTTGATTTCTCCAGATCAGGCAATGATATACCCTTTTGATGGGTGCGACCCACATAGCTATGCGACCTACCCGATTTTTACCATTTCCTGGTTGATGAGGCTTGAGGTCATAATTTATTTATTTATTTTCATTTTTGAACATCTATCATACATACAAAAATAAAAGGGACAACCGAAGGCATTTGATTTCTCCAGATCAGGCAATGATATACCTTTTTGATGGGTGCGGCCCACATAGCAATGCGACCTACCCGATTTTTACCATTTCCTGGTTGATGAGGCTTGAGGTCATAATTTATTTATTTTCATTTTTGAACATCTATCTGGCCACCATTCACTTTGAATGCCACATTGTCAAATCCATCAAATCACTAATTGACGTCCATAAAAACACTCTAGTTATTAGGCTAAGAGAAAGGCATGTTCTCAACCATCAACTATTGTACGTTTTAAGAAATCAACGTACGCTGCTCGACATTGATAATTCCACTGCAGTCCACTAATCGTCGACCGAAGTCAGATCCTCCTAACCCACTTCGAACCCCAAGCTAACCTTTGCGTTCACCCAAAATCCCCTGCAACTCGATCGCTTCCAGCAGTCTCTAAAAGCCTTCGAACATTATTGTTTCTCGACCAGATTCAGGCCGCTACGGTCCACCAACGATGATCTCCACCGGTTATAATGAAGAGCTCGACTAGATCATCAAGTTTGTAGTTGGACAATGTTGGAATAGGCGCGTGGATTTCACGTTATTGGAAAAGGAAGGTTCGAATTATATGTGTCGTTCAATGAAACGGTGGAGGCGGCTTATTTACGTTCGCCTCAATAGGAAAGATTTAGGGTACTGACCTTATGAAGGGTATTTATACACACATGGTTTAAATATATTAATATTTATTAAACTTCGTTGTGAAGTAACGTGCAAAAACCACTACAAACGACATCCGAACGAGATGAAAATTTGCACCTTAGCATAAAACAACATTGCGGACGCAATGGGATAAGTTTCATTTAATTCCGAGAACGTCTATGAAAATTCCTTTATAACTTCACAACATGAATCAACACACATTTAAATTGCGTACGATCACAAAATAAACCCAATTAACTTGAAATTTTAAATACTACAATAATAAATCATTACGGATTTATAAAACTAATTTCGTTGAAAACGGAGTACGTTAAATAATCCGTAATTCTAAATTTCCAATTTAAACAGACAACATGATTAAATTAAAAATAAAGACATTTTTGGCTACCAAAGTCACATATGGCATCGGTTTACCATGAAATTTAATATCGTACAATAATTTAACGTTACAGTTCTAGTGAAACTAGTTTCATCGAAAACTGAGACCATTTGCAAAAATGACCATTTTAAAAGCTTATATAAATATCGATAAAATATTAATTAAATTCCAAAACAATTTAAATAATAATAAATCATTAAAATCATACAAACCCAACTGGAAATATCATATAGCTTTAAGCATAAATTATACAACTCAATATTATCAATTTCGAGTTCAACCTTATCCAAATTATATAAAAACCATTAAAAATATTAAATAAATGTTATCGTTTATTTACGATTTCCATAGCGACTATTTTAAATTTTGAATTGGACATAACTAACAATCTATAACACGAAATCTTGGTTTTTCACTTTAGAAAATTATCATCAATTAGATTCAAGCGTTTCTTGTTTCACAGAAATCCAACTTATATCGGATTCTGTACATTCAATTGAAGTTCAAAACCCAATATTACGAACTACCGTGCCATTACGAGCTCGTTTTATAATCTATGTAATAAAATCCCTTGGTAGACAAACCAAAAGACAAAGAGGGGCTGAGATTTAACTTCAGAAAGAAATCAGACGAACACAATTTTGACACGTAGTATGACACGACCCGAACTTCCCCGTGAAGGAAAGAGAGGATGGCGTTGAGGACAAGACAAAATAGAATGCAGACAGAAGAACATTTCATTGTTATTACAACAATTCCATCAGATACAAGAACATACAGAGTATAAATGAATAAATTACATTCAACAAATATCAGAGATTACAATAAATTACATAGCAGCGGAAAAATATACATAACACAACTAGAAGTAATGCACGGATACAGAGCTTTCCGAGCATCGTTCCAGCTGTAAATCAGGACCCTGTGAATATAAATCTGCAAAACCAAAACTACTAGCTGCCCGTGTAGAAAATAGGGGCACCCAAAGTTTAGGTTAAAACAATAAACTCTAGGTCAGTCATGTGACTGGTGTGAGAACTAAAACAGTTATTTAAAACTTTACTTTAAAAGATAGTAATTCCAGGGACCACGCCGTATAACACGGAACGGGTTTCCTCCCAAGAATACTAGTGCATATAACAAAACAGCGCAATGCTCTTTGGAAAAATGAAGCTATTATAAGACCCAGGTCCCATCACACAATGCAACGCAAGCCGGAGGATAGGGTTTTCCCTTATAATAGCCAAACATGCTTGGTACGTTTAAAACAAATCACTTGATACTATAATAAGTGTATAGTGTCAAAACAATTTTCAATCATAAATATCAATCATAGGTGGTATGGGTACCATCTATCATGTTGCCATACAAATTCTACAATTAAAACCGCAATATCACGTATTGGAAATTGGATTCTGTCATGAGTCGAGGCAAGGGGCAAGCTCCTCTCGGAGTTCGAGATACTCTAGCAAATGTCCCAGGACCCCATTTTGATCCTTGGAATCGGCTGGGCCGGTCCTCTCTTACTTTTGAGGATTGGCAATTCCTGAACACACGTTTCCCGGTCCTTACAGACCTATACCCGAGGCGCCTCGTATCCAACAACCACACAGGTGAAAAGTATATAAATGTCAGGGCTGGTACGTCACTGACACCACCCTAGCTAGAAAGAAACATCGTGCTCTCCCAGCGGTCCGTCTCTCGTTTTCGACTCATACCGAGGTGTGAGGCTCGCGAATTCAAGTTATACACAAAGCTACGCCACACAGGCCGTGCTTTGATCATCAACCACAAGACTTTGCTTTTCAACAGAAGCCCTGATCAATTGCCATTTATGCGTGCCACACTGGCAATTCACTCCATGCGATTGATGTCCATCGATATACAACCTCTGAGCTCGTACGTCTCAGAGAAGGGCGTTAAGCAAGATAATAAATTCTCCGCCGCCAAACAGATGTATATTTAATAGATATCAATCAACACAGAATAAAATCCAATGTCAGACACACAATCCATTTACAAGTTCGTTCTGGGTCTGAACGAAACCGGAGGCACTTTCCTCGCACATCCATCCATCTCCAAGTACGTCTGGACGATCACCAACTGTTTCCCTCATCTTGGGTGTACAGACCAATCGAGATCATCAGTAATCACCCAAAACGATGTGAAGACTTCCGGTCTTCAACCACCGTCTTCATCTTCGACATCTCGTCGAATCGGTTATTCAGAATGGGTATAAACCCGGCCTTTCTGAATAACCCACGTATATGACAAACAAATGTTACCCAAACCCAACAAACGCCTCATTCCAATTCAGAATACTCTTTTATTCAAAAAATCACATTCTTAGGGAAAGGTTCCCATTATTTTTGTCCAAGATAAATTCTTCTAAATTTATTCTTTGATCTTCCTTTGGATATCATTTTAAACTAGTCGGGATTAGTGAAGCACACCGAAGTAATTATTTGTTTTATTTCCCAATCCCAACCTATATATCCCATGAAGAAAAACTGGTAATACTCCATATCTAACACCACGGTGTTATCGGTAAAATTAATTACCATCTCGCGTTCAAATCTAATTAAAGATTTAACTATCGCATTGGAGCAAAACTGGTGGTACTCCATTCTCGATCACCTCTCAGATTTGATAATTTAAATTATCAATTCACATTTTAATCTAACTAAAGATTCATTTAAAACTCCACTTAGTTTTAATCTTCTCAAAAATCAATATCCTGCCTTTAACTGGGTTAAAGAACCAATGTCATCTAAAACACGATTCACGATAAACCCAAATCATATTTGATATTAACTACAAGGCTCTGAATAGAAAATATATCGGCTTATATTCAATATCAAATTCTGAAACCAACAAATATCGTATTGGAAATAACGATATAAAATACATCTTTCAAATCCCCATAACAATATTTGTATAGTCACGAAATCCAACATCGAAATATTCCGAAGATAATTTCGATTCAACTCCAGTCCAATTCACGTATTGGGAATATTGATTATTTTTAAAATCACTTTCAAGTTCAATTTATTTATTTCAAAAATAAATTGATTTTAATTCTAGTTCAAAACTAGTTCATTTCGATAAAAATCTATTTTTATCTTTTCAAATATGGAATTCTTCAGCCCAATTTTTCCCAAATCATTTCTTATGATTTTACACAAATTATAGATATTTTTAATAATTTTATCAAGGCCCGTACAGTCGATTTCCATCAACGGCTATCGAACTGCACTTACAACGACCTTTTCCAAATTTGATTCGGACATAATTCCAAATCCAACTGTTAGATTTCAAATTTCTAATATTCATTGGAAAACTCTTTTCGATACGAACCCAACGGTTCCGGTTTTAGGAGAATCCGACGGTCGGATCTCCCGCAACATCAATTCGAAGTCAATGGTCGAAATTCACGAACTGCCGCGGCGCGGCGCGTTCTATTCAGGCCATTATATATATAATATATATATATATTATATATATTTCGTCGATTTCCTTTTAAAACGTATTTTATAAATTGTTTTAAATTCGTTTTCAAAACCATTTCAACTCTATATTCAATTTCTAATCAAAATTGAATATTTCATATCATTACTATATAAATGATAATATTTTCAAAACGTTATATTTTGAAATCACTTCTTTTTCTAAACACGGCTTTATATATCTCAATAAATTCGTTATTCTATTCAAGAAATGAATATTTATCCCATTCAACACATGAATCTATATTTCTTTCAACACACGACTGATCTCAACGCATGAGTACTGTCAACACACGACCATTTTTGTTATGTAAAATATTTTATAAAACTATGGTATATATCGTTTGATTTTTAATTAAACACCAACCGTAAAGTAGATTCTAATCGTAAATATGATAAAGATGTAAATTTTATTATTAAAATATTTTACTCAACACATAAATAGTTTCAACACCTGAACATCGTCAGCACATGACTGTTTTTATATTCAACACATGAATTTTCTTTTATAATATTCATTATTTTCCCGATTGGAATGAGGCCCAATCAATCACCATATAATGTCAATTATATGGATTCCATACAACACATGTATATAAATGGCAACGATAAATAATCAACCATCATCCAAAGTGCACCACACAACTGCATGAGCATCAAATATAAATAATCGACGCTTACACAGTCTGCCGACCAATCGATCGACATACAATTAAATAATTGGGATTAGTGTACGCCAAATTTCATCCCAACACCCGTGTGGGGTTTCAAATCAACAAACACAGATTTTTATTTGTGCAGTTGGGCGATGTGTAAAATTTATCATCCCAATCAATATCAGTCAAAACGGTGTATATAAACAAATCGGCCGATTTGTTTATAAATATTTATTTATTCACATTCACGTTAAAAATTATATTTTTAACGATAATTAATTTATTTCAACCATCTACAATTTATTATCGATTTCACATCAACAACACAAACAAATTTCACAACACATCAAACAAGCATACAAGCCATCCATGGTCTGTGGATGACGGGTGTATTTTTACTTCGCTATTCAATATATAAAAATTGAATTTTTACTTCGCTATTCAATATATAAAAATCATATTTTTTTACTTCGCTATTCAATATATAAAAATCATATTTTTACTTCCCTTTTCAATATATAAAAATCATATTTTTTTACTTCGCTATTCAATATATAAAAATCATATTTTTACTCCGCTACTATATAGATAAAAATTCTATTTTTACAACACTACTATATAGATAAAAATTCTATTTTTACAACACTACTATATCGATAAAAATTCTATTTTTACAACACTACTATATAGATAAAAATTCTATTTTTACAACACTACTATATAGATAAAAATTCTATTTTTACAACACTACTATATAGATAAAAATTCTATTTTTACCATGCTATTCTCTATATAAAGATTTCGCCCTTTTCAAATATAAAGAATTTGCCTTTTATATCCTACCATATAAAGATCACATTTTTATTATCTATATAATATGAAAATTATATTTTCAACCTTTCTATATAATAAAAATTATATTTTTCTCCTATAAAAATCCTATTTTTATTATCGCCATTCTATAAAAATTCCACCTTTTTAATTTAACTCCTAACATATAACAAAAATTTGATTTTTATTTAAATTAATGACTTTCACACAAGAAAACTGATTTGAAAACATTAAATAAAAATAAATAGAAGAACTTACAGAAGGTGGAGAAGAAGGCGGGGTGGCGCTGCGTCTAGGTGGCAGGAGGGGTTCGGCGAGGGTGGTCAAGTGGCGGTGGAGGTCGGTCCAGGCGGTTGCGGTGGCTGCTGTGCTTCGCGGTGGTGGTCAGGGCGTGGGGTTGCGGGCTGCGTCGGGTTCGATCAGGAGAGGGGGAAAGGAAGGAGAAGAGGAGGGGCGGTGGATGGAGGCGGGGCGCCCTGCCCCGAGCGGCGGCGACGATTAGAGGGGGGCGGCGGCGATCGATCGCGTCCCCCCTTTGTTTTTTTTTGTTTTTTATTTCTGTATGAATCGATTTTGAACAAAAAGGGGGGGCCAGAAGTTAATAAAGGAGAGAGGTTTAATTATTATTTTTTATCAAAAAGTTGACTTTTACATACGACCTCTAAACGAGGCCCATCGCCTGTCGTCCATAGCTAATTACCCCCATTCCGAACACAATGGGATATGTATCGTAAGCTGATTCGATCGTTTCGATCAGTTTCCGTTAAAATCAACATATAACTCTATATATGAATTTGAACGCGCATTTCAATTTACCGGGGTCACATACTAACTCGAAAAATTCCCGAAAAATATTTTCTAGCTTCGTATTGACGATACGGTCCTAACAAAACTAGCTTCATCGAATTCTGAGACCGTTGGAAAAATGGTCATTTTCCAGTCAATTAAAATCAACTGAAACTGGTCAAACGCGTTTTCCTTTGCCACGCTCACATATTGATTCGAAAAATTATGAAATTTGGAAGCTAGCAATAACATGACACCGTGGATCCAACAAAAGTGGTTTCGTCGAAATCCAAGGTCGTTTGCAAAATATCTATTTTTAAGGGCCTGAATTCCATAGCGACTATTCAGAATTTTCAACTGGACGTATCTTTTGATTCCCGCTATGAAATCTTGATTTTTCGGATTCGTTGGAAAGATATTATCAAATAGATCCTGTTGTTTTTGGTTTCACCAAAATCCGGTTTGTTTTGCTCCAGGTACATTCAATTGAAGTTTGAAATTGAATTATCGAACTACCGCGCCATTTTCAATTCTATTTATAATTATATATAATTATTTATATTCTAACGACGACGTATATAATATATACGTTCGATCCCATTCAAAATAAATTTTTCGTCGATATTATTTAAAATAATCATTTTAAATATTCAAAGTTCGCTAAAATTGCCAAAATAAAAATTTTAAACTGGCTCAGATTTTCGGGTTGTTACAATCTCCCCCACTTAAAACTTTTCGTCCCCGAAAAGGAACAAAGCCGAAAGTGGTTTGATCAATCAACTCTACGTTCGATCTGGCTTCCATTCTCCAACTTTTCAATTTCTGAGAATTTTCAAATTCTTCAAAAATTTGGCTAACACCCGGAATTTTCGAAAAATTTCGCCATAACCTCCCCTGCACCGGGAGCAACGGGAAAAATCCTGAAATTGCCATACAGGCCTTTTGATCTCAAAAAGCCAAGCGGCGCATAAAATCATCATCACCTAAACAAAACAGTAAATTATATAGTAAACATGTACCTATTTGTCGGGCAAACAAATTTTATTCTCTGCTCTAGCCTCCTTGCTATGACCTTTTCAATGTAAGTACATGTATATGCAAGCAAATGTGACAAATTTTCAATACTATTCAATATGTGATTCAATTAGGCAAAATGGTTCAAAATTATCAAACAAATAAACAAACAACACAAACATCAATCAATTAGTGAATTAGAGTTTCAAATTCATAAATTTGATATATATACAGAAAATCATGTTCTTGATGCCAATTCACAACAATGTATTCTAGCTATATTAGTTTTGGTTCTCACACCAGCCTAATGGAAATATATAGATATCACACCTTCGAAATACGAACATAAATACTGATGATGTGGCCACATCATCAGAATTATCCCCGGGTGTCTAGAATGTGATTCTATATCTATCCAGTATATTAAAACTTCGACTATACGTTCATGACGCGTATACGCGAAATCTTTATATACTCGATTGTCCAAATCAATATAAATAAATATTCAAATACGTATAAAGCGATTTAAATTATCAAAACAAAATTGTTTTCATTTGAAAAATATACTCTTCACACTCGTTCTAGGATACTACTGATCCTATCTCTAACGAGTCATTCTAATTGGATATTACTAATCCAATATCTGATGAATTCTTTCGTATGGTTCTAATGTGTCTTGTTCTCGAGCTTTGTAAACCAAAGCTCTGATACCAACTGACACCGACCTGAACTTCCCCGTGAAGGAAAGAGCGGATGGCATTGAGGACAAGACAAAATAAAACGCAGACAGAAGAACATTTCATTGTTATTACAACAATTCCATCAGATACAAGAATATATACAGTATAAATGAATAAATTACATTCAACAAATATCATAGATTACAATAAATTACATAGCAGCGGAAAAATATACAAAACACAACTAGAAGTAATGCACGGATACAGAACTTTCCGAGCATCGTTCCAGCTGTAAATCAGGACCCTGTGAATATAAATCTGCAAAACCAAAACTACTAGCTGCCCGTGTAGAAAATAGGGGCACCCAGAGTTTAGGTTAAAACAATAAACTCCAGGTCAGTCATGTGACTGGTGTGAAAACTAAAACAGTTATTTAAAACTTTACTTTAAAAGATAGTAATTCCAGGGACCACGCCGTATAACACGGAACGGGTTTCCTCCCAAGAATACTAGTGCATATAACAAAACAGCGCAATGCTCTTTGGAAAAATGAAGCTATTATAAGACCCAGGTCCCATCACACAATGCAACGCAAGCCGGAGGATAGGGTTTTCCCTTATAATAGCCAAACATGCTTGGTACGTTTAAAACAAATCACTTGATACTATAATAAGTGTATAGTGTCAAAACAATTTTCAATCATAAATATCAATCATTGGCGGCATGGGTACCATCTATCATGTCCCCATACTAGTTCTACAATTAAAACCGCAATATCACGTATTGGAAATTGGATTCCGTCATGATTCGAGGCAAGGGGCAAGCTCCTCTCCGCGTTCGAGACACTCTAGCAAATGTCCCAGGACCCCACTTTGATCCTTGGAATCGGCTGGGCCGGTCCTCTCTTACTTTTGAGGATTGGCAATTCCTGAACACACGTTTCCCGGTCCTTACAGACCTATATCTGAGGCGCCTCGTATCCAACAACCACACAGGTGAAAAGTATATAAATGTCAGGGCTGGTAGGTCACTGACACCACCCTAGCTAGAAAGAAACGTCGTGCTCTCCCAGCGGTCCGTCTCCCGTTTTTGACTCATACCGAGGTGTGAGGCTCGCGAATTCACGTTATACACAAAGCTACGCCACACAGGCCGTGCTTTGATCATCAACCACAAGACTTTGCTTTTCAACAGAAGCCCTGATCAATTGCCACTTACGCGTGCCACACTAGCAATTCACTCCATGCGATTGATGTCCATCGATATACAACCTCTGAGCTCGTACGTCTCAGAGAAGGGCGTTAAGCAAGAGAATAAATTCTCCGCCGCCAAACAGATGTATATTTAATAGAGATCAATCAACACAGAATAAAATCCAATGTCAGACACACAATCCATTTACAAGTTCGTTCTGGGTCTGAACGAAACCGAAGGCACTTTCCTCACACATCCATCCATCTCCAAGTACGTCTGGACGATCACCAACTGTTTCCCTCATCTTGGGTGTACAGCCCAATCGAGATCATCAGTAGTCACCCAAAACGATGTGAAGACTTCCGGTCTTCAACCACCGTCTTCATCTTCGACATCTCGTCGAATCGGTTATTCAGAATGGGGTATAAACCCGGCCTTTCTGAATAACCCACGTATATGACAAACAAATGTTACCCAAACCCAACAAACGCCTCATTCCAATTCAGAATACTCTTTTATTCACAAAATCACATTCTTAGGGAAAGGTTCCCATTAATTTTGTCCACGATAAATTCTTCTAAATTTGTTCTTTGATCTTCCTTTGGATATCATTTTAAACTAGTCGGGATTAGCGAACCACGCCGAAGTAATTATTTGTTTTATTTCCCAATCCCAACCTATATATCCCATGGAGAAAAACTGGTAATACTCCATATCTAACACCACGGTGTTATCGGTAAAATTAATTACCATCTCCCGTTCAAATCTAATTAAAGATTTAACTATCGCTTTGGAGCAAAACTGGTGGTACTCCATTCTCGATCACCTTTCAGATTTGATAATTTAAATTATTAATTCACATTTTAATCTAATTAAAGATTCATTTAAAACTCCACTTAGTTTTAATCTTCTCAAAAATAAATATCCTGCCTTTAACTGGGTTAAAGAACCAATGTCATCTAAAACACGATTCACGATAAACCCAAATCATATTTGATATTAACTACAAGGCTCTGAATAGAAAATATATCGGCTTATATTCAATATCAAATTCTGAAACCAACAAATATCGTATTGGAAATAACGATATAAAATATATCTTTCAAATCCCCATAACAATATTTGTATAGTCACGAAATCCAACATCGAAATATTCCGAAGATAATTTCGATTCAACTCCAGTCCAATTCACGTATTGGGAATATTGATTATTTTTAAAATCACTTTCAAGTTCAATTTATTTATTTCAAAAATAAACTGATTTTAATTCTAGTTCAAAACTAGTTCATTTCGATAAAAATCTATTTTTACCTTTTCAAATGTGGAATTCTTCAGCCCAATTTTCCCCAAATCATTTCTTATGATTCTACACAAATTATAGATATTTTTAATAATTTTATCAAGGCCCGTACAGTCGATTTCCATCAACGGCTATCGAACTGCACTTACAGCGACCTTTTCCAAATTTGATTTGGACATAATTCCAAATCCAACCGTTAGATTTCAAATTTCTAATATTCATTGGAAAACTCTTTTCGATACGAACCCAACGGTTCCGGTTTTAGGAGAATCCGACGGTCGGATCTCCCGCAACGTCAATTCGAAGTCAATGGTCGAAATTCACGAACTGCCGCGGCGCGGCGCGTTCTATTCAGGCCATTATATATATAATATATATACATATATTATATATTTCGTCGATTTCCTTTTAAAACGTATTTTATAAATCGTTTTAAACTCGTTTTCAAATCCATTTCAACTCTATATTCAATTTCTAATCAAAATTGAATATTTCATATCATTACTATATAAATGATAATATTTTCAAAACGTTATATTTTGAAATCACTTCTTTTTCTATATTCATTTTAAAAACGAATATAATCGATATAAACATCGCTCACGTCAAAATAGCGCAACTATAATCAACACGGCTTTATATATCTCAATAAATTCAATATTCTATTCAACAAATGAATATTTATCCCATTCAACACATGAATCTATATTTCTTTCAACACACGACTAATCTCAACGCATGAGTACTGTCAACACACGACCATTTTTGTTATGTAAAATATTTTATAAAACTATGGTATTTATCGTTTGATTTTTAATTAAACTCCAACCGTAAAGTAGATTCTAAAATATGATAAAGATGTAAATTTTATTATTAAAATATTTTACTCAACACATAAATAGTTTCAACACTGAACATCGTCAGCACATGACTGTTTTTATATTCAACACATGAATTTTCTTTTATAATATTCATTATTTTCCCGATTGGAATAAGGCCCAATCAATCACCATATAATGTTAATTATATGGATTCCATACAACACATGTATATAAATAGCAACGATAAATAATCAACCATCATCCAAAGTGCACCACACAACTGCATAAGCATCAAATATAAATAATCGACGCTTACACAGTCTGTCGACCAATCGATCGACATACAATTAAATAATTGGGATTATTGTACGCCAAATTTCATCCCAACACCCGTGTGGGGTTTCACCAGTTGGGCGATGTGTAAAATTTATCATCCCAATCAATATCAGTCAAATCGGTGTATATAAACAAATCGGCCGATTTGTTTATAAATATTTATTTATTCACATTCACGTCAAAAATTATATTTTTAACAATAATTAATTTATTTCAACCATCTACAATTTATTATCGATTTCACATCAACACATCAAACAAGCATACAAGCCATCCATGGTCTGTGGATGACGGGTGTCGGGTGCTGCTAAGCACCGTCTGCATCCTAGTATATATATATATATATAACTAGAAAAAGAAATTTAGAGTGAGAAGTTCTCACCGATAGCTAATCCAATCAACTCGACTCTTCTTAAGTAGAAATCTTCGTCGTTCTCGCCTTTCGTCACTTTCGTTGCCCGTAGCCACTACATATATAAAAATCGAATTTTTACTTCGCTATTCAATATATAAAAATCGAATTTTTACTTCGCTATTCAATATATAAAAATCATATTTTTTTACTTCGCTATTTAATATATTAAAATCATATTTTTACTTCGCTATTCAATATATAAAAATCATATTTTTTTACTTCGCTATTCAATATATAAAAATCATATTTTTACTCCGCTACTATATAGATAAAAATTCTATTTTTACAACACTACTATATAGATAAAAATTCTATTTTTACAACACTACTATATAGATAAAAATTCTATTTTTACAACACTACTATATAGATAAAAATTCTATTTTTACAACACTACTATATAGATAAAAATTCTATTTTTACCATGCTATTCTCTATATAAAGATTTCTCCCTTTTCAAATATAAAGATTTCGCCTTTTATATCCTACCATATAAAGATCACATTTTTATTATCTATATAATATGAAAATTATATTTTCAACCTTTCTATATAATAAAAATTATATTTTTCTCCTATAAAAATCCTATTTTTATTATCGCCATTCTATAAAAATTCCACCTTTTAAATTTAACTCCTAACATATAACAAAAATTTGATTTTTATTTAAATTAATGACTTTCACACAAGAAAACTGATTTGAAAACATTAAATAAAAATAAATAGAAGAACTTACAGAAGGTGGAGAAGAAGGCGGGGTGGCGCTGCGTTTAGGTGGCAGGAGGGGTTCGGCGAGGGTGGTCAGGTGGCGGTGGAGGTCGGTGCAGGCGGTTGCGGTGGCTGCTGTGCTTCGCGGTGGTGGTCAGGGCGTGGGGTTGAGGGCTGCGTCGGGTTCGATCATGAGAGGGGGAAAGGAAGGAGAAGAGGAGGGGCGGCGGATGGAGGCGGGGCGCCCTGCCCCGAGCGGCGGCGGCGATTAGAGGGGGGGGGGGGGCGGCGGCGATCGATCGATCGCGTCCCCCCTTTCTGTAATGGCTGGAAATTTCCGACTCCTCGAGAGTCGGAAATTCCGAGACGTTAGTGAAAGAATTTAGAAGGTGAGAAAGAAAAGATAGAACTAATAGAATAGAAGAAGAAGAAGAACATCAGAATCATCAGAGTAACACGAATCTCACAGCGGAACGAATAACATATAATATATAACATAACTTTGAAGTAAACAGTTATATATATACAATAGCACTTATCAGAGTACAACACTTACAACACAGCGGAAATAACTATAGCTATAAAATCTTGCAGCCTCCTGCTCCAAGCTCTCCAAGTATATCTGTAAATCCCGACTACTTGACTGCCCGTACAAATTTAGGCACCCAAGAGTTTAGGGAAAACAATAAAGTAAACTCCGGGTCAGTCATGGGACTGGTATGAGTAAAACAATTTAAACATGTATATGAACAAGTAAACGATATCTCATAAGACCACGCCGTGAATACGGAACGGGTTTTTCCTTATGAGTATCTGAACAACTTTGACAAGCAATATCATTGTGATATTATAATAATGTCTAAGTACAAATAGATATCAATCTAGCAGAAACGCTTGCATCTCACGTTCTACATACATAGTATAAAATCATAAACCGCAGGGCGCTTATCGGAGAATGGATTCCAACAGACAAGGTATGGGAGCACCTTCAGAATAGTGTACTCTAGAGGTGATACACTCAGGGTTCAACGTGAACGTCTTGCAACCCGGCCACACATGACCGCTCACTCATTTAGCTTGAGTGTCGCGAATATATTGCCACCACGGTTATAGGCCATCAAACCGTCATCCGAAGATACATAATCAAAAAGAAGTATAAATATGGATATTCCCTAGATCGGTGACAATACACCCTGCTTGGGAATGACCCAACTAGCCATGCTGCCTAGCCCAACTTTTGTTACTTCCTGGTGTGAGGCTAGAAGCTACGTCTATCTTCAGAACATCTGATCACCATTCACTTTGAATGCCACATCGTCATACCCGCCAAATCACAAATTGACTTATTCAAAAATAACACGGGTATACAGCTAAGAGAAACGAATTCCTCCGCCACCAAACGTGAATACGTTTGAATAGATCAACTTACGCGATCCATTGGATATACTCTGTCAGACCTTCTTCCATATACGTTGTCCTGGGACTGGACAAACCGAAGGCACTATTCAGTATATCCATCTTAGTCACTGTTATCTAAGACTTATACAACAGCCCTTGCACTTTACTCCGTCTTCAATTTATCTTTGGCAGATATTGCTCGCAACGCTTATGCCAATACAGAGTGGTTCTTTGGATAAAAATCCAACCGGTCTCTCCATATTAACAACGTTAAAATGGTAAAAACTTTGATAGTCTGTGATTCAACTATCAAATGAAAACATGTCGGTGTACAAACAACGATCTTATTTCCAAATGGAAATTCGATCGATCAATCATCATATGTTCATATTTCCTTATTTCATATATTTAGAAAATATATGTTATTAATTATTGGAAAACATTTCCATAGCTTATTTTCACATCACTATTATTTCGCAACTATCAGTCCCTAACTGTAACTAGTATGAGAACAATTATCTAAGTATCAATACGGAAGGTCGAAACCATCATCAGATCGTCACTTAGAAAACCGTTCAACTTACCCTCTCCAGTTAGTTTCTGAATTTGCTTAACTCTATTTCTTAAATTCTTATCATGAAAACATTTCATTTTCTATGTTTAGAAAACATATCTGACTATATTTGGAAAACGTTTCCAAAACTCATTTACGGATTTCAAATGAACGTTGTATAAAACATCGTTTCGCTTAATCCATTTATCGCTTATTACTTAACTATATTTCAAATCAACCTTTTCTATCGAACCACAACTATTCCTTTGTCAATTCTGAAGTCAATCAAGTTGGGGTATAATTACCTCTCAGACCTAAATTGAACAACGTCCTTTACTGTGAAATAGATGAAGCTCGTCCCTCACTTTTTACAATCATCTGTTTTACGCAAATTCTCGGATTCAGGTTACGAATCTACTTCTTAAATGAAAACGTTTGATTATAACTATTATAATTCCTATTTCTGCAATATCTCCTAAATTATAACTTTATCTCCTAACTCGAATAATTTAACAGACACCTAATTTCTAAATCAATAACTAAATCTTGATTTAAACCCTGGAAAGTAAATAGTACTTTCCCGAATTCGCTATAATCGAATTCGACGTATAACTCTCTTTCGAGTAATCTCTATTCGATTAACTCCTATCGAATAACAAATATTCGAATAACTCTTCTTGGTTGGCTCTATTTCATTAACTCTTATCGAATAACAAATATTCGATTTTCTTAAATGTGTCAATTCTTATCGAATAACTAACATCCGATTTAACTTAAATGGATTTTCTCTTATCGAATAACTTATTCGATTAAATCAATCTTGATTTTCTTAACTCGATTATCTCAACTCGATTTCTTAACTCGGTTACTTAACTCGATAACTTAACTTAACCCAAATTGATTAACTCAACTCTAATGGATTAACTTAAATGATTTACTCCTTCGAATAACTCATTCGAATAACTTAATTGATAAATTATATTCACTTCTATCCTATCGAATAAACTATATTCGATATCTCCTCCAACACTATTCGAATGAACTATATTCGATTAACTTCTCTATCTCTATTCGACTAAATTATATTCGATTAACTCTTTTAACTTTACTCGAATAACTATATTCGATTAACACTTTCTTTCGAATAACTATATTCGATTAACTCTTCGACTAACTCCTTTGGATTAACTAACTTCGAATAACTCCTTTGGATTACTAACTTCGAATAACTCCTTTGGATTAACTAACTTCGAATAACCAATATTCGATAACTACTCTTCGAATAAATAATGTTCGGTAACTCTTCTCAAACGAATACATTTGATTTCTCCACTCGAATAAACTATATTCGATTACTCTTCCCTCGAATACACTATATTCGATAACTCTACTTCGAAGAAGTGATATTCGGCAACTCTACTCGATTAACTCCACTTGGATAACTCTAACCGGTCAACTCAACTGGTTTAACCTAACTGGTTAACTCTAACTGGTTAACTCTAACTGGTCAATTCTAACTGATTAACTCAAATGGTTTAACCTAACTGGTTAACTCGTCTCGGTTAACTGAACTAATCCACTTAGTTTAACTTAGCTAATTCACGTTGATTAACTCTAACCGATTCACTTAGTTCAACTCAACTAATTTACTTCGATTAACCACTTAGTTAACATAACTAATTCACTTCGATTAACCACTTAGTTTAACTTAACTAATTCACATCGATTAACCACTTAGTTTAACTTAACTAATTCACATTGATTAACTCTAACCGATTCATTTAGTTTAACTCAACTAATTCACATTGATTAACTCTAACCGATTCACTTAGTTTAACTCAACTAATTCACTTTGATTAACCACTTAGTTAACTTAACTAATTCACTTCGATTACCCACTTAGTTTAACTTAACTAATTCACATCGATTAACCACTTAGTTTATCTTAACTAATTCACATTGATTAACTCTAACTGATTCACTTAGTTTAACTCAACTAATTCACATTGATTAACTCTAACCGATTCACTTAGTTTAACTCTATTTATTTATCACATAAATATCCCTCGATTTAATCCTATTTATTTAACAAATAAATATGTCCTTTTAATTCTATTTATTCTAACAAATAAATATTCCTTTTACTTTGATTTATTTCCTAAATAAATATATCCTTTTACCTCTTTCAAATATATTCCTTTATATTTGCTGTCAAATATATTTCCTTTATATATTTGATTTATAAATAAATCCCTTCATATATCAATTACAAATACAATTCCTTTTATATTCAAAACCCTTTTCTTTTATATATAAAATCCGGTGATTTTATATAAATGAAATATTTTCAAATTATACTTTGAAAATCCTCTTTCTACATTCTGGTATTTCTTATGGTATTTAACACACCATATAACAACGATAAATATCGTCCCAACACACATGATCAATATCAGATTATATATCACAATATATAAATCACAGTAAAATAAATGTTGAGGAATCCAGTTGGATTCCTCCAACCTGTTTCCCTGCATCACAGATGTTAAACAATATAGATAACATCACTTTTCAGTTCCATATGATATATTCTGTTAAACAGAATCAATATAGAAAGTTTAACTAACTGACTAGCAGTTCAATCAAACAGTCAACACACAGTAAATCAGACAATTTCTAACAGTTCTAAAAATACAACATGAAATTATAAACTGTTCAGAGTTAGTGAGATTTACTCACATTGGACGATCATCGTTAATAACGATAATTGTCGCTTGATTTCGATTGGACAATTTATTTTGCCATAAATTGTAACGAGCTCGGATTCACTCCCGGTCAGTTCCATTGGGTAGTGTCTGTCCATACGATCCTAACGGATCTTGTTTCACTGAAAACCGGTATCGTATGATGAAGTTATGATGCATACAAGTTCATATAATATTTAAATAAAACGTTGGACTTAATAAATGGGCCTCACCCCTTTTTAAATTAAAACCCGGCCCATCTTCACCTTTATAAGCCCACGCCCGTATTTACCACTAAAAACCCGTCTTCCCCCAAATTTCAACGCGGCTCCAGTATTCGTTCATGGCCAAATCGACGGCCACCGATCCTCCAACAATCGACGAAATCAAAATCCATTAACACCCTGATGCTCCTCATTGTTTTCTCTTCATCCTCATACCCAAATCGTGTAGCTCAAGCTCGACCTTCAAACCCACGACGCAGCGATGTGGCCGACCTTTTCTGACGCCTTATCCTACCCAACTTCGCCAGCAGAGGCTCCTTGCTTCTAGAAGCATTTCCTTGGTGACCGTTCGACCCAGAACGTCTTCAACCGTCGGCGAGCTCTTGCCCTAGCCTCGCTGAGTAGAAATGGACCCTCCGGAATCGCGACCGCGTCTCACAAAACAGACACCGACTTGAAGCTTAGGTTGATGCGAACAATAATATACATACATTTCGATTTTTAGGATTTGTTTGATTTTTATATATTGATTTTCTTCTTTGGGGAAAATTTGCTTGTTGTGTTCAGTTCATACGAGATTATATAGGCTGTTTTGGGTTGGTAGCATTTGTGGTTGAGAACGAAGGCCGCGTGGCCTGTGTGGGATCACAGAAAATGGGGAGGATATTTTGAATTTGATTTTCTTAATTTATTTTCTCGATTTTCTCCTTGTGTCTGTCTTCTAAAAATCCCAGTGGTTACATACGATACCTAAAAATCACCAAACTGGACATGTAGCTAGATTTCGACATTACGGTCCCAACGAAACTGGTTTCGTCAAATTCCGACTCCTTTTGCTCACACAGCGTATTTTTAACTGTCGAAATACCGACTATTTTACACTCTAAAAATCCGTACGGCCACACAGTGACTCTAAAAATCACCAAACTGGAAATCTAACAACTATTTGATATTGCGGATCCAACAAAACTGGTTTCGTCGAATTCCGACTTCGTTTGCAAAAGTGGCTATTTTTAAAGCTCTAAATAGACGATTTAAATATATAAATATATTTAAATAAATTAAATTAAATATAAATAAATTTATATTATCGTATATCTCCACATATGATATCGTACAGCTCCAGAATATCATATCCGAATTTATAGTTTGATATTTCAGATTTCAGATTTATCGATATTCAATTCATATCGAAAATCCTTTTATAACGTATATAAAGCGTTGCAAATTATAAAGGAATTCTACAGCGACTTTCCTGAAATTTGATTTGGACGTACATCAAAATCTACACGACGAAATCCCGATTTTTCTCTTTCACTAGAAAGATATACTCCACCAGCTCCACACGTTTCTTGTTTCACAGAAATCCGGCTTAAAACGAATCCTGTACATTCAGTTGAAGTTCGAATCGCCAAATAGCGAACTGTCGCGTCGTTACGCGCTCTATTTTAATTATAATATAATTAATATGTTTTAACGTCGATTATTAAATCGATTCGTTGTTCAAATTCAATTCTAAACTGAATTAAATATTTTAGCTGATCCAATTCACACAGTATTGTAAATTCGGTGATTTCCGATTATTTCGACATTATAATATATTATTATATTATTTATTTTAATTAAATATTCAATATTATTTAATTCAAGTCATCCATATCGCCCAATCGATATTTTAATAATTAAATAAGTTAATTATTCGACAGCTAACAAAACGCGCCATTACAGACTTCCCCACTTAAAATAATTTCGTCCTCGAAATTGTTAAGTTTGAGGTTGACCCAATATATTGGAACTCCTAAGATTGGTTTACCCCTTATTTCTGATTTCAACCGAACCACTTAATATCGAATAAAATATTTATTCTTCCGACTAACTAAAATTTTCAAAAATTCTGAAAATTTTCTAACAGTTTACATTTTCGGAAAATTTCGCCATAACCTCCTTTGTACAGCCCTATCGGTAAAACCACAACTCGCCTCTCTAGGCCATCTCCAACCCAAAAAAAAAATCAAATAGCCAAGCGGCTTGCCGATTCGGCTCATAAATCTCATGCTTATATCAAAAATAAACTTGTACCTTTTTGTCGGGCATATCAACTCTTATCACTTTCACCAGTTATCAACCCGACATAGACCAATGTCTTCTCAATCCAACCTTCAACTCAAACACTTGGTTCTATCCAAGTCAAGTTCTATTCCGACTCCAATATCAGATTTCAAACTCTTAACCCATCAGCTTAATTCTAATCCAGATGATTCTCTAACCAAATCCCGATTTATTTAACTTGGTTCAAGTTAAATTTTAATCTACTTATTTGTTTTTACCATCTTGATTCGTTCAACTTAACAAGTTAAATTTTAAATTTCAAGATTTAAATTCCTGGGATTTATTTCAAATCAATTTCAAATCCTAACACCAATTCAAAACTTTTGAATTTCTAAACAACTTGTTTTCCTCAACACCATTTGAAAACAAAACCATTGGTAGTAATCCGCCACTTAGAAACTCGAAAATTAACACTGATGATGTCTAGATTCATCATCAGAATCTATTTTCCAGCTATCGAAGTGAGTTCAATACTATATCATTTTCAATTTGAAAAACATTTTCAAAATCTCCCAGGAACTTAAAATTTCCTTATTTTAAATTCCAAATTCTGATTTAAATTCATATTTAATTCAAACTATTTCATATATTACATTCATATGAATTCTGATTGGTCATTTATAACCATTTCACCCTTTTATAATCTTATTCGATTATAATAACAACCAACACAATCAATATACTATAATAATTTCAAGATATATTTCTTCTATAAACAAATATATTTTAGGAAAAATTATTTCATTTACCCTCTTTCAAAACATACCATGACGGTTCATCGTATTCGAGTGTTTAGCAACCCTTATCGGTACAGTGGATCAAAACTGATCGACTAGAATTCATAAGCCACTCAACCAATGAGTCTCCACAATATAAAACCATTTTATATTGAATAACAATTACGCGCTCATATATATACACTCAAACTCAATCTAGGATATTACTAATCCCATCTCTATCGAGTTATGCCACAGAGCCAAGGTAATCACTTAACTTAAGCTCTGATATCAACTGTAACGGTTGGAAATTTCCGACTCCTCGAGAGTCGGAAATTCCGAGACGTTAGTGAAAGAATTTAGAAGGTGAGAAAGAAAAGATAGAACTAATAGGATAGAAGAAGAAGAAGAACATCAGAATCATCAGAGTAACACGAATCTCACAGTGGAACGAATAACATATAATATATAACATAACTTTGAAGTAAACAGTTATATATATACAATAGCACTTATCAGAGTACAACACTTACAACACAGCGGAAATAACTATAGCTATAAAATCTTGCAGCCTCCTGCTCCAAGCTCTCCAAGTATATCTGTAAATCCCGACTACTTGACTGCCCGTACAAATTTAGGCACCCAAGAGTTTAGGGAAAACAATAAAGTAAACTCCGGGTCAGTCATGGGACTGGTATGAGTAAAACAATTTAAACATGTATATGAACAAGTAAACGATATCTCATAAGACCACGCCGTGAATACGAAACGGGTTTTTCCTTATGAGTATCTGAACAACTTTGATAAGCAATATCATTGTGATATTATAATAATGTCTAAGTACAAATAGATATCAATCTAGCAGAAACGCTTGCATCTCACGTTCTACATACATAGTATAAAATCATAAACCGCAGGGCGCTTATCGGAGAATGGATTCCAACAGACAAGGTATGGGAGCACCTTCTGAATAGTGTACTCTAGAGGTGATACACTCAGGGTTCAACGTGAACGTCTTGCAACCCGGCCACACATGACCGCTCACTCATTTAGCTTGAGTGTCGCGAATATATTGCCACCACGGTTATAGGCCATCAAACCGTCATCCGAAGATACATAATCAAAAAGAAGTATAAATATGGATATTCCCTAGATCGGTGACAATACACCCTGCTTGGGAATGACCCAACTAGCCATGCTGCCTAGCCCAACTTTTGTTACTTCCTGGTGTGAGGCTAGAAGCTACGTCTATCTTCAGAACATCTGATCACCATTCACTTTGAATGCCACATCGTCATACCCGCCAAATCACAAATTGACTTATTCAAAAATAACACGGGTATACAGCTAAGAGAAACGAATTCCTCCGCCACCAAACGTGAATACGTTTGAATAGATCAACTTACGCGATCCATTGGATATACTCTGTCAGACCTTCTTCCATATACGTTGTCCTGGGACTGGACAAACCGAAGGCACTATTCAGTATATCCATCTTAGTCACTGTTATCTAAGACTTATACAACAGCCCTTGCACTTTACTCCGTCTTCAATTTATCTTTGGCAGATATTGCTCGCAACGCTTATGCCAATACAGAGTGGTTCTTTGGATAAAAATCCAACCGGTCTCTCCATATTAACAACGTTAAAATGGTAAAAACTTTGATAGTCTGTGATTCAACTATCAAATGAAAACATGTCGGTGTACAAACAACGATCTTATTTCCAAATGGAAATTCGATCGATCAATCATCATATGTTCATATTTCCTTATTTCATATATTTAGAAAATATATGTTATTAATCATTGGAAAACATTTCCATAGCTTATTTTCACATCACTATTATTTCGCAACTATCAGTCCCTAACTGTAACTAGTATGAGAACAATTCTCTAAGTATCAATACGGAAGGTCGAAACCATCATCAGATCGTCACTTAGAAAACCGTTCAACTTACCCTCTCCAGTTAGTTTCTGAATTTGCTTAACTCTATTTCTTAAATTCTTATCATGAAAACATTTCATTTTCTATATTTAGAAAACATATCTGACTATATTTGGAAAACGTTTCCAAAACTCATTTACGGATTTCAAATGAACGTTGTATAAAAGATCGTTTCGCTTAATCCATTTATCGCTTATTACTTAACTATATTTCAAATCAACCTTCTCTATCGAACCACAACTATTCCTTTGTCAATTCTGAAGTCAATCAAGTTGGGGTATAATTACCTCTCAGACCTAAATTGAACAACGTCCTTTACTGTGAAATAGATGAAGCTCGTCCCTCACTTTTTACAATCATCTGTTTTACGCAAATTCTCGGATTCAGGTTACGAATCTACTTCTTAAATGAAAACGTTTGATTATAACTATAACGTTATAATTTCTACTTCTGCAATATCTCCTAAATTATAACTTTATCTCCTAACTCGAATAATTTAACAGACACCTAATTTCTAAATCAATAACTAAATCTTGATTTAAACCCTGGAAAGTAAATAGTACTTTCCCGAATTCGCTATAATCGAATTCGACGTATAACTCTCTTTCGAGTAATCTCTATTCGATTAACTCCTATCGAATAACAAATATTCGAATAACTCTTCTTGGTTGGCTCTATTTCATTAACTCTTATCGAATAACAAATATTCGATTTTCTTAAATGTGTCAATTCTTATCGAATAACTAACATCCGATTTAACTTAAATGGATTTTCTCTTATCGAATAACTTATTCGATTAACTCAATCTTGATTTTCTTAACTCGATTATCTCAACTCGATTTCTTAACTCGGTTACTTAACTCGATAACTTAACTTAACCCAAATTGATTAACTCAACTCTAATGGATTAACTTAAATGATTTACTCCTTCGAATAACTCATTCGAATAACTTAATTGATAAACTATATTCACTTCTATCCTATCGAATAAACTATATTCGATATCTCCTCCAACACTATTCGAATGAACTATATTCGATTAACTTCTCTATCTCTATTCGACTAAATTATATTCGATTAACTCTTTTAACTTTACTCGAATAACTATATTCGATTAACACTTTCTTTCGAATAACTATATTCGATTAACTCTTCGACTAACTCCTTTGGATTAACTAACTTCGAATAACTCCTTTGGATTACTAACTTCGAATAACTCCTTTGGATTAACTAACTTCGAATAACCAATATTCGATAACTACTCTTCGAATAAATAATGTTCGGTAACTCTTCTCAAACGAATACATCTGATTTCTCCACTCGAATAAACTATATTCGATTACTCTTCCCTCGAATACACTATATTCGATAACTCTACTTCGAAGAAGTGATATTCGGCAACTCTACTCGATTAACTCCACTTGGATAACTCTAACCGGTCAACTCAACTGGTTTAACCTAACTGGTTAACTCTAACTGGTTAACTCTAACTGGTCAATTCTAACTGATTAACTCAAATGGTTTAACCTAACTGGTTAACTCGTCTCGATTAACTGAACTAATCCACTTAGTTTAACTTAGCTAATTCACGTTGATTAACTCTAACCGATTCACTTAGTTCAACTCAACTAATTTACTTCGATTAACCACTTAGTTAACTTAACTAATTCACTTCGATTAACCACTTAGTTTAACTTAACTAATTCACATCGATTAACCACTTAGTTTAACTTAACTAATTCACATTGATTAACTCTAACCGATTCACTTAGTTTAACTCAACTAATTCACATTGATTAACTCTAACCGATTCACTTAGTTTGACTCAACTAATTCACTTTGATTAACCACTTAGTTAACTTAACTAATTCACTTCGATTACCCACTTAGTTTAACTTAACTAATTCACATCGATTAACCACTTAGTTTATCTTAACTAATTCACATTGATTAACTCTAACCGATTCACTTAGTTTAACTCAACTAATTCACATTGATTAACTCTAACCGATTCACTTAGTTTAACTCTATTTATTTATCACATAAATATCCCTCGATTTAATCCTATTTATTTAACAACTAAATATGTCCTTTTAATTCTATTTATTCTAACAAATAAATATTCATTTTACTTTGATTTATTTCCTAAATAAATATATCCTTTTACCTCTTTCAAATATATTCCTTTATATTTGCTGTCAAATATATTTCCTTTATATATTTGATTTATAAATAAATCCCTTCATATATCAATTACAAATACAATTCCTTTTATATTCAAAACCCTTTTCTTTTATATATAAAATCCGGTGATTTTATATAAATGAAATATTTTCAAATTATACTTTGAAAATCCTCTTTCTACATTCTGGTATTTCTTATGGTATTTAACACACCATATAACAACGATAAATATCGTCCCAACACACATGATCAATATCAGATTATATATCACAATATATAAATCACAGTAAAATAAATGTTGAGGAATCCAGTTGGATTCCTCCAACCTGTTTCCCTGCATCACAGATGTTAAACAATATAGATAACATCACTTTTCAGTTCCATATGATATATTCTGTTAAACAGAATCAATATAGAAAGTTTAACTAACTGACTAGCAGTTCAATCAAACAGTCAACACACAGTAAATCAGACAATTTCTAACAGTTCTAAAAATACAACATGAAATTATAAACTGTTCAGAGTTAGTGAGATTTACTCACATTGGACGATCATCGTTAATAACGATAATTGTCGCTTGATTTCGATTGGACAATTTATTTTGCCATAAATTGTAACGAGCTCGGATTCACTCCCGGTCAGTTCCATTGGGTAGTGTCTGTCCATACGATCCTAACGGATCTTGTTTCACTGAAAACCGGTATCGTATGATGAAGTTATGATGCATACAAGTTCATATAATATTTAAATAAAATGTTGGACTTAATAAATGGGCCTCACCCCTTTTTAAATTAAAACCCGGCCCATCTTCACCTTTATAAGCCCACGCCCGTATTTACCACTAAAAACCCGTCTTCCCCCAAATTTCAACGCGGCTCCAGTATTCGTTCATGGCCAAATCGACGGCCACCGATCCTCCAACAATCGACGAAATCAAAATCCATTAACACCCTGATGCTCCTCATTGTTTTCTCTTCATCCTCATACCCAAATCGTGTAGCTCAAGCTCGACCTTCAAACCCACGACGCAGCGATGTGGCCGACCTTTTCTGACGCCTTATCCTACCCAACTTCGCCAGCAGAGGCTCCTTGCTTCTAGAAGCATTTCCTTGGTGACCGTTCGACCCAGAACGTCTTCAACCGTCGGCGAGCTCTTGCCCTAGCCTCGCTGAGTAGAAATGGACCCTCCGGAATCGCGACCGCGTCTCACAAAACAGACACCGACTTGAAGCTTAGGTTGATGCGAACAATAATATACATACATTTCGATTTTTAGGATTTGTTTGATTTTGATATTGATTTTCTTCTTGGGGGGAAATTTGCTTGTTGTGTTCAGTTTATACGAGATTATATAGGCTGTTTTGGGTTGGTAGCATTTGTGGTTGAGAAGGAAGGCCGCGTGGCCTGTGTGGGATCACAGAAAATGGGGAGGATATTTTGAATTTGATTTTCTTAATTTATTTTCTCGATTTTCTCCTTGTGTCTGTCTTCTAAAAATCCCAGTGGTTACATATGATACCTAAAAATCACCAAACTGGACATGTAGCTAGATTTCGACATTACGGTCCCAACGAAACTGGTTTCGTCAAATTCCGACTCCTTTTGCTCACACAGCGTATTTTTAACTGTCGAAATACCGACTATTTTACACTCTAAAAATCCGTACGGCCACACAGTGACTCTAAAAATCACCAAACTGGAAATCTAACAACTATTTGATATTGCGGATCCAACAAAACTGGTTTCGTCGAATTCCGACTTCGTTTGCAAAAGTGGCTATTTTTAAAGCTCTAAATAGACGATTTAAATATATAAATATATTTAAATAAATTAAATTAAATATAAATAAATTTATATTATCGTATATCTCCACATATGATATCGTACAGCTCCAGAATATCATATCCGAATTTACAGTTTGATATTTCAGATTTCAGATTTATCGATATTCAATTCATATCGAAAATCCTTTTATAACGTATATAAAGCGTTGCAAATTATAAAGGAATTCTACAGCGACTTTCCTGAAATTTGATTTGGACGTACATCAAAATCTACACGACGAAATCCCGATTTTTCTCTTTCACTAGAAAGATATACTCCACCAGCTCCACACGTTTCTTGTTTCACAGAAATCCGGCTTAAAACGAATCCTGTACATTCAGTTGAAGTTCGAATCGCCAAATAGCGAACTGTCGCGTCGTTACGCGCTCTATTTTAATTATAATATAATTAATACGTTTTAACGTCGATTATTAAATCGATTCGTTATTCAAATTCAATTCTAAACTGAATTAAATATTTTAGCTGATCCAATTCACACAGTATTGTAAATTCGGTGATTTCCGATTATTTCGACATTATAATATATTATTATATTATTTATTTTAATTAAATATTCAATATTATTTAATTCAAGTCATCCATATCGCCCAATCGATATTTTAATAATTAAATAAGTTAATTATTCGACAGTTAACAAAACGCGCCATTACACTTTCTTTTTCTTTTTCTTTTTTTTATTTCTGTATGAATCGACTTTGAACAAAAGGGGGGGGGGCAGAAGTTAATAAAGGAGAGAGGTTTTAAATTATTATTATTTTTGTTTTTTTATCAAAAAGTTGACTTTTACATACGACCTCTAAACGAGGCCCACCGCCTGTCGTCCATAGCTAATTACCCCCATTCCGAACACAATGGGATATGTATCGTAAGCTGATTCGATCGTTTCGATCAGTTTCCGTTAAAATCAACATATAACTCTATATATGAATTTGAACGCGCATTTCAATTTACCGGGGTCACATACTAACTCGAAAAATTCCCGAAAAATATTTTCTAGTTTCGTATTGATGATACGGTCCTAACAAAACTAGTTTCGTCGAATTCTGAGACCGTTGGAAAACTGGCCATTTTCCAGTCGATTAAAATCAACGGAAACTGGTCAAACGCGTTTTCCTTTGCCACGCTCATATATTGGTTCGAAAAATTATGAAATTTGGAATCTAGCAATAACTTGACACTGCGGATCCAACAAAAGTGGTTTCGTCGAAATCCGAGGTCGTTTGCAAAATATCTATTTTTAAGGGCCTGAATTCCATAGCGACTATTCAGAATTTTCAACTGGACATATCTTTTGATTCCCTCTATGAAATCTTGATTTTTCAGATTCGTTGGAAATATATTATCAAATAGATCCTGTTGTTTTTTATTTCACCAAAATCCGGTTCGTTTTGCACCCGGTACATTCAATTGAAGTTTGAAATCGAATTATCGAACTACCGCGCCATTTTCAATTCTATTTATAATTATATATAATTATTTATATTCTAACGACGACGTATATAATATATACGTTCGATTCCATTCAAAATAAATTTTCCGTCGATATTATTTAAAATAATTATTTTAAATATTCAAAATTCGCTAAAATTGCCAAAATAAAAAATTTAAACTGGCTCAGATTTTCGGGTTGTTACATAGTAATAAAACAATTGTGCATGAAATCTTAACTCTGTTACATAACCCCTCAATTCACTAAAATAAACCGCTTCCACGATTATTTTATTGTCCACGGTGCTCTCCCACGATTATTTCTCAACTTTTTTGATAGATTTCTCACTCGAATGTCCTTTGAGAATAGAAGGCGACATTAATCCTTCTTCCACATCTGAACGAGAAATACAATTTTAATGCTTGGAGAAAGAGAATCTATAACCCTTTTTTTTCTTGCTAAAGATACGGTGAAGGTCAGATCTATCTTTTTAATACTTCACTTGATTAATTGGGATGTAAATCAATTCTCGAATTATTTGTGTTTTTGATCGTTTCTACTCCTTTTCAATACTATCATGCTTATTGGTTCTAATTTTAATTTGATTTAGTTTGTAATGACCTGCATTTGCAAAGGTATTATAATTTATTTATTTAATTATATAAATAGTGATATAGTGAATTAAATGGTGGTTTAATTAAATAATGGGGAATATTTAATTAAAATAATAAATTAAATAATATATTTAATTCTGAAATAATCAGAATTGGCTGAAATGACGGTATGGTATGAATCGGATCATCTATGATATTTAATTCAGCTTGGAATTGAATTTGAATAACAAATATATTATATAAACGACAGTTTGAACGTAGAATTATAATATAATTAAAATCGAGCTCGAAATGGCGCTGTAGTTCGTAAATTGGCGATTCGAACTTCAACTGAATGTATAGGATTCGTTTTAAGCTGGATTTCTGTGAAACAAGAAACGTGTGGAGCTGGTGGAGTATATCTTTCTAGTGGAAGAGAAAAATCAGGATTTCGTCATGTAGATTTTGATTTACGCCCAAATCAAATTTTAGAAAAGTCGCTGTGTAATTCCTTTATAATTTATAAAGGAATTATTTATACTTTAAAAAGGAATTTCAATATAAATCGAATATCGGGTTGACCCAGATTTGAAATATCAAGTTAGAAATTCATATAGGAATATTCTAGAGCTGTATGGTATTCCACTGCGAATATATACGATAATATTAATTTATAAATATTTAATTTAATTATATTTAAATATATTTATATATTTAAATGGATTATTTAGGACTTTAAAAATAGCCACTTTTGCAAACGAAGTCGGAATTCGACGAAACTAATTTTGTTGGATCCGCAATGTCAAATTATTGTTAGATTTCAAGTTCCGTGATTTTTAGAGTCACTGTGTGGCCGTACGGATTTTTAGAGTGAAAAACAGTCGGTATTTTGACAGTTAAAAATACGCTATGTGAGCAAACGAAGTCAGAATTCGACAAAACCAGTTTCGTTGGGTCCGTAATGTCAAACTTTAGTGGCATGTCCATTTTTGTGATTTTTGGGTATTGTGTGTAGTCACAGGAATTTTTAAAGGACAAGCGAAAGTAAAGATTGATTATAAATTAATAAAATAATCAATATTTAAAATATCTAAATTTTTCTATAAAAAGCCCTTAACCCTTCTAACCAAGAATTCCCATTCCTCTGGTCAACGTATTATCTGCCGCTCCTCATTACCTTTCTTACAGAGAAAAAGGGGAGCAAAGTAAATCAAAAGAAAATCGAATACAAATCAAATAAATCTCCTTAAATCTTCAAATAGCTATAATTGAAATCAGAAGGAGCCGCTCTTCACCTTCAGGTCCATTCAGGAGGTTTGAACTCTATGGGCTTCGATACTGTAGCCCTATGGCTTGCAATAACCTGCGGTCCTGACATCAAGGCGTCGAACAGAATGTAGGAGGGAGATGCCATTGGCGAGGCGCACGATTTGACATAACCTGGAGGGATGCGGTTGTAGTTGTTGTCGAGCGTTACTGTGCTGGTCGAACTACCGTTACTGTCGCGATTTTCAATAAGGAGGTGAGTTGAACTTTGTGGGTATGAGTGGAAAAAGAATTGAAAGAGGAGTTGAACGAAAGTGTTTGTTGGGGATTTCATGAAGAAATGAAATCTGCGGTTTGGGTTGAATAAGAGGAAATGGCGGAAGTAAATACTGGGAGCTCGCGTTCGTTTTGAGGAAGAAGAGGTAGTGCGTCAGGCCTGGGTTCAAAGAAAGGGGTATGGGTCTTGGTTATTTGTTTAAGCCCAATATCGATATATATGAGTTAAGTATAATTCAAATAGCATAGGCACTTGTTAATTTAATAATTTTATCATATATCATCAGAATTTCGAACGGTTGGATCCATTGGGATCGTATGGACGAGCACTACGCACTGGAATTGATTGGAAGTCCATCGGAGCTCATTACAATATATGGCGAAATAAATTGTTTGATTCAAATCAAACAAACAGTTTATCGTTCTTTAACGATGAACTGCCAATGTGAGTAAATCTCACTAACTCTGAACAGTTTATAATTTCACGTTGTATTTTTAGAACTGTTAAATATTGGCTGATTGACTGTGTGTTGACTGTTTGATTGAACTGCTAGTCAGTTAGTTGAATTTCTATATTGATTTTGTTTAACAGAATATATCATATGGAACTGAAAGTGATGTTGATTTTATTGTGTAACATCTGTGGGTGCAGGGAAACAGGTTGGAGGAATCCGACTGGATTCCTCAACAGTTATTTTATTGTTTTTCATATATTGTGATATATGATATGATATATAATCTATTGTCAATTATATGTGTTTGGACGATATTGATCATCGTGATTTGATATGTTGAATACCATAACATACCAGAATGTTGATAAGGGAATTTTCAAAGTGATATTGAAAATAAAATATTTATAAACTGGAATATTTATAAATAAGAATTATTTATAAATTGGAATATTTATAAATAGGAGATATTTAGAAAGGGAATAATTATAAAATCAAAGAATTTTATAAAACGATTATTTACTTAGCAAGTAAATAGAAGTGTAAAACGATATTTATTTAATAAGTAAATAGAAGTATAAAGAAAGATGTTTATTCAGAAAGTAAATAAATAGAATAAAGGAATATTTATTTGATAAATAAATAGAATAAAGGAATATTTATTGGGAAAATAAATAGGATTATAAAAGTAAATTAACGAGATAGAAAAGAGTTAGTCGATTAGAGTTATCAAATAGAGTCATCAAATAGGAGTCAATTGAATATAGTTATTCGAAAGGAGTCAATTGAACATAGTTATTCAAAAGAAGTTAATTGAACATAGTTAAAAGAAATAGAGTTAAACAAGATCAGAAACTGACTAGAGATTAGTTAAGTTGAATAGTTTTCTAAGTATCGATCTGATGTTGGTTTCGGCCTTCGGGGTTTATACTTGGGAAGTTGTTCTCTTATTAGTTTACAGTTAGAATCTGATAATTGTGGAATGGTAGTGATTGATGTTTGATTAATAGAATTTCCATTTGGAAATAATATCTTTGTATGCACACATGTTTTTCTTTGATGGTTAAATCACAGACTATCGAAGTTTTGACCATTTTAACGTTGTTAATATGGAGAGACCGGTTGGATTATTATCCAAAGAACCACTCTGTATTAGCATAAGCGTTGCGAATCATATATGCCAAAGAAAATTGAAGACGGAGTAAAGTGCAAGGGCTGTTGTATAAATCTTAGATAACAGTGCCTAAAATGGATATACTGAATAGTACCTTCGGTTCATCCTGTTCCTGGATGACTTGTATGGATGAATGTCTGACAGAGTATTTCCAGAAAGGTCACATACATTGATTTCTTCAACCGTACCAAGAGTGGAAGCGGAGAAGGAAACTTCTTTAGCTAACACGTAATGTACAGTTGTAGACGTCAATTAGTGATTTTCGATGGATCTGAAAATGTGGCATTCGAAGTGAATCTGATGTGATGATGAAGCGTAACCTCAAACCTCATCAACCGATAAATGACAAAAATCGGGCAGGCAGCATGGCTAAGTCGGTCGCTCCGAAGTAGGGTGTATAATCACCTGATCTAGAGTTTCATTTATTTCTAAAAATCTATTGTTGATGCTGTCCCATTCGGGAAATGGTTGCTGATCCCAACTGTTGGTGATATACATTCGATACACTCAAGCGAAATGAGTGGTCGGTCATGTGTGGCCGGGTTGCAAGATGTTCTTGTTGAACCCAGTGTATTCATTTTTAGAGGTACACTAGCGAAAGGTGGTTCCATACCTTGTCATAGTTGGAAATCCATTACCCAATACGTGCTTGCGGTTTTGATTGTATACTATATATGTAGAACATGAGATGAAAGCGTTTCTGCTAGATGATAATTATATTGTGGTTGATAGACATTATTGTAATATCAAAAGGTTTTTGATATAAAGATATTTTGGAATCTCATAAGGGAAAAACCTGTTCCGTTATACGGCATGGTCTTATGAGATATCGTTTACTTGTTCAACTGTTTTAAACTTTTTTACTCACACCAGTCCCATGACTGATGATTGACATAGAAATGTGTTTATTTTATGCTCTTATATCTTATCTTTTGTATATAAATAAATATTACTTAGGTATTGTTTTGTTATTTTTACAGATATTCCAACCCAGCCCGCATGCAACCGGAAATGTAGAGAAATAGAGTTCAATTTGCCATGTATTTGCATTTTGAAGAATTGTAGATGAAGATCTCACATCTAGTTGATGTTGGACAAGAAAAGGATTGATAAAAAGGCTTTGCACATCACAAATCAATGAAGAAGTGTCAAGGAAGCAAGAGGAAAAGAGAAAAGGCCCAAATTTGCTTTAATTATATAAGGCCCATTTATGTTTCTCATTGTAAAGTGATGTAATGACCAGGCCCAGTTATCATTAGGGTTAGGGTTAGGGTTTGGCTATCTACCCTATATATACCCTTGTAGCCACCATCCTATCATATATCTCATTCTATTCTCTTCTTCATTAATAAAACTCATTTTTCTTTTTATGCAATTTTCTATTTCTTAGCAATTAGTGTTGTCTACACGATTAGATTCGGTAGAACACTATTTGTATTTTGCATTTCTTTTCATTAGTGATTGACCGTCTGATTAGATTCAGCGGTAATCCTAATTTTATTTCCTGTTGTTATTTATATTCTGCACTTTTATTTTCTGTATTTTAATCGCGTTCATAGGTTAAATTGGATTTGATTAGATTTGAATCTGATTCATAGTTTCATTGCTTTTCCATTGAAATTGTGATTTGATCGTCGGTTCAGTTAGATCTGTTCTGAATCAAATTACAGTTTTAATTTTGTTTTGTTTTATTTTCAAAATCAACCTCCAAAGTTCGTCTAACACGCCCACGAAACATATAAATAATAAAATTTAACTTTCCTCCCTGTGTTCGACCTGTATGCTACGCACCTGTACGCTTGCAGTAATTATTTAAAATATCGCGCTTTTCTAATTCATAGACTAGCGTCGATCAAGTTTTTGGCGCCGTTGCCGGGGAGGTAACGATTGAATTTTATTATTTATTTAATTTCCGATTCTAGTTAGTTTTTGTTTATATTTTCCTTTTGTTTTCGTGTATATATAGAAAAAATAAATTCTTGAGTAGCTGATTTGGTATTTCTCATTGATACTATAATCTTCTATACAAGAGAAAAAAAAATCTTGCTATTTTTTTATTTTGATTGCTTTCCTTTTTATTTCTCAATCTCTTCTTTTACTTAAAAAAAAATTACAAAAATACAAAAATTTCCTTCTTTTGTTTCTTTTCTTCATTGCCGATCACCTTCACAGACTTCTACCATCTCTTCTCTGCCTCAAATTCTTCAACCTCAATTCGACACCCTTCAAATTCGTCCACACGTTACCAGCTTCAACAAACCCGATTCATAACCGCTACCACCCAATTGAAATCTCGCAATCCCTTCTTCGTCAACAAAAAAACTCCAGAACAACGCCTACTCTACTCCAGTTTCTCCCATCACCAATCATCTTCTGCCACAACCCCTAATTCATCCATCACCTTACCCATCGCAGCAACTACCCTCACCGAACATTCATAGCCTCAAGCCACCGTTCTACCTACAACCACTACTCACTTGCCAAAACGATCACCACACAGACCAGAACCGCAAGTTCCCAGTATCCATCTGTTGTTAAACGTCTACCCCCACTAGATCCATCCTTCATTATCAACCACCGTGTCATAATCCCACACTACACCGTTCATACCAAACCACACCTGAAACCCAGCGCATAAACATCATCAAACCATCCTCTGCCACCAAATCCTCACGGCAAACTCTCCATTTCCGCCGAGACACCATCGTCACTTCGCAAATCCACACTACCACATCCAATCTTCAAAGACCGCACCAATTCCAATCCCAACATACATCAGCCTCACGCCCTCCGGTTTTAAATCACCACGCAACTGCTTTACAAATACAGCCTCAAACCAAAAACCATAATTCATACCGAAACCTAGCAACAGCCTCACACCACGACAGTTCGCATCCACAAGCCACCGATCGAGCCCAATCACCCTCATTGAACAGCGAAACCCAGACTCAACCAGTTAACAGCTCTTCACGTCGTATATTCAGATCCCGATTTGAAACCTACAATTCAAAGTTTTGACCTTCCATTAATTTTTTTTTTCCGACTCTGAAAGAAAAAGAAAAAGAAAAAAAAAGGAGTTGCGATTTGTTCCCTAATCCCATTTGTGGCATAATTTGTTGACTGATTTCGTTGGTAATTTCTGAGAAACGGTGTGTTAATTTGGGGAGAGGAAATTGTTTTTATATTTGGGAAAGTGAAGTATTACGCCTGTTGTTTACGTTTTTGATTTTGAGTGGGGCGCGTTTTGGTTCTGACAATTAACTGGGAGGCTTGTTTTCATCTGTACAATTTGAGGGCTGGTTGATCCAAGCACATTTGATTTTAGTTTCACTTGGACCGTTGGTTTTGCTTGGTCGTTTTCCCATGTTTGAATTGTTTCTTTTCTTTTTTTGGTTACTTTGCTTCCCATTGTTTTGGGTTTAGTCAAGTTGTTTCAGTTGTTTTTATTTGGATTGAGTGATGAGTCCTTTTGTTTAGTTGTTAGTCTTGTTTTATTTTTAGTTCTAAAAAAAAAAAAAAAGAAGAGAAAGAGAGAGAGTGTATCACAAAGAAAGAAGAAAAACCAAAGGAAAAGCAAAGAAAGTTCAAGCAAAGGAAGAACAGAATTCAACCGAGCGAACAAGAAATTCAGTGGTCAACCAATTTGCAAATAGTTAATTCGAATTGTCCGTATCACTCAATTGCTCTGGACGGACTACCATACCCCACGGTAATATTTTTCTAAACTCTACAGTTGCTGAAACTGCTTTGAAAAATGTAGAAATTGTTGTAAAAATCTTCTACAGGGGCAACGGCTTGAATGTAAATTTTAATTCTGCAATTTATATTTCTGTGTCTGTTCTGTGATGGAAATTTCTGAATCTGTTTGTGAAGAACGAATTTACATACCTTATATCATCGCTCTCATCGTTTTTCAACAATAAAATTTTGATATTACAAAATAATATAATTGAAAAGTGGTGCTTTGTGAAGTTGACTGTCTCGTATAATTAGATCGCGGATATATATTAGTTCAATTTATTGAACTTCTAGCAAAAGAGGTTGCATACTACCCGTAAAACCTTGGTCGTATCCCTTAGTATTTATACTATACGTGAACGGCCATAAGACCCTCTTCCCCCTTCTAATTGAGTCAGTTAATTAATAGAGCGCAGCTTAGTATTTTATACTATTTTGAAGTGAGAATAATTTCTGTCTTACCGTGACTTCTTTAAAATGTCTGATTCAAAAAAATCTTTGAGAGAAATGTGGGATAATAATCGGAGTAGACGTCCTCTTGAAGAGTATGAATATGAAATACAACTCATGAAGCAAGATTTTCCAAAATTTCGTGAGGCCAATGTCAACGATTTTCAATATTTTCAAAATGACCAAAATTTTCAAAACCACGATTATAATCGAAATGACGACTTCAATTCAAATTTCAATAATTTCGATTATGGGCCACATTCATATCAAAATAGCTTTGAATCACAACGTACTTTTGATCAACATCAATATGGGGTTGGAAACCAATTTGAAAATAATTTTGAAAATGATTTTCTAATCGATCAAAATTTTGAAAATTACAACCCATATCCACATCTCGAGATTAACCAAAATTGCAATTTTCCTTCGAATTTCAACAGTTTTGGTTACGAACCTAATTTTCCGAATCAAAATGATTTCCAATACAATTGTCATTTTTCTGAAAATTCAAACAACTATCACATTGGAAATAATATTGATGGTGAAATTGATGAGGATCAAACTTTTGATAATCAAGAAATCCAAAATGAGAGCTCTCAAATCAACGATTTTGAAGAATGTCATTTTGATGAGAGGGTAGAAAGCATAGATAGACAGCTTGATGAAAGAGATAGAAAGATGGATGAACTTCTTTGTTTAATGGCGTCTTATAAAGAACAACAAGAGCAACAAAATCAAATTCAAACATGCGATGAATCAGAAAACAATCCAATTTCTACTGACATTGAAAATTTTCAAATAACGACTTTTGAAATTGAGAATAATCATCTTGATGAAGTTTTTCAAAATTCAACAAATGTTTTGGATTTCAACTCTTTTCAGAAGAAAAAAATTAAGCTTGGATTTTGATCTTCCTCTTTCAGACTGTGAGAAACTTGAAATTCTAGAAATTGAACAGAATAAAAATGTTGAATTTTTCAACTCAAATTTGGAAAAGGATTTTAACGAACATGAATTCTTTGGATTGTATGAGGATGAGTTGACAAATGAGGATGAAACAGAATCAAGCCACCAATCTGAATTTGAAAATTTTGATTTTGAGGTTTTTAACGAACTTGAAATGGTCAGTGTCAAAAATACCTTGCCAATTGAGAAAGGTGATCACATACTCTTGAACAACACTCAGATTTCAAATTTCACTGAATTTATATACGATCACAAATTCTTGAAAAATTACACTGACAAATTTGTTGAACACATGAACTATTTTTGGAATGTTAATTTGATTGAAAAACTTCATGTTAGGACGACCTTGAACATTCATTTACTGGACTATAAATCTAGGTTTAAAGATGAGATGGTTTTCAAAAACTTTTGCTTGTTAGAAAATATGCCTAGACATAGTGAGAATGGGACACATAGGGCAAGAACCAAGTGTGGGGGGAAAAGTTGGTGGAACTCTTTGCATCGCATACATCGCAAACACATATATCATTGTACATATGATTTTCATTCGCATATAGTGGCTAAACTCCATTTCATTCTTCTAATAATTTTGCATCTCATTCACCTTTGGGTACTGTCTTTCAAATTTAGGAAACGTTACAGTGTGGACACTGTTTAGTTCAAGTGTGGGGGGGGAGTCTGCATTTCACTCATTTTTGTTTTTTTTCTTTATTTCCAATTTCAGCCATTTAAATAGGAACATCATGCATTTTACATCCTAGTAACATACCAAATTTTTTTTTTTTTTGAAACGCGACTCATTTTCAATTGATACAACAAAATAAGTTTACAATTTTTAGTCAGTTGATAGTATTTTTTTCTCTCAACTTAGATCAAATAAGAAATATAATGAAAAGTTTAATTTTGAGGGATAATAGTGTAACCGGTACATAGGGAGATTCTTAGGTGATGGCCATGAAATCTATTCTATATTGTAGACTTTGTTTAAATAAGCGGAGGACTTAAAATACTTATAATGGCTTGTCAAATCTTTAAAACTAAGTTGTGTTAAGTTGAATTCGCGTAACTCTCTTTTTGTGCTTATAAATTCAATAATAATAATAGTAATCCAAGGGTATCCAACATTGCTTGTATATCGAGCGTTGGTGTGCAAACCCGCCAAGCTCTTTCCGACACGTTGTTGACAAAGTCAGTGTTGGAATATCTTGGTCTCATTTTATGAGATTGGACACCTAAGGATTACCGACACGTTGTTGACAAAGTCAAAGTCGGCCTGCACAATCCGCCAAGCTCTTTACCCACTCTCCGTTAGTCCGCGAGGCAGTGCATGGGTGGTAAACCTTGGTCTTTTTAGTTAGGTGTATGTACTTAATCATAAATCTTAAAATTTTATGGAATAAAGAATAAGCGATGATACCCAAACACTTCTTGACCTTATTGATTTGACTAGCCATACATGAGAAAATTAGAATACCACTTTGCAAACTGTGCCAAGCAAACTAAGAATTTATTTCATGGCTGCACTATGTTATCAACCGAACTAACTGGCCAAACTGGAATTTAACATTTGAAAACTTGATTTATATTGAAAATTTGTGACAAGTTGAGGTATCTAAAATAAAATCAACTGATTAGAAATTATTAACTTAATTTGTTGTACCACTTTCCTGAAATAAGTCGTATTTTCATCTTTCGTTTTTATTTGCATATGTCCATTGCATTCATGTAGTTTCATTAGAATCATAGCATACTACATTTGGATTTTGTGGGTAGTATCCGCTGAAAACCCTCACGAGACACCACTCGTCCTACTAGGGACACCTAGAGGTTTAACGGCTTGTTGCATACGCTCAATGCAATCGTGTTTCCTACGAAAGTGTGACCTATCTAGTTAGTTTTTCATTTTCTTTTTACTCGAGGACGAGTAAAAGATAAGTGTGGGGGTATTTGATTGACATAGAAATGTGTTTATTTTATGCTCTTATATCTTATCTTTTGTATATAAATAAATATTACTTGGGTATTGTTTTGTTATTTTTACAGATATTCCAACCCAGCCCGCATGCAACCGGAAATGTAGAGAAATAGAGTTCAATTTGCCATGTATTTGCATTTTGAAGAATTGTAGATGAAGATCTCACATCTAGTTGCTGTTGGACAAGAAAAGGATTGATAAAAAGGCTTTGCACATCACAAATCAATGAAGAAGTGTCAAGGAAGCAAGAGGAAAAGAGAAAAGGCCCAAATTTGCTTTAATTATCTAAGGCCCATTTATGTTTCTCATTGCAAAGTGATGTAATGACCAGGCCCAGTTATCATTAGGGTTAGGGTTAGGGTTTGGCTATCTACCCTATATATACCCTTGTAGCCACCATCCTATCATATATCTCATTCTATTCTCTTCTTCATTAATAAAACTCATTTTTCTTTTTATGCAATTTTCTATTTCTTAGCAATTAGTGTTGTCTACACGATTAGATTCGGTAGAACACTATTTGTATTTTGCATTTCTTTTCATTAGTGATTGACCGTCTGATTAGATTCAGCGGTAATCCTAATTTTATTTCCTGTTGTTATTTATATTCTGCACTTTTATTTTCTGTATTTTAATCGCGTTCATAGGTTAAATTGGATTTGATTAGATTTGAATCTGATTCATAGTTTCATTGCTTTTCCATTGAAATTGTGATTTGATCGTCGGTTCAGTTAGATCTGTTCTGAATCAAATTACAGTTTTAATTTTGTTTTGTTTTATTTTCAAAATCAACCTCCAAAGTTCGTCTAACACGCCCACGAAACATATAAATAATAAAATTTAACTTTCCTCCCTGTGTTCGACCTGTATGCTACGCACCTGTACGCTTGCAGTAATTATTTAAAATATCGCGCTTTTCTAATTCATAGACTAGCGTCGATCAACTGACCCGGAGTTTACTTTTTTTTGTTTTCCCTGAACTCTTGGGTTCCTAATTTTGTACGGGCAGTCAAGTAGTCGGGATTTACAGATATACTTGGAGAGCTTGGAGTAGGAGGCTTCAAGATCATATAGCTATTGTTTATTTCCGTTGTGTTGTAAGTGCTGTACTTTGAAATGATATGTATATTCAAGTACAGATTTATATTTCAAAGATATGTTATCTATTATATGTTATTCGTTCCGCTGTGAGGTTCGTGTTACTCTGATGTTGTGTTCTTCTTCTTCTTCTATTCTAAATTTCTATCTTATCTTTCCTCACCCTCTAATTTCTTTCATTAATCATCCGGTATTTTTTGATGTTTGGTTAGTCATCATTGAGTTTATGGCGATAACCAAAGTCGATAAAAACCCGGGTCATTACATAATTTTTCTAAAAATTAATGTATAATTAGCCACTGCTTGGGGTTCAACTTTATATGTTTTCTCACTGTCAATCTTTATAGTTATTAGACAGTACTGATTTTGCAATTACATTGGTTTTACCGTTCATAAAATCCTTGGTTTTAGGTATATTGAAGAAACAGAAATGAAAATCCTGTATGTTTCACTTTTAGGAGATCTAATTCAACGTATCGAGGTATGTACTTTTAGCATTGCTGATGTTCAATTTCCTTTACCATTTTCTTTTCTACTCTTATTCTCTTTAATCTTCACTTTTAAGATTAAAAAAATAATCAAATTTGGAAATGAAATCCTAGATTTTTTTTACTGATGCAATATTTCCATTTCTTCAATAATAAATATTATCAAAATCTTGCTATAAGATCCGTGCAAAAGCAATTTATTGATGCTTTACACAGGTTACAGGAATATGGATGGCAAGTGAATTGTGATGAGCAACATTTTTGTGGTGCTATCTGGAAGTAGGTTCATTAGACCCAGACACAATGGAAGAAAGGTAGTTTTCATTTTTTTATTACAGTTTCTTCTCACAGTGATTATTTTTTAGTTAAGTGACTATTTGGGACATTTCTAACATCTGGTGAAGGATGACGTATCAGATAAGTTTAGATCATTATGACATAGCGGGTATATGGGTAGAAAAATAAATCAACTGGACTTTGAATTTTGAATCACATATTATTAGCATAATTAATGTATTTATGTAATTCCTGCTGCTAACCATATTTGCTTTGCCAATAGTCAAATTTACAAAGCATTGCTTCATTTATTAACACATTAATACCTAATTTATATTGTATTAGGAATATGTACCCACTTTTGAAATGCATAACCAATGAACTATGTAAACATGGCATATTTAAATTTTGTGTTTTTGGCAGAGATACATGAATAAAGGAGCATTAAGCACATAAAGAAGGATGAACTATTTTTTCCCTACTGCATATTTAATATGGGGAAGATGGTGGAATTGCATTTCTCTTTATTGTCTTTCTGCTTCCTCTAACCTAAAATGTATCTCATATTTTATTTAATATAAATTATGTGAAGTTATTACTATAAACTAATTAATTGCAGACTAATTGTCAAACGGAAAAACATGCACTCTTATATAAAAGGTAAACTAATTACTATGTCGTAGCTTGATTTAATTATTCTATTCACCGCCACCTGATTATGGACGTGAAATGAACCAAAAACAGGGTACATTACAAGTCCAGTTATTTTCCCCTTGATTTGAGATGTATTTAATGTAAAATGGTATAGATATAAATATGCTGGTAAATTTCATGTGATACTAGTAACTGGATATAAATAGCTCAACTTCTTTGTTGAATAATCGAATAAACAATAAGCTACCATCATTATTCTCCACAGTCAAGTATATGAAAACAGATTGAAATAAACAACAAGCCACCATCATTATCCTTCACAGTCAAGTATGTGAACCCAAAACACAAGCTGCCTCCCCAAACTTTTACACTTGAAATAAATACAGACTGCATACTCATTGGTTCCTTGATTTTTTACATAAAAGATAAAACCCACTTATAGTTCTTCTTCGACAAACCCCATGCCATCAATTCATTTATTGTTTGGTCATTGCTTTTATAACTGCATCATGCTTATAAGTTAGATGCATTGAATAAACTGAAAATCAATTTCGTACCTATTTGAAGCAACGTACCATCACAAATCTGAATATATAATAACTGAAATATTTACAGATTTAACCAGATAAATCATCCAAATTAAACCTCTTCCCGATAATAAGCAACCGCGTTTTATTTGTCAATACAAAGCAGTTAGCCATGACACACTAAGATTATGACAATGTTGCAATTGCTGAAAATTACATGCAGCGGTATAGGTCATGGAATTAATTGGTGTGTGCTTCTCTCTGCCAAGCGTGTTCAAACCAATGGCTCTTCTGCTTTTGTGGTTAATGGTAGTAACAGACTGCGTATGTTGGATATTTGTATCTTGAACTCATATTTCATTATAAGTGCAGTCAACTATGGTTATGATCTGAATTGTTATTACCTTTACAGCTACTTCAGAAGACTGCATCTTTAGGATTTAGGAACATATGGAGGAGCCTTTTGATGCTGTTATCCCTGATCAGATATAAATGATACTCATGTATCTAGATATGTACAGAGAATACGTGGATGGTTATATTTGATGTACATATATAAATGCTTTTACAACATAGGGTCTTACAGTAAATGCAGCCATGTACTACCTATATGCAATTAAGTAATCGATTAATCTAAATGCTTTTACAACATAGGGTCTTACAGAAAATGCAGCCAGGTACTACCCATATGCAATTAAGTAATGGATTAAACTATTAATTTTAGTCAAATTACCTGATAATTATGTTTGTGAGATGGATGAATGAATGCAATATGCTTCCCTGATAACCTTTTTGTTCATCATTTGTTAATCGAATCCCATAAGGGTTGTGCTTTGTCAACTATCGGTGGGTTATATTACAAATAATTAAATCATCTGTTTTACGCTGTTTTTCATGCTAAAGTATCCATGCTATTTTACTGTTGTGTTCATACTACCTAATTCATCGACCAATTACAAACTAAATGTACTTTCTGTTCATTTTATTTTATATGAATTGTCATGTAATTACTTGATAATGATGTTCTTATATGTTTTAATGTTTTATATCTAACTCATTTTTGGTTATTTTATAACTTTTATTTATTTAATTTATTCCCCTAATTTGTTTAACAAATCAGGTTAATTTTTGAGGTGAAAATGCAATATATTTATGGATGTGTATATTAATGTATATACACACATTTTCTATGTATATATGCAGTTAAATGTATATACATGTTTGTGTCTCGGAGATGTTGGTCAAAATATTTTAACATCACCAACTTCTTGCAACTCTTTACGTTTCCATTAAAACATGAAAGCTGCAGTTACAGCCTATATCTACCTAATTGAAGTAAGTTCAGATGTCTTTATGTCTTCCCTTGGCAGCCCACACTTTCAGCTACTAGATACACTAACTACAACCCTGATTTAAGTACAAACAAGGTTTCTAGGTATTTACATAAGTCTAACTATGACATATATTATTCTGAATTGGTTATTTTCTATTGTCTTTTAGGTTGAATGAAGGTTTTGTATTTTATTTCAGGCATGTGGAGCATTAAAACGTAGCTAAATAGTACTATTTAGGCAAACATCCTGACCAACTAGATGGCACTGAAACACCATAAATGTATGTTACAGACGATGATCTAGAGGTCATTATGCAAATGGGCAGTGGAGTTAAGAGGCTTAAGGAAGGCTGTCGATGTAGCTGAGATTCGATACATGAGGATGCAACCGGGGCCTATGGTAAAGTCACCATCAAGTTTAGTGGTGCGCCTTTTTAGTTATGTTTTGGGTTTCCATTACAACAAGTTTGCATTTACATTTCTCAGTTATTATATTCATGAAGTTGCACGTATTACTTGGTATTTTCTTGGTTCTAACTTCTAAGATTGTCCGTTGTTGTTAATGAGGAAGGAAATACAACTGTATTTGGCATTATCTCCTTTCTTCTCTGTGGGTAATACGAATATGACGCATAATGAATACGAAAAAAAAATTGCTTCATTTACATACAACAACATTCATATTTTATTGATGATGTTGTCAATTTGAAGCCCGACAAAGTGTACATTACATTCTTGATGCTTTAGTTTTTATATAATATTGCGTATCCTTATATGTGTTTTTCTTCACTTTTATATTTTTCTTGCTCCTATACGGTGATAGGTAATTAAATTTCAATATTGATTATGTATACAAACATAATTATTACATTCCTTGCCAATTTGGTAATTTCCTAAAATAACTTTGTCCCATTTATATTTTGACACATGGGAGCTTTTTGCATATACATGCATAAAAAAACCATCAATATGTACACGTTAAATCATTTTTTAAAATCAAATAATCCTTTCAAACAACGTTTTCTTAATATCATGCGCGAAGCGCGTGGCATCACCACGCGCGAAGCGCGTGCCGTTACACTCGATATATATAAACTAAACGTTTAAACTTCATTATATAAACAAGTTATATATATTTTAAATCCATTTAAAATTCCAAATCAATATTAAATATAATAAAATAAATATCTGATTACCAAAACATTACATTATTTCCAATTAAAAGAATTTCGTCCCTGAAATTACTAGGTAGAAGAAAGGTTACAGCCCGTTAACTTTTCAATACTCCAATTTAATAAAAATCGAAAACCAATTTATTATTGCAAATAAAAACACCAAAAAATTTGTAATACATTAAATTTTCGGAAAATTCGGTAGTGTCTCTCCTTTATGGAGTGACTTCTGCAATATCGTAGGAACAAATAATATATATACATCGACCCACACGGTCGGAAAATCAAAATCAAAAACCCAAATTTTATATTTTCGCATAGGCGTACCTTTTACGAGCGCTATTGAGCATACTTGCTCAACTTACGTGCAATTTACGTAAGCAAAATCAATACTCATACCCATCTGGCACCTGTACTCAACTCAATTTGACATAAAAGTAACCAATACATGAAATTCTAAATAACATTTTATTTATTAACCATAATAACTAATCAAATTCCCACAATTAAGCATATAGTATCATTCATATGAAATATAGGGTTAAATTATCCAGTTTAATTTGTATGCGGTTTGATTTACATTTATTATACTGGAATTCGTTATCTTTAGCTTTCAATTCATCCATCTTCTTAAAAATCCATAGACGAATTATTTTCAACCAATCTAATACACAGTCAACAATCAATCAACAACCATTGCACAACCAGCTTAACCAAATCAATCGAATTCACATTCAATATTCAATATTAATATTTACTTATATTCACTTAGGTTTAATATCAATCGATTTATATTAGATTTATTTCCATTTCATTATTATTAATTCGATTTCCAAATTTCAAATTTATTTATTTAATTCCAACTCAACATCCATTATTAAACTAATTCTTATTTTACCAAATTAAGTTACAATCCCAATATTCAACTGACTAATTTTATTTCAAAAATAGTTTATTTCCATTTAAAATTCCAAATTATGATTTTTATTTCAAATATCATCTAATTCCTCTTTAATTTTTATTTAACTTATTTTTAAGTTGAATTCTAATTTATTTCAATTCCAAATTGAAATTCTCGTTGACAAATTCCATATGTGAAATCTCTTCGGGTTATATTAAACCATTCAAATTTTTATCCAATTTGAATTCCATTCAAATCAATCAAATAAATCAATATCTAAAAATTTAATAAAATTATTTATTTTCTATACAAAAATATAATTTGGGTAAAAGTATTTCATTTACCCTCTTTACAAAACAATATTGTGTCCATTGCCAGTTCAATGCTTCTCAACACTTGAACCGATCAAATAACACAATACAAAATATTTGTATATAAAATCTGTAAATAGGCCCTCATATCTATACACTCAACTCAATCTAGAGTATTACTAACCTTTTCTCTATCGAGTTACGCTAAAGAGCCAAGGTTACTATTAAACCTTTTGCTCCGATACCACTGTAACGACTCGGTAAAAAGAATTCTACGTCTGAATTCCAACAATAATACATAAAATTATATCACTTGCCAAAACTCAAGAATCGAAAACACCAGATATTTAGGAGAAAGAATTTAGAGGGTGAGATAAGAAAGAAATATTAGAATAGAAGAAAAAGAAGAAACGTGTAATATACCACGTCCATAATGTCACTCATTAAGGGAATGCATTAACTTTCATGGAGTATTATAAGAGTATAGAACAGAATATCACAAGACAGATATATAACATGGTACTTAAGAAAATTCAAAATTTATTCATTGCAGCGGAAAAGCAAAACATGTCTGGTTACAACATCAAAATCATATACTAAAGCCAAGTACACAAATATCTATCTTGTACAAAATTATTATCAGAGTACATAAAAGTAAAACCATAATCCCACTCCAAATAGCCATAATGGAAAAGAGATAAAGCTGAGAATTACTTTCAACACTTCCAAGCACTTCAAGAAGAAAGGAATCCAAGTCAAGCTTCACTAATCCCACCCTGAGGACCTGGGGGGGGGGGGGGGAAAGAGGCGAAACAAAAAGGGGTCAGACATAAGTCTGGCGAGTCTAGTGACTTTAACAATATAATCAGTAAAGTAACATGATAAGAACATAAACTAGATATAAGATATGACTGTAACATAAGCAGATATGACAAGGTAAACAAGGTAAGTAAGATAGAACATCAGATGCGCTCCTAACCACTATAAGATATGCTCTACACCGTACCACATACTAGTTACATACTAAAAGATGATCCCTCCCAACTAATCATAATAATGGTAGCTTCGTGTACCCCTAGCTACTCTCATAGGTGCCCACTTGCTCCTACCACCACTAGTTGTGCCCGTTGCCCTCCCCGTTCGATCGGCTCCCTAACCTCGTAGATACCTGTGTTGGTCCCACAATAGGGTATATCACTCACTAAGGTGGAAACCCCGATACTACTGAAATGCACAGCCTATACCTACACGGTGCAACAACATCTTACCTACTAACCCAGACCGACGCATGCACATGACTCCATTGGACTTGCACCGCCATCGCTAACTCTTTATTGACCTCTTACATTTAGCCCCAGTAAGCGTGTCTGAAACACCCCACCTCCGTTAAGGTCACTCACAAAGTGAATGCCTTAACTTCAGTGGAGGTTTATAAGTAAAAGTCACATATAAAACACAAGATAGATATAAACAGCGGAAAACAAACAGACTTTTATTTCATAAATACGTGTTCATACAAAATATTTCCATAATTGTCTCACAATAACTCCCAAAACATTACATCATCATTTCTGTCTTGATTATTAAATAAAGAAGCATAAAACATAATTAAAGTTGCATAAATCCCCATAGAACGTGTCCAACAGCCATAGCCAAGGAAATAGAGTCCAAACCATACGTCTGCTATCTTGAAGCTTGCACAGAGTCTGACTAAGCTGGGTTGTTTCCTCCCTGTGGACCTAAGGGGGGAACAGAAGAAAAGAAGACGAAAGAAAAATAGAGTCAGACATAAAGCCTGGTAAGTCTAATGACTCTTCAGTATGAGAATAAGAATAAGGGCATGATAGGTATAAACTGGAAATAGGACAGTATCATAAACTAAGATAAAGCAGTTTTGAAACGAATATACTATCGCACCCCACACTATATCTCTATACCTACTTGTATTTGTTTTGATTGGCGCCCCATAATCAGGGTGAAGTGATCCCCTTTCTAAAGATCGTCTCCTACTCGCAAAATCATATGTGTCATACGACCCCCAATGATTGTAGACACCTATGCTGGTCCCACCATGGGGTGTATCAAGTCCCATGGTGGCGGCCCGACACAATTCTAGAATGCATAGGTTATACTACTGGTGCCCAGTGCCCTGTTTGTCTGCTCCGAAGTGTGTGCATGCCCGCACGCCGTTAGAACCCACACTGCTGCACCCACCTGCCATCGCTTTTGACCGCTTACAATCAGCCCAGTAATCATGCCCCACCCTGCCTAGTTTCAGGGTACCATGATACCTAATTGGGTTACTGCTGAAATGGGTCCCCGTTACTAGGGTTTTCTAGTCAAACATGTTAAGTGGTTAAGTGTCTGTATTACCTAACCCCACCCATCAGTTTAATTAACATGTTGAATTGGTTAAGTATTTTAGTTAACTTAACCTTACCATCCTGACTTGTCTGTCCTTAGCCTTAATTAGTTAAAGCACCGACCACTCACATTAGACAGGTATTGTTACGGTTACTAGATGTGCCGGTCGGTTCCGGGCAGGTTCACACCATAACTATGTATAACCTCGGGTCCTTATTAGGCTCAATGCTTAACCACCCACATTGGATAGGTATTTTTGTGATTACTGGACAGCCGGGCGGGTCCAGGCACGTTTACATCACAACACAATCCAACCTCGGGTTAAGCATACTCGTATTTTCTAAATTTACATATTTGTCTCTTTTACTTATTATATGTAAATTTGTTAACAATTAAATGTTATGGCCCACTTTCCAAGTTCATCATTTTTGGTATAAGAATTGTACCATTTAAGTGCCACCAATTTTGGCATGTGACAAACATGCCAATTTAATATATTTTCATGTTTAATCCCAATGATATTCCCACCCGTTTGTACGTTCGCAAGATTATAATGAATGTTGGGCTGGATATTTCAGCCCAACTTTGAAGGGAAAGCCAAAAACATGAAATATTCTAAATAACATAAAGGGTGTGTGACATATGAACTTGCAACTTTGCGATCTAATTAACATAAATCATGGGTTTTCAACTTGTCATGTGAACTTGCATTCAAATAAGAATCTAATTAAATAGGTGTCACATGAAATGGCATAATTTAGACTTGCATAAAATATAGGCCTAAACATATTTTTATCTAGGCATAACTTCAAACACAAACTAGCATGTGACAAGTTATTACATGTCATACAAACGTCTATTTTTGACATTAACCCAAAAGTGTGAACTGGATCAAATCATGTATCTTATTATAACATGAAACTTGTAATAATCGTGTGAAACTGAATGATATTTGGCATGGATCCAATTTACAATCTTGCAAAGAACATAAGAACATTCACATGGGATTTTATCATGTAGGCATAATGGTCTTAACATAGAACATGTGTATATAAGTCTTAACTTAGACTTAGAAAAATGTATACAACCTATGTTAAACATATAAACATATAGGTATAAATTCTAACATTAACCATATACTTGTATGTGATGTTGCTTTCATTCTAAATGTGCAATAGGACCAACATTAAGTCAATTATACCACAAACATCCCAATACCATTCACAATACAATCATTCCAATACATAGATATGAATTAACATCGTCGTTATACAATAGCACAATTCCATTTTCATTTTACATCGAATCAAGTCTTAATTTTATTCTCATCGGAAAAATCACTATACTTACAACAAACGACGGTCTTGTTTTCTGATTTCTGAGTTTTGAATTTGCAATGCTTTCCTTTGGGTAGATAAACGTTGTTTGAATCTTGTTTTTACTTTAGTTTTGCTCGTCTCTAAGCTTTCTCTAACTGACGGCTACTCTTAGTTTCCTCCCAGCAGCATGACGGCTCTAGTTCTATTTTATTTATGTGAATTTAGGTTGAGTGTTAGGTTGTATTTATAGAATTTCAGATTGATTTGAGCCGTCGGATGATCATAGAGTGAATCCAGACCATACACACCAAGAGAAGCCAACCAGAAAGTGACAAATCAGCCCTAATGACACACCAGAGCTCAGGAATTCGACCAGAACCCGACCAGGCCAGCCAGGGCCTGACTAGGTCGACTGGGCAGGTCGACATGGTCGACCTGGGTCCTGGGCGGGAAAATTCCCGCTCAACCCAGTTTGGGTCTGTTTTCGAATTTCGAACTGAATTTTGAACCGTTTGAATTTTAAATTGAATTCTGAAACTTCGGAAGGTCATAACTCCTTCATACGGAGTCCGAATTTCGCAAACTCAGACTCTATCTCAAGCAAAATTCCGAGACGAGCGCAATGGCGTAACCCGTTTCCCTTAATTCTTTCATTTAAAATTAATTATACTTTAATTTGTTAATTTATTGTCAATAGAAAATTCGAGGTGTTACATTCTCCCCTCCTTAAAGGATTTCGTCCCTGAAATCTTCAAGTCTAGAAGAACGTATATCCTAACATCCAATCGCCCATCTACTCATCCAACAAACACAGGCGTCCATTGTCCTTAAAAGACTTCTAATGCTTCATGATCATATGCATAGTGTGTGTACATGTCCTTATCTAATGCAAAATCAGGCGGTCTACTGATTCAGTTGACCTCCTTAATGCAAATCATGTAAGTGTCATGAATCCATTATGTATGCAAATTTTTTCCTTACTCATATTTCTACATGAGTGCACAACCATTCATACAAATGCGACATCCATATAATAACATATCAAGTTTCAACCACATAAAAATATGAACACATATACGCATATGCAATATGGAAGTGACTGAGCCGATCTAATACCTAGGGTGTGTGTATATGCATCCACGAGCAACCACTTGCAGCCATCAATCATAACATGTTTCAAATACATGTTTACATCCATTAATTTCTACCTAAGGATAAAAGGGTAAGACCGAGGAGATATACCTAAAAGATAGATACAAGCATAATTTAAGGAAAAAGAGAGATCAAAGTTGTACCCTCAAAAAGAAAAGGGTAAGCCGCACGTGTTCTGTCCTCAGTTTCCCAAGTCGTGTCTTCCTCGGCATCGCTCTATTGAACTTTAACAAGCTTGACTTCGCGATTGCATAAATTTTTGATTTTAGTTCCTACGATTTGAGTTGGAACTCTCCTCACAGTAGTTTCTCGTTCTATTTCAACTTCTTCTAGAATGCTTGGCTCCACCACTTCTGCAGACTCATGTAAACATTTCCAGAGATGAGAAACATGAAAGACGTTGTGAATTCCAGCCAACCTTTCAGGCAACTCTACTCTATAAGCCATTTTCCCAATATTTTCGATGATAGGGAACGGTCCTATAAACCTTGGTGCAAGCTTTCCTGTGGATCCGAAGCGAACAACGTTCCTTAAAGGGAATACCTTAAGGAAAACCCTGTCCCCAACTTAAAACTCAAGGTTGGTCCTTCTTTTGTCTGCTTAGGATTTCTGTCTATCTTAGACAGTCTTCATTCTCCTTCATATCAAGTCCACTTTTTCTGAAGTCTCCCTAATCATGACTGGCCCAAGTATAAGTTTGTCTGTAGACTCCCACCAACAAGTAGGTGATCGGCACGGTCTTCCATACAAAGCTTCGAAAGGTGCTATGCCGATGGTGGCTTGGTAGTTGTTGTTGTAGGTGAATTCCACTAAAGGAAGATGATCCTCCCATGTCCCTCCGAAGTCAAGAATGCATAGTCCAAAAGATCTTCTAATACTCTGTTCACCCTTTCCGTCTGACCATCAGTCTAGGGGTGATAGGGCATGCTCAAGCATAACTGTGTGCCTACAGCTTCTTGCAGACTTCGCCAAAACTCGCTCGTAAAGATGGGATCTCGGTCACTCACTATGCTGGAGGGTATTCCATGGAGTCGAAATATTTCCTTGAGATAAAGAGATGCTAGAGATGAGGCAGTCCTTCTACTCTTGATAGTTATAAAGTGGGCGCTTTTTGTGAGCCTGTCCACTATTACCCAAATGCTAGTATTGCCCCTTCTTGACCTAGGCAACCCATCAATGAAGTCCATTAAAATGCTATCCCACTTCCATTGCGGGACTTCTAAAGGATGAAGTAGTCCTCCAGGCTTTTTCTGTTAAGCCTTGACCTGTTGGCATGTCACGCACTTAGAAATGAAATCTGCCACGTCCTTCTCCATGCCGCTCCAAAAGAAAACTCTCTTTACATCCTTGTACATCTTGTCTCCACCTGGGTGTATTGTCATCTTGGAATGGTGTGCTTCCTCGATAACCATCTTTACTAAATCCCTTGCTTGTGGGACGCATAATCTTCCATCTCGCCTCAGCCAACCCTTATCATCGATGGAGTACCTATTGAGGTGACTAGAAGTTTCACCCCTAATTAGCTTATCAATCACATCCACAAGCTGAGGGTCTTCACGTTGTGCGGCCCCTATTAAGTCTAAAAGAGTGGGCCGTACTTCTAGTGATGCCAACAAACCAGGTACAAAATCATAGGAGGGCCTGAAGTCAAAACTGGCTATATACTCCAAGCTTTGCCTTTCTACAAAGAGAGGGCTTAAGGTCGTCTTCTTTCTACTCAAGGCGTCTGCTACTACGTTGCCTTTGCCAGGAGTATAGGAAATCTCAAAATCATACGAGGCAAGGAACTCCATCCACCTTTGCTGCCTTAAGTTAAGATCTTTTTGCGAGAAAAGATACTTCAACGATTTATGGACAGTATATAATTCGAACTTCTCACCTAGAATATAATGGCGCCAAGACTTAAGCGCAAAGACGATGGCGGCCAACTCAAGATCGTGGGTTGGGTAGTTCTTTTCATGAACTTTCAATTGTCTTCCACCATAAGCTACTACTCTCCTTTCTTGCATCATAACAGCACCTAGTCCCGTACCACAAGCATCCGTATATACTCTTAACATCTTGCTTCCATTAGGCAAAGTCAGAACTGGGGATGTTGTAAGAGCTCTTTTTAAGCGTTGGAAAGAAATATCACAGTCCAAATCCCAAGCGAATGCTAGATTTTTCTTTGTTAGCCTTGTGAGTGGAGCTGAGATTTTCGCGAAATCTCTAGTGAACTTTCGGTAAAAACCTACTAGACCGAGAAAGCTTCGGACTTCGGTTGCATTTCTGGGTGTCTTCCAATCTTGCACTACCACCACTTTCGCGGGGTCCACAGCTAACCCTTCCTTGGACACTTTGACTAACTGTGCAGGGTGGAAAATATAACGGATTTTAGTGAAACCAAAAATATTTAAATCTGTTTATCAATACCTTTCTAACGAATCTGAAAAATCGTAGTTTCATAGCGGGAATCAAAAGTTATGGCCGAATGAATTTTCAGAAAGGTCGCTATATAGAATATATAGCCCTGGAAAATAGATATTTTCAAACAACCTCGGAATTCGACGAAACCACTATTGTTGGGTCCGGGATGTCAAACTATTGCTAGGTTTCAAATTTCATAATTTTTGAAGCTAGTATGTGAGCGTGGCAAAAGAAAATGTGTTTGGTCAATTTCTGTTAAATTGGATCGACCAGAAAATGGCCATTTTTCAAATGATCTCAGAATTCAACGAAACTTGTTTTGTTGGGACCGTAGGGTCAAAACATAGCTAGATTTATTTTTCTGGAATTTTTCGAATCAGTTTGTGGCCCTAGCAAATTGAAATGTACGTTCAAAGTTAAAAAATTAAATGTTTTATACTTTAATTTGAAAAATAACTGACTGTAACAGTCGACTTGGCCAACGAAACATATCCCATTGTGTCCGGGATAGGGGTATTTAGCTAGGGACAATAGTCGTTGGGTTTGAATTGGTGTCCGTGTGGAGAAACACTATTTAATAATTTATTAAAACCATTGGCCAATCATAAATTTTCTTTCATTATTTTTAAAAATAAAAAACATCAGAAACCCTCGTTTTCCTTTTCCACCGACAATCTACGTCGTTCGCCGCTTCTCCTCCAAATCGCCGCCGCCACAGGTGATTCCAGCCTCCGCCACCACCAGTCGATGCGCCTCCCTCTCCTATTCCATTCCGACCCAAGCTCGACCCCTATCGTCGCCGCATCGACGAGAATCGTCGACCCAAAGTCGAGCACTTTCTGTCGCCGCCACGAGTAGATCCGACCACCGAACCACCTCAAACCACCCTGCGCCGACTCCCCTCTCCTCCTTCTTCCACGTCATCACCTCCGATCGTCCCAATACACAGCGGATTTCGAGAAAATACGAAACCCTTGTTTGAACCAACAATAAAGGTGAGTCCTTTTTGATGTTTGAACTTTGAAAAATCATATCTTTATGGTGTGTTGACGAAATTCGATGAAACAGAAAACACCGGGACCGCAAGGAAGCTCTCTACCACATAGAAGAGACCGCAGATTTTTCTGAGTCATCTACGATTTTTAGCACTCCAAAAACCAATGTGAGAAATCTAAATTAAGTGAATTTAAATGGAAAATGTCGGGTATAAATTATACAAGAGAAATATAAATTACACACGTGTTGTATACCTCATGTACATGCGTTGTGTAAGCTATATAAGAGAAGTATGAATTATACATGCATAGTATAATTGATATATGTGTTGAAATGCAAGTGAAATATAGAAATTATAATTATATATATACTCCCCTCGTCCACAAACCATGGACGATATTTATTGTTGTGTATTGGTGTGAAATATTGGATGAAAAATGTGAATGGTTGAATAATTGTTTGTGGTTGATATCGTTTGGTTGTGGTTGAAAAATACCCATTGGTGATTGAAATGAATTGGAAATAATTGGGGAAATAAAAATAAAACATGTCGCCTGCGTGCGAATTAGATGCATGAATCCCCATTGTCAAAAACCGCGAGGTTTTAAGGTAGAGCGAGGAGCCGTACTAGGGACGGTGTCGGTTTTAACTACCCTGCCGTTATGTTGCCGAAATTTTGAATAATATTCATGTGTTAGAATTATTTTCATATGTTGAAATTATCTTCATGCGTTGAAATTAAAGTCATGTGTTGAAACTATATCCATGTGTGGAAATGCTCATGTGTTGAGAAGTGATGTGTGAAAATTAAATTCATGTGTGAATGAATGAAGTGTTTAAACAATAAAAATCACATTTTTATAATATATATGAAATAAGTAAAATATTCGCCTTATATATAAATGGTTTCAACAATAAAAATTTCATCTTCCTTATATGAACAACATATATAAAATATCCATGTGTGGAGGTGCTCATGTGTTGAGAAGTGTGTGTATTTGAAAAGTTCATGTGTTAAATAAAAAGATCGAACAATAAAAACTACATTTTTATTGAAATTATAAAGTGTTAAAAACATTCATTTGTTGAACAAATATTTTAAATGATAAAAATATCATTTTTATCATATATGTGATATGCTAAAGATATGCGAGCATTGAAATAAATATTTGTGAAAGAAATATTATTTTTAACATGCATAGGAACTAAATAAAATAGTCATGTGTTGAAATATATTTTAGTTCGCCAAAATTATCAATTTTGAAATGTGAAGTGTTAAAAATAGCCACTTGTTCAAATAAATATGCATGAGTTGAAATATTCATTAATTAGCTAATGATATGATTTTTTGCCTATGCATGCAACATTAGAATGAATGGTGTTTTTAAACCGAAGTTAATCAAATACGAAGTTGAATGGAAAATGATAAGTGATAAGAATTGCATATATGTACATGCATATTTATTGAACAGGTTATAGCAAAGAGGCTAGAGAAGAGGAATAAAATTTTTGTGCCCGACAAATAGGTACACGTTTACTGTTTTGTTTGGGTGATGATTTTATGAGCCTATTGGCTAGCCGCTTGGCGTTTTCTTTTCTTTTGACATGAGACGCCCGTGTGGCTATTTGGGAATTTTCCCGGCCCCTCCCGTACAAAGGAAGTTATGGCGAAAATTTCCAAAATTTAAAGGCGTTAGTGAAATATTTGAAGTGAAAACGATATTGAAATCGTCGAATGAACTATATTTATATAAATATATAAATATAAATAAAATTAAAACGAATCGTGGCCGTGTAGTTCGTGTTTTGAAACCGTGATTTCAAACGACTAGTGCTGGAAATCCGACCATTGGATTTTCCCGAAACCGCAACCGTTGGGTTCGCCTTGGAAATATCTTTCCAACGGCACCAACTTTGTGAAGATCCGACGGTTGGATTGTCTGGAATGTTTAAAACAAATTTAGTGAAAAACAGCGCCAGAAACGATTTTATATTTATATATATATATATATATATAATTAAATTAAATCGAATAACGACGCTGCAGTTCATAATTTGAAATGGTAACTTCAAATGACTAGTGTGGAAGATCCGACCGTCGGATTTTCCCAAAACTGAAACCGTTGGATTCGTTTTGAAATGATCTTTCAATGATATAAAACTTGTGAAGATCTAACGGTTAGATTTTCAGATATGTGTAAAACAAATTTAGTGAAACACAGCGCCAGTGCATCGGCACGACCTGAAACGTCGTTTAATTAAATATGGTCGTTTTAAATAAATAAAAATGGCGATATATCGTTATGAAATATTATAGACGATATAGAGTGGAAATAAACCAATTTTGTTGTGTTTGCTTGATATGTGATGGTCGAATGTATTTAACATGAAAATTATAACTAAAGAACTGAAATGTGAATGTTGAATAGTATAACCCTGTGATACATTGATTTGAAAATCTAAATATACGTGGGTTATTTGAAAAGGCCGAGTTCATCTCATTTCAAATAATCGATCGACGTTGAGAAGTCGAAGAGTCGAAGACGGTTGAGGACCGACGATCTTCACATTGGATGGATGGGCGCTACTGATGCTCGTGATTGGAGTAGCTACCGTGAAGGAGCTGAAGTAGTAGCCGTCCAGACATACTGTTGATTGTACGGATATGCGAGGAATTTGGTGCCTCCGGTTTTGTTCAAACCCAGAACGGACTTGTAAATGGACTGTGTGTCTGACATTGGATTTTGTTATGTGCTGATTGATCTCTGTTAAATATATATCTGTTTGGCGGCGGAGAATTTATTCTCTTACTTAACGCCCTTCTCTGAGACGTACGATCTCAGAGGTTATGTATTGATAGAAATCATTCGCATGGAGTGGATTGCCTGTGTGGCACGCCTAAGTGGCATATGATCAAGGCTTCTGTTGCAAAGCAAAGTCTTGTGGTTGCTGATCAAAGCATGGTCTGTGTGACGTAGCTTTGTGTATAACGTGGATTCGCGAGCCTTACACCTCGGTATGAGTCAAAAACGGGATAGTGACTGCAGGGAGAGCACGACGTTTCTTTCTAGCTAAGGTGGTGTCCGTGACCTACCAGCCCTGACATTATATATACTTTTCACCTGTGTGGTTGTTGGAATACGAGGCGCCTCGATTATAGGTCTGTAAGGACCGGGAAACGTGTGCTCAGGAATTGCCAATCCTCAAAAGTAAGAGAGGACCGGGCCTGAAGATCCAAGGATCATAGTAGGGTCCTGAGACATTTGCTAGAGTGTCTCGAATCGGAGAGGAGCTTGCCCCTTGCCTCGACTCATGATGGAACCCAATTTCCAATACGAAATTTCGGATGTGATTGTATTACTAGTACGGCGACATAGTGGTATGGGTCATTTATGCCGCCTATGATTGATATTTATGATTGAAATCGCTTTTGAAACATATATGCACTAGTAATAACATCAAACACTTTTGTTTTATACGTATGAAGCATTTTTGGCCATTATAAGGTAAAACTCTATCCTCCGGCTTGTGTTGCATTGTGTGATGGTACCTGAGTCTTATAATGGCTTCATTTTATAAAAAGCATTGCGATGACTTATTCATTTACTTTATTTCATGCATTAGCACTCATTGGAGTAAACCCGTTTCGCGAAAGTGGCGTGGTCCTTTGATTTGCCTTATTATTGTTGTTAATAAGTTAAGTAGATTTCTCATACCAGTCCCATGACTGACTCGTAGTTTGTTTCACCTTGCAAACTCGGGTGTCCTCATTTTCACATGGGCAGCCTAGTTACAGGTATCCGATGCACTTTTTGGCTCATGGCGAGGCTTGACTACACCGTGCTGACTTTGTCTCTTTCCGCCATTATAGTATATGTATTATGATTTCGCCATTGGCGATGTAGACTGATATTTATTTTGTGTACTCTTTATGTATGATTCCGCCTCTGGCGATGGTGACTGATTATGTATTATTATGCACTAAGTTGTATCCTGCATTGTGCTCTCTGATGTGGTGATATATATATATGATTCCGCTGTCATATGTGTGTAAATTATTCTATTTTATATTTATGCTATTATCTGTGATCTGCTAATGATGATTATTGTGTTATATTCCAATGATTATCCTTAATACCGTGTAACGGGGTTTTGGGATCGTCACAGCTGGTATCAGAGCTTTGGTTAACCTTAGTTCTGGAGTCTAACACATTAAACACTTCGTCAAAATAGAATCAGTAGTATTCTAAGGCGAGTAGCTCATTAGAGATAGGACTAGTAAAGTCCTAGAATGAGCTAAGCAGAATAGCAAAAACAATTTGATCAGTCCATCGTTATCTTTCCTTAAATTTTCTGCTTAACCATGCAATAAATTATCGTTTCTGCAGCTGACTCTTTTTTTGTTTATACAGAATTTGAAAAATGGCTACCCGAGCAGTCGCCGCTAGAGGAGGCCGTGCTGGCCGTGGCAGAGGACGAGGAGAAGCCCCAGTTGAAGAAGGACCCTTGATACAACCCCCGGCCGCTCAATACTTCGAGCTGGACCGCGCAGCTAAGAGATACAAAAACCTAGGAGGCAAGACCTTCTCGGGAACTGGCACTGTAATAGAGGCCCTTGCATGGCTCAAAACATGCGAGAAGGTACTAGAAGGCCTAAGGCTTGGAGACCAAGATAAAGCTATTATGGGTGCCTGGCTTATGCAAGAACAAGCTGAACTATGGTGGGAATCTCTCACCGCCGGGAATAGAGAAGCTGGTAGAATCTGGGACAGATTCAAAGAACTCTTCAAAGAGAAATATGTCCCAGAACAAGCGCTAGAACGCATGCACGATGACTTCGCCAACCTCCAGCAGGGGGATCTTTCGATGCAGGATTATCTGAATAAATTTACACAGTTGTCCCCCTATGCTCCGGAGCTTGTCGCCACTGCAAAGTCCAAGAATAAGAGGTTCATCCTCGGGCAGAAGCGACAGTACCATGATAGAGCAATGGCCCACATCAAGCTGGGATTTAATGAATTGGTGGAAATGACGTGCAACTACGAAGACCTTGACCAAAGGCACCTGGAGCAGGATCGCGCTAAAAGCCAAGCTGGAAACAAATGCAAGCCTGCTGTGAATCAAGCTGAGTCAAGCCAAGCAGCATCCTCGAAACCACAGACTGGAAGGCCGCCAATAGGAAGCTGCTATAACTGTGGCAAGATGGGGCACTTCTCTAATGTTTGCACAGCCCCGAAGAGGCAGAAGACAAATTCACAAGGTTCAATCCAGGGCTCTCAGAACCCTCGCTCCTGCTTTAATTGCCGCAAGACTGATCATCTTGTCAAAGACTGCCCTTTGCTTAAAAAGGCCGCAGTAGCTCATGTGTATGACGGGACGAACCCGCCAGCTGCTTCCGAAGGAGCAGGTAAACCCGATGTTTTGAGAGGTACCCTTACAATTAAAAATATTCCTGTTTCTGCATAGTTTGACACGGGTGCATCATGTAGTTTTATTGCTAGTAACATAGTGCACAAATTAAAGTTAAAACAAAGAAAGCTTAAAGAATCGGTTGAAGTACATAACCCGATAGGAGGATCTCTCATTCTCAGTTCATATTGTAGAGTGCCAGTCTCTTATTCTTCCTACAAGTTTCCCTTTGATTTAATCACCATGGATTTTCCCGAATTCGATATCATTCTCGGGCTTGATTGGTTAACGAAATATGAAGCTAAGGTAAAGTGTGCAGAACGAATAGTAAAAATTCGAATGAAACTTGGATATATTACTATACCATGTCATGGTTCGAATCCAGATAAAGAAGAATTTTGGTCTGCGTTAGATGTTATCCCCACTTCCTTAGAAAAGATTCCTATTGTTAGGAACTATGCGGATGTGTTTGAAGAAGTCGAAAACTTACCTCCGCAAAGAGAAATAGAATTCAGAATCGATATAATTCCCAATGCCAGACCAGTGGTACATCCAATTCGCAGAATGACTCCAAAGGAAAAAGAAGAATTAGGCGATCAAACTCGTCAACTGTTGTGGAAGGGTCTAATCAGACCTAGCTTTTCTAATTGGGGTGCAGCTATAGTGTTTGTCCCAAAGTCAGATGGTACTCTTCGATTGTTTGTTGATTACCGAGACCTCAAGAAACAGACGCTCAAAAATAAATACCCATTACCCCGCATTGATGATCTGCTAGACCAATTAAATGGGGCGAGAGTATTTTCCCGAATGGACCTAGCTACAGGTTTTCATCAATTGATAATAGCAGAGGAGTGTGTTCCTTTGACAGCTTTCAGAGGTCCAGACATATTTTATGAATGGTTAGTAATGCCGTTCGGCCTGTGCAATGCTCCAGCATACTTTGTCGATCTAATGAATAGAGTGTTCAGGGGAGTTCTGAATAAATTTGTCCTCGTATTCATCGATGATATTTTAATCTACTCCAAATCAAAACCCGAGCATGAAAAACACTTAGAACAGGTATTGGAGATTCTAAGGAAGAACGTCTTCAAAGCCAAATTCTCTAAATGTGTCTTCTGGCAAGAAGAAGTGAAGTTCCTTGGCCATGTCGTGTCAAAGAAAGGGATTTCTGTAGATCCGAGCAAGATAACAGCGATTCAAGACTGGAAACAACCCACTACACCCATAGAGGTTAGAAGTTTTATAGGGTTGGCTGGTTATTATCGAAAGTTCGTTAAGGATTTTTCGAAGATATCTGGTCCGTTAACGAAGCTCACGAAGAAGCATGAGAAATTTAAGTGGACTTCCGACTGTGAAGAAGCTTTCCAGGAACTGAAATTGAAACTGACAACTGCTCCAGTGTTAACCATTATTGATGGCAATCATGATTTAAAGGTTTGGACAAATGCTTCTATTAGAGGTCTTGGTGCAGTGTTAATGCAAAGAGGCCAAGTAGTCTCTTATGCAAGCCGCCAACTGAAACCACATGAGAAGAATTATGTAACTCATGATCTTGAGTTGCTAGCCACGTTTTTGCTTTGAAAATATGGAGGCATTATTTATTGGGTGAGAAATTTGTGCTGTACACAGATCATCAATCATTGAAGTATTTATACACCCAGAAAGATCTGAATTTGAGACAGCAGCGTTGGCTAGAATTTCTTGCAGCGTATGATCTTGATATCCTGTATACGCCAGGAAAGGCTAACGTTGTAGCAGATGCGCTTAGTAGAAAAACTGCAATCATTTCCAATCTTATAATTACTCCAGGATTGATTGATAAAATATATGTTCTTCAGAAAAGTGACAATTTTGTGAAAGAGATGATAAGACGGATTCAAAGGGGCGAAGGCTCAAGTTTCCAAGTAGATAGTGAGGGAGTTCTGAGATTGAATAGGAGAATATGTGTTCCCAACATTCCTGAGCTCAAAAGAGAAGTGCTAGATGAATGTCATAAATCCAAACTTTGCATTCATCCTGGTGTGAGTAAAATGTACTACGATATCAAACACACTTTCTGGTGGAAGGCAATGAAGAGGGATATTTCCTTGTATGTGAGCAGATGCCCTACTTGTCAATTGGTCAAGAGCGACCAACAGAAGCTGGCTGGATTGTTGCAACCGTTGGAAGTCCCAGGTTGGAAATGGGAACAAATTTCCATGGATTTTATAGATGGTTTGCCGCGAACCAGGAAAGGTAATGACAACATTTGGGTAATCGTAGATCGCTTCACGAAGACTGCCCATTTCATACCTGTCAGATCCAATAGAACCGCTCAAAGTCTAGCATAGATATATTTCAAAGAAATCGTTAAGCTGCATGGAATTCCCACCAGCATAGTCAGTGATAGAGACCCAATATTTGCTAGAAAATTCTTGAAGGCATTCCAGAAGGAATTGGGAACGAAACTGAATATGAGCACCGCTTATCACCCTCAAACAGATGGCCAAACTGAGCGGGTGAATAGAATTCTAGAAGATTTATTGCGGACGTGTATAATTGATTTTGGTGGGTCATGAGAAGATCACTTGCATTTGGCAGAATTCTCATATAACAATAGCTATCAAGCAAGTTTGGGAATGTTGCCATTTGAAGCATTATATGGCAGACCGTGCAGATCTCCAGCATGTTGGGTAGAACCTGGCAACAAACTTGTGTTAGGACCCGATATGATATGAGAAGCATCTGATAAAGTCAACTTCATCAAAAAGCGATTGAGAACCGCGCAAAGCCAACAAAAAAGTTATGCAGATTCTAGAAGAAGAGATTTGACATTTGCTGTTGGTGACCATGTTTATTTGAAAGTTTCTCCGATGAGAGGAGTAATCAGATTTGGCAAAACTGGGAAGTTGGCACCGAGATTTATTAGTCCCTTTCCTATACTTGAACGAATTGGAACTCTTGCTTATAGGGTTCAATTACCAGATTGGTTGCCTGGAGTGCATGATGTATTTCACGTATCTCAACTTAGAAGACATGTACATGATCTGGATCTTGTTGTAGAAGAAGCAGCACAACAGGATATAGACATAACTCCAGAATTAGCAGTCAGAAGAGGGCCATTAAAGATTGTTGGCAAAGAAACTAGAGAACTAAGAAGCAAAAAGGTTCATTTAGTTAAAATGCAGTGGAGTAGTGATCCAAGAGACTGTACTTGGGAGACTGTGGAAAGCATTAAGCAAGCTTACCCCCAATGCAGAGTGGGCATCTCTGACTAACTCCGGTGCAAGGTACCTTTACAAAACTTTGCATTTACATTTTGTTTCCTACTTTACTGTTGTTTCCTTTTCGGGGACGAAAAGTTTTAAGTGGGTGAGATTGTAACAACCCGGAAAATACGAGCCAATTTAAAATTTTTAAATTGGTTATTTTAAAGGAATTTGAACAATTGAAATAGAATATTTCAATAAAATAGTGAATTAGAAATAGTGAGTCAGCTTGAAAATTTGAATTCAAACTTTGACTAACTGTGCAGGGTGGAAAATATAACGGATTTTAGTGAAACCAAAAATATTTAAATCTGTTTATCAATACCTTTCTAACGAATCTGAAAAATCGAAGTTTCATAGCGGGAATCAAAAGTTATGGCCGAATGAATTTTCAGAAAGGTCGCTATATAGATTATATAGCCCTGGAAAATAGATATTTTGCAAACGACCTCGGAATTCGACGAAACCACTTTTGTTGGGTCCGGGATGTCAAACTATTGATAGGTTTCAAATTTCATAATTTTTGAAGCTAGTATGTGAGCGTGGCAAAAGAAAATGTGTTTGATCAATTTCTGTTAAATTGGATCGACTAGAAAATGGCCATTTTTCAAATGATCTCAGAATTCGACGAAACTAGTTTTGTTGGGACCGTAGGGTCAAAACATAGCTAGATTTATTTTTCTGGAATTTTTCGAATCAGTTTGTGGCCTAGCAAATTGAAATGTACGTTCAAAGTTAAAAATTAAATGTTTTATACTTTAATTTGAAAAATAACTGACTATAATAGTCGAATTGGCCAACGAAACATATCCCATTGTGTCCGGGATGGGGGTATTTAGCTAGGGATGACAGTTGTTGGGTTTGAATTGGTGTCCGTGTGGAGAAACACTATTTAAAAATTTATTAAAACCATTGGCCAATCAGAAATTTTCTTTCATTATTTTTAAAAATAAAAAAACATCAGAAACCCTTGTTTTCCTTTTCCACCGACGATCTACGTCGTTCGCCGCTTCTCCTCCAAATCGCCGCCGCCACAGGCGATTCCAGCCTCCGCCACCACCACCAGTCGGCGCACCTCCCTCCCCTCTTCCAATCCGACCCAAGCTCGACCCCTATCGTCGCCGCATCAACGAGAATCGTCGACTCAAAGTCGAGCACTTTCCGTCGCCGCCACGTGTAACAACCCGTATTTTCAATAACCTGTAATAACATAAATCGAGGCAGAATTTAATTCTAAAATGGGAATCAAGGGAAACGGGCTATGCCATTGCGTTCGTCTCGGAAAAATACGCGAAATAGAGTCCGAGTTTTCGAAAATCGGAGTCCGTATGACCAAGATATGGCCTCGCGAAGTTTCACGAAAATTCCCAAATTAAAGTATACTTAATTAAGTGAAATGGGTTGTGTAGATATATATATATATATATATATATATATTGATATATATATATATATAATTGAAAATTTAATAAATAAATATGCAAAAATGCTCAAAACAGCGAATTGGGAGAGGGGAATAACCGAACCGGCCGATTTTTGAAGTCGACCCGAGCCCGCTGGGTCGACTAGGGGTTAATCCAGGGTGTTTGGCTGTCAACCCGTGGGCCGATTCGCTCAAGTGCAGATTTTGCATTTGAATGGTTCTCATGGTCCATCTTTAATCTAAAGGCCCTAGATGGTTCCTACACTTGACTTCTTCCCCAAGACATGCTTTGATGGCTTGGATTGAATCTAGGGTTAATCCTATGGCCTAAAACACTTGCCTAATCTATAAATAAGACCCTAACCTACCCTAATTCATTCATAATTAAACCTAGTGACTAAACTATGGCAAAATGCTAGCTCTCATGGCCTCCACTAATTTTATGAAGAGGGCTGCATACTAATCACTCTCTAATCAACTTCTAATCCCTTCTTAGCATCTTAATCTTCTTCATTTGGTGTTCAAAGTTGCTAGTTGTGAGTTTCTATCACTTTGATGATCTTTTGGTAAACTAATTAGATGAGATGTGATGAGATTTATGGTTTTGTATGTGGGTTAATGAGCTTTGAATCATATGATATGATGTTAGCATTAATCTTATGTTTATGCATGTTGAGTATGTAAGCTTATGCAAGTTTAATATGATGTATGTTATGTTTGCATGATGCTAAATATGCAAGTTGTGGGCTATGTAATCATATGCATGTTATGCAAGTTCATGGTAATATGCTATGCAAGTTACATGTATGTAAATATGCAAGTTACATGTTTGTTAATATGCAAGTTACATGTATGTAAATATGCAAGTTACATGTTTGTTAATATGCAAGTTACATGTTTGTTAATATGCAAGTTACATGTATGTAAATATGCAAGTTACATGTTTCTTTATATGCAAGTTACATGTTTGTTAATATGCGAGTTACATGTATGTAAATATGCAAGTTACATGTTTATTAATATGCAAGTTCATGATGACACATTATGCAAGTCTATAAGCTAATATGCAAGTTTGTTATGCAAAATGAATATGTAAGTTATGTGACATATTATATGCAAGTTATGTGACATGTTATGCAAGTTCATATGCAAGTTATGTGTTTGTTAATATGCAAGATGGCACCTTTGAAACATGTTCATTCATATGCAAGTTGACACCTTTTATATGTGTTATATCATGAACGAAATTACGTGGGAACGATGGGGTAATTAAATGCATAAGTTAATAAGATTGTGTGAAATTAATATAATTATGCATAACACAAAATAAATAAACATAGTATGGGAATTTGCCTATTTGGTTAGGTGTACCCATACTATGTGTTGGGAATTTACCTATTGAGTTAGGTCTACCCCATGGGAATTTACCTATTAAGTTAGGTCTACCCATGTTAAGAAAACTTGATTAATTAGGGATAATTAATATAAAATTATGAGGGTGATTAATTAGGTGTAATTAATTGACTAAGACACGAGGTTGGACTCAGTTGTAGCGTAAAACTGCCCGGACCCAACCGGCTTAACCAGTTGCTACAAATGTTAGCCCAATGTGAGAGGTCTTAGGCACAAACTAAATACGTAATTAATGTAAAGACACGAGGTTAGACTCTGTTATGACATAAGGCTGCCCGGACCCAACCGGCTTAACCAGCGGTCATAAAAGACAGTCTAATGTGAGAGGTCTTTACAAAGGTTACGTTCTTAATTAATTAATTAAGAAACACTTAACCATATTAGCATGTAGAGGGACATGAGGGGTTAAGTGGGTGCCTCGGGTGGCATGAGAAAATCTAGTGGTTGCCTTGGGTGGCAATAGAAAATACGATTAGAATACTTAACCAAAATGGAACATGTAATTAAAACATGATTAAAGGGTTAAGTGGGATATACTAGAAAAAGGGACAAGCTTAGGTGGGTAGCTTGTGGAGGCCCATTTCAACCAGTAACCCATACGTATCTTTGTGGGCTCGACCCATGTCGAGGACGGGACACGCATACTGGGCTTGACTGTAAGAGGCAAACGGGTTAGCGGTGGCAATGCAAGTCCAACGGGCTTCATATGCGTGAGTGGGCCCGGGCTGGTAGGTAAGCCGTTGTTGCATCGAGTAGATATAAGCCGTGCACCTTTAGTTCCATCAGGTTGCCACATTGGGGAATGATACATCCCACGGTGGGGCCAGCACGGGTATCTACGTTAGGGAGCCGATCGAATGGGAAGTAGTGTGTACACCTAGTGGATTGTAGGGCCCCGTGGCGCCTACTTGGTCACCTAGGGGTACGCAGGTACTAATTAGTAAATTTTATAAGTCCTTGGGTGGGATCAACCTTTAAGTTAGGAACGACTGGTGTGGTGCAGTTTAGTAATTTACCTTAGGGAGGGTAGATGCGTCTTTATCCTTTATCTTCGTTTAGCTGACTGCTTAGGGTAGCCATTCATCCCTATATGTTACCGTATATCAGTTTATGTCTTCTCTGGTTACTTTAACGATTGTATTGTTAAAGTTATAGGACTCGCTCAGACTTATGTCTGACCCCGTTGTTTTTATCTTTTTCCCAACCCTCAGGTCCTACGGTGGATCCTAGCAGTAGTGGAGCTTGATCGGATTGCTGTTCCAGTCTTTAGGAGCTTGGATAGATGTAAAGCTCCAGTTATCCAGTTATCTTTTCTTTTGTTTGGCTATTGTATGAGAGTGGGATTATGTACTTCTTTATTTTGATGGATATTGTACTTGACCTTTATTGTGGTTTTATGATGTAACCAGACATGTTTTACTTCCGCTGTTATGAGATGATGTTTTAAAAATTTCAAGTACTATTTATATCTGTCTTGTTGTAATTTTTCTGTTCTATATTCACTAAAATACTCCACCGATGCTATGGCATTCCCTTAGTGAGTGATCATAGCGGGAGTGGGGTGTTACACGTGGTATCAGAGCTTAAGGTTACCAGAACAGATAAAATTTTTGATAAAAACTACTTTCTAAGAGTATTTTCGAAGAAAGGATTTTTAAAAGCATGTCTTCTAAGAGAAAAAGTTTTTGAAAAAGAAAAGCATAATCCCCAATAGCCATATCTTTATCTTTCGGAATCTCCTTTTTGAATCTTTCCTCTTTCGTTTCGGCATGGCTGAAGATCTTAACATCCCGGAGGGTTTAGTTGTACCACTATGGTATAGGAGGTTGCAAGAGGCTAGGGCCACGGCTGCGGGTCCGGCCAATGCTACTACACCAGAGACAACCGCTCCTCCTCCTCAGCCTAGAGTGGATAATTTTGCTAAGGTTTGCAAGGAGTTCAAGGCTATAGGAGGAAAACCTTTTCTTGGTTCAGAGACTTTCGTAGAGGCTAGAGATTGGCTTAAGGAAGTGGAAGAGTTGCTAGATATCTTTGAAGTGGAAGAGGGAAAGAAAGTCAAGTTGGCGGCTTGGTTAATGAAGGGAGAGGCCTCATTCTGGTGGGAGGTCACTAATGGAGAACGCCCTGTTGACTCTTGGGCAGATTTTAAGCAAAGGTTTGGGGCTAAGTTTCTCTCAAGGGCGGAAGAGAATCTGTTTATGGAGAAGTTCTTGAATTTGAAGCAAGGGAATCTCACGGTGAAAGAATATGTCAACAAATTCAATCAATTAGCAAGGTTTGGCATAGAGTTGGTGAATACACCGGAGAAGAAGGCTTTGAGGTTCGTTAGAGGCTTAAACGAACCATTGCAAGGAATAGCTATGACTCACATTCCTATGGGGGCCACTTTTGAGAAGCTTGTCTACATGGCACTTATGCATGAGGATGATAAGAATTCTAAGGCACCAGAGAAAAAGGGGGATCAGAAGAAACCGCAACAGCAACAACAAGGCAAGGGCGGAAAAGGCAATGGTGACAAAAAGAAGACGAAGAAGAAGTGCTTCAATTGTGGAACACCAGGACACCTTAGTAAGGATTGTCGCAAAAAGAAGAAGACCGGTTGCTTTCATTGTGGTGAAGCAGGGCATCTTGTGAAAAACTGCCCAAAGAAGGGGCAGAAGACGGGGTCTACCTCAGGAGGCCAGGTGCAAGCTCTTATAGCACCACCTCAGTCAGGGGGGCAAGTTCAGGTTCTCTCAGTTCCACCGATTCAGCAGAGAGGTAGAACTATTTCCGTTGAAAGTCTGGTTTTTCAGTTTGATCATCCAGTTCGTACTTTGTTTGACTCTGGCGCATCGCATTCTTTTATCTCATCATCGTTAGTTGAGTCACTGCACTTAGACACCAGTCTAGTTGATGATCCCTTGGTTGTCTCAAACCCAATTGGGGGCTCCATATATCTGTCTATGATATGTTTGGGTTTGAAGATTTCTATACTTAGCGTTGAGTTTAGATGTGATGCTTTTGTATTGGGCTTCACGGGCTATGGGTTGATCTTGGGCATGGACTGGTTATCCAGTAATGGTGCCGTTCTTGATTGCGAAAGGAGAGTTGTCAGGCTCATGACCCGCTTGGGTAACACTCTCGAGATCTCTTGCAATCCCATGGAATCTGTTTTGCTAAGTTATCTTGAATCGCTCGATGCTTCGGTCGAGAGTTTGTGTTCTGTCAGAGTAGTCCGGGAATATCCGGATGTGTTTGAAGAAGTAAAGGGTTTGCCTCCGAAGCGGGAGATAGATTTCCGAATTTATTTGGTGGATAATGCCAAACCAGTGTCTTTGCCAGTACGCCACATGGCTCCTCGTGAGAGAAGAGAACTTCATAAGCAAGTAGGGGAGTTGCTTGAGAAGGGGTTCATAAGGCGAAGTATATCGGAGTGGGGAGCTCCAGTAGTGTTTGCCACGAAGGCGGATGGGTCCCTCAGACTTTGTGTGGATTATAGAGAACTTAATAAGCTCACGAAGAAGAATAGACACCCATTACCGAGGATAGATGATCTCTTTGATCAGTTGGTTGGCGCGTCAGTATTTTCGCAGATGGACTTAGCTACAGGGTTTCATCAGTTAAGAGTGGCGGAGGACAGTATAGAGAAGACTGCTTTCCGGACTCCGGATGGTTTTTATGAGTGGCTAGTGATGCCATTTGGGTTGACAAACGCCCCCGCATACTTTGTTGATCTCATGAGTAGAGTGTTCAGAGAGTATCTGAATAAGTTTGTAGTAGTTTTTGTGGATGACATCTTGGTCTTTTCCAAGAATGAAGAAGAGCATGCCTTACATCTCAAGGAAGTGTTGGAGACTCTTCGAGCGCATAGTCTTAAAGCTAAATTCTCTAAATGCCATTTTTGGAGAAGAGAAGTGCGATTCTTAGGGCATGTGGTCTCTAAGGAAGGGATAGCTGTGGATCCCGCAAAGATAGTATCTATCCAGGATTGGAAAGTTCCTAGAAATGCTACCGAGGTAAGAAGTTTCTTGGGGTTGGCAGGATATTATAGGAAGTTCATCAAAGACTTCGCGAAGATATCAGCCCCATTAACCCGCTTGACGAAAAAGAATCTGGTTTTCTCGTGGGATGTAGATTGTGATGATGCTTTCCGACGGTTAAAGAGAGCTTTGACCACCGCTCCAGTTTTAGTGCTCCCGGATGGGAGTAAGCCGTTTGTTGTTTATACCGATGCTTGTGGAACAGGATTAGGCGCAGTCTTGATGCAGGAGGGAAGGGTAATAGCCTATGGAGGGAGACAATTGAGAGTGCATGAGAAGAATTACCCTACCCATGATCTAGAGTTGGCCGCGATTGTTTTCGCACTTAAGTCTTGGCGCCATTATCTTCTTGGTGAGAGATTCGAGTTGTTCACCGACCATAAATCATTGAAGTACTTATTCTCTCAGAAGGATTTAAACTTAAGACAGCAAAGGTGGATGGAGTTCTTAGCATCCTATGATTTCGAGATAGCGTATACCCCTGGTAAGGGTAACGTGGTGGCAGACGCCTTAAGTAGAAAAAGGCTATCTTTGAGTCCATTGTTCGTGGAACGACGAAGCTTGGAGTTTCTTTCTTTGTTTGACTTCAGACCTTCTGTTGATTTTGTACCTGGTTTGTTGGCATCCTTGGAGGTTAGACCTACTCTTTTGAGACGGATTGGCGAGGCTCAGCGAGACGACCCACAGTTGGTTGTGTTGGTAGAGAAGCTTATAAGAGGGGAGTCGTCCAGCCATTTGGGTAGATACACCATAGATGATAAGGGATGGTTGCATAGAGACGGTAGACTTTGTGTACCGCAAGATGAGGGTTTGAAGAAGGCTATTTTGGATGATGCACATCGTTCAAGAATGACTATTCATCCCGGTGGAGACAAAATGTACCAAGACATGAAGAGAGTTTTCTTCTGGGCCGGTATGAAGAAAGATGTGGCCGAGTATGTGGCTAGATGCTTAGTGTGCCAACAAGTTAAAGTGGAGCAAAGGAAACCCGGTGGGTTGCTACACCCATTGGAAGTTCCACAGTGGAAGTGGGATAGTGTCTCGATGGATTTCATCGACGGGTTACCGAGATCGAGGAAGGGCAATACGGGAATTTGGGTTGTGGTAGACAGACTTACCAAGAGTGCCCATTTTATACCCGTAAAGAGTAAGAGGACCGCTCCATGGCTTGCTTCAGTCTATGTTAGAGAGATTGTTAGATTGCATGGCGTACCATCCAGCATTGTGAGTGATCGAGATCCTATTTTCACTAGTGAGTTTTGGAGAAGTTTGCAAGAGGCGGTAGGGACTCAGTTGTGTTTGAGCACCGCATATCATCCTCAGACGGACGGTCAGACTGAGAGGGTGAACCGTATCTTAGAAGATCTTTTGAGGCTTTGTATCTTGGATTTTGGAGGTACATGGGAAGAACATCTTCCTTTGGTGGAGTTCGCATATAATAACAGCTTTCAGTCCAGTATTGGTATGGCTCCTTTCGAAGCTCTTTATGGAAGGCCTTGTCGATCTCCTACATGTTGGTGGGAATCTACGGATAAGATCTTGCTTGGGCCGGATATGGTTAGAGAGACTTCAGAGAAGATTGATTTAATTCGAAAAAGGATGAAAGCAGCGCAAGATAGACAGAAATCTTATGCGGATCGGAGAAGGACGGATCTTGAGTTTGAGGTTGGGGACATGGTTTTTGTCAAAGTATCTCCATTGAGAAATGTTGTTCGCTTTGGGTCCGTAGGGAAGTTAGCACCGAGATTTGTTGGGCCGTTTCCTATTAAGGAAAGGATTGGACGGATGGCATATAGGGTGGAGTTGCCCGACAGACTTAGTGGTGTTCATGATGTATTCCATGTATCACATTTGAGGAAGTGCTTACATGAGACCGCGGAGGTGGTAGAGCCGAGCTTGCTTAGAGATGTAGAGGTAGAGCGTGATGCGACGATTCGACGAGCTCCTACTCGCATCCTTGGGTCAGAAACTAGGAAGTTGAGGAACAGAGAAGTTCAGCTAGTTAAAGTGCAATGGGGAGATGACGAAAGCAATGCTACTTGGGAGACGGAAGCAAAGATGCGTTCTTTGTATCCATTTCTTTTTGAGAGTATGTCTTTTAACTTCTCCTTTATTGCTTGTCTAGTACTTATCTTATCTTTAGTATATCCTCTCGCTAATACCTATGACCTTTAGATAGGGTAAAACCTATGGTTGAAACATGTGTTTGAAACATGTTATGGTTGATGGATGCATATGGATGCAATTGTTTGCTAGTGGTTGCTCGTGGATGCATATACACACACATTAGGCACTAGATCGGCTCAGTCACTTCATGTTGCATATTGCATAAATGGATGTGGTAGTTAGATTGATGGATGTATCATGGCTGTGTTATCATATGGATGATGCATTTTTGTGTATGGTTGTGCACGCATGTAGAAATTTGTATGTGTCAATAGGGTTTCGCATACATATTGGATGCATGGCACTATCATGGTTTGCATTAAGGAGGTTTACTGTATCAGTAACCGCCTGATTTTTGCATTAGGTAAGTACATATACACACACTTTTGCATATATCCATCCAGCATTTAGAATCTTGTAAGGACAATGATTGCTCGTGGATGATGCTTTGAGTAGATGGATGATTGGATGGTAGGATACGTTCTTCCTAACTTGAAGATTTCGGGGACGAAATCCTTTAAGGAGGGGAGAATGTAACAACCCGTATTTTCAATAACCTGTAATAACATAAATCGAGGCAGAATTTAATTCTAAAATGGGAATCAAGGGAAACGGGCTATGCCATTGCGTTCGTCTCGGAAAAATACGCGAAATAGAGTCCGAGTTTTCGAAAATCGGAGTCCGTATGACCAAGATATGGCCTCGCGAAGTTTCACGAAAATTCCCAAATTAAAGTATACTTAATTAAGTGAAATGGGTTGTGTAGATATATATATATATATATATATATATTGATATATATATATATATAATTGAAAATTTAATAAATAAATATGCAAAAATGCTCAAAACAGCGAATTGGGAGAGGGGAATAACCGAACCGGCCGATTTTTGAAGTCGACCCGAGCCCGCTGGGTCGACTAGGGGTTAATCCAGGGTGTTTGGCTGTCAACCCGTGGGCCGATTCGCTCAAGTGCAGATTTTGCATTTGAATGGTTCTCATGGTCCATCTTTAATCTAAAGGCCCTAGATGGTTCCTACACTTGACTTCTTCCCCAAGACATGCTTTGATGGCTTGGATTGAATCTAGGGTTAATCCTATGGCCTAAAACACTTGCCTAATCTATAAATAAGACCCTAACCTACCCTAATTCATTCATAATTAAACCTAGTGACTAAACTATGGCAAAATGCTAGCTCTCATGGCCTCCACTAATTTTATGAAGAGGGTTGCATACTAATCACTCTCTAATCAACTTCTAATCCCTTCTTAGCATCTTAATCTTCTTCATTTGGTGTTCAAAGTTGCTAGTTGTGAGTTTCTATCACTTTGATGATCTTTTGGTAAACTAATTAGATGAGATGTGATGAGATTTATGGTTTTGTATGTGGGTTAATGAGCTTTGAATCATATGATATGATGTTAGCATTAATCTTATGTTTATGCATGTTGAGTATGTAAGCTTATGCAAGTTTAATATGATGTATGTTATGTTTGCATGATGCTAAATATGCAAGTTGTGGGCTATGTAATCATATGCATGTTATGCAAGTTCATGGTAATATGCTATGCAAGTTACATGTATGTAAATATGCAAGTTACATGTTTGTTAATATGCAAGTTACATGTATGTAAATATGCAAGTTACATGTTTGTTAATATGCAAGTTACATGTTTGTTAATATGCAAGTTACATGTATGTAAATATGCAAGTTACATGTTTCTTTATATGCAAGTTACATGTTTGTTAATATGCGAGTTACATGTATGTAAATATGCAAGTTACATGTTTATTAATATGCAAGTTCATGATGACACATTATGCAAGTCTATAAGCTAATATGCAAGTTTGTTATGCAAAATGAATATGTAAGTTATGTGACATATTATATGCAAGTTATGTGACATGTTATGCAAGTTCATATGCAAGTTATGTGTTTGTTAATATGCAAGATGGCACCTTTGAAACATGTTCATTCATATGCAAGTTGACACCTTTTATATGTGTTATATCATGAACGAAATTACGTGGGAACGATGGGGTAATTAAATGCATAAGTTAATAAGATTGTGTGAAATTAATATAATTATGCATAACACAAAATAAATAAACATAGTATGGGAATTTGCCTATTTGGTTAGGTGTACCCATACTATGTGTTGGGAATTTACCTATTGAGTTAGGTCTACCCCATGGGAATTTACCTATTAAGTTAGGTCTACCCATGTTAAGAAAACTTGATTAATTAGGGATAATTAATATAAAATTATGAGGGTGATTAATTAGGTGTAATTAATTGACTAAGACACGAGGTTGGACTCAGTTGTAGCGTAAAACTGCCCGGACCCAACCGGCTTAACCAGTTGCTACAAATGTTAGCCCAATGTGAGAGGTCTTAGGCACAAACTAAATACGTAATTAATGTAAAGACACGAGGTTAGACTCTGTTATGACATAAGGCTGCCCGGACCCAACCGGCTTAACCAGCGGTCATAAAAGACAGTCTAATGTGAGAGGTCTTTACAAAGGTTACGTTCTTAATTAATTAATTAAGAAACACTTAACCATATTAGCATGTAGAGGGACATGAGGGGTTAAGTGGGTGCCTCGGGTGGCATGAGAAAATCTAGTGGTTGCCTTGGGTGGCAATAGAAAATACGATTAGAATACTTAACCAAAATGGAACATGTAATTAAAACATGATTAAAGGGTTAAGTGGGATATACTAGAAAAAGGGACAAGCTTAGGTGGGTAGCTTGTGGAGGCCCATTTCAACCAGTAACCCATACGTATCTTTGTGGGCTCGACCCATGTCGAGGACGGGACACGCATACTGGGCTTGACTGTAAGAGGCAAACGGGTTAGCGGTGGCAATGCAAGTCCAACGGGCTTCATATGCGTGAGTGGGCCCGGGCTGGTAGGTAAGCCGTTGTTGCATCGAGTAGATATAAGCCGTGCACCTTTAGTTCCATCAGGTTGCCACATTGGGGAATGATACATCCCACGGTGGGGCCAGCACGGGTATCTACGTTAGGGAGCCGATCGAATGGGAAGTAGTGTGTACACCTAGTGGATTGTAGGGCCCCGTGGCGCCTACTTGGTCACCTAGGGGTACGCAGGTACTAATTAGTAAATTTTATAAGTCCTTGGGTGGGATCAACCTTTAAGTTAGGAACGACTGGTGTGGTGCAGTTTAGTAATTTACCTTAGGGAGGGTAGATGCGTCTTTATCCTTTATCTTCGTTTAGTTGACTGCTTAGGGTAGCCATTCATCCCTATATGTTACCGTATATCAGTTTATGTCTTCTCTGGTTACTTTAACGATTGTATTGTTAAAGTTATAGGACTCGCTCAGACTTATGTCTGACCCCGTTGTTTTTATCTTTTTCCCAACCCTCAGGTCCTACGGTGGATCCTAGCAGTAGTGGAGCTTGATCGGATTGCTGTTCCAGTCTTTAGGAGCTTGGATAGATGTAAAGCTCCAGTTATCCAGTTATCTTTTCTTTTGTTTGGCTATTGTATGAGAGTGGGATTATGTACTTCTTTATTTTGATGGATATTGTACTTGACCTTTATTGTGGTTTTATGATGTAACCAGACATGTTTTACTTCCGCTGTTATGAGATGATGTTTTAAAAATTTCAAGTACTATTTATATCTGTCTTGTTGTAATTTTTCTGTTCTATATTCACTAAAATACTCCACCGATGCTATGACATTCCCTTAGTGAGTGATCATAGCGGGAGTGGGGTGTTACACCACGAGCAGATCCGATCACCGAACCACCTCAAACCACCCTGCGCCGACTCCCCTCTCCTCCCTCTTCCACGTCATCACCTCCGATCGTCCCAATACGCAGCGGATTTCGAGAAAATCCGAAACCCTTGTTTGAACCAACAATAAAGGTGAGTCCTTTTTGATGTTTGAACTTTGAAAAATCATATCTTTATGGTGTGTTGACGAAATTCGATTAAACAGGAAACATCGGGACCGCAAGGAAGCTCTCTACCACATAAAAGAGACCGCTGATTTTTCTGAGTCATCTACGAATTTTAGCACTCCGAAAACCAATGTGAGAAATATAAATTAAGTGAATTTAAATGGAAAAATTCGGGTATAAATTATACAAGCGAAATATAAATTACACACGTGTTGTATACCTCATGTACATGCGTTGTGTAAGCTATATAAGTGAAGTATGAATTATACATGCATAGTATAATTGATATATGTGTTGAAATGCAAGTGAAATATAGAAATTATAATTATATATATACTCCCCTCGTCCACAAACCATGGACGATATTTATTGTTGTGTATTGGCGTGAAATATTGGATGAAAAATGCGAATGGTTGAATAATTGTTTGTGTTTGATATTGTCTGGTTGTGGTTGAAAAATACCCATTGGTGATTGAAATGAATTGGAAATAATTGTGGAAATAAAAATAAAACATGCCGCCTGCGTCCGAATTAGATGCATGAATCCCCATTGTCAAAAACCGTGAGGTTTTAAGGTAGAGTGAGGTGCCGTACTAGGGGCGGTGCCGGTTTTAACTACCCTGCCGTTATGCTGCCGAATTTTTGAATAATATTTATGTGTTAGAATTATTTTCATATGTTGAAATTATCTTCATGCGTTGAAATTAAAGTCATGTGTTGAAACTATATCCATGTGTGGAAATGCTCATGTGTTGAGAAGTGATGTGTGAAAATTAAATTCATGTGTGAATGAATGAAGTGTTTAAACAATAAAAATCACATTTTTATAATATATATGAAGTAAGTAAAATATTCTCCTTATATATAAATAGTTTCAACAATAAAAATTTCATCTTCCTTATATGAACAACATATATAAAATATCCATGTGTGGAGGTGCTCATGTGTTGAGAAGTGTGTGTATTTGAAAAGTTCATGTGTTGAATAAAAAGATCGAACAATAAAAACTATATTTTTATTGAAATTATGAAGTGTTAAAAACATTCATTTGTTGAACAAATATTTTAAATGATAAAAATATCATTTTTATCATATATGTGATATGCTAAAGATATGCGAGCATTGAAATAAATATTTGTGAAAGAAATATTATTTTTAACATGCATAGGAACTAAATAAAATAGTCATGTGTTGAAATATATTTTAGTTCGCCAAAATTATCAATTTTGAAATGTGAAGTGTTAAAAATAGCCACTTGTTCAAATAAATATGCATGAGTTGAAATATTCATTAATTAGCTAATGATATAATTTTTTGCCTATGCATGCAACATTAGAATGAATGGTGTTTTTAAACCGAAGTGAATCAAATATGAAGTTGAATGGAAAATGATAAGTGATAAGAATTGCATATATGTACATACATATTTATTGAACATGTTATAGCAAAGAGGCTAGAGAAGAGGAATAAAATTTTTGTGCCCGACAAATAGGTACACGTTTACTATTTTGTTTGGGTGATGATTTTATGAGCCTATTGGCTAGCCGCTTGGCTTTTTCTTTTTCTTTTGACATGAGACGCCCGTGTGGCTATTTGGGAATTTTCCCAGCCCCTCCCGTACAAAGGAGGTTATGGCGAAATTTTTCAAAATTTAAAGGCGTTAGTGAAATATTTGAAGTGAAAACGATATTGAAATCCTCGAATGAAATATATTTATATAAATATATAAATATAAATAAAATTAAAACGAATCGTGGCCGTGCAGTTCATGTTTTGAAACCGTGATTTCAAACGACTAGTGCAGGAAATCCGACCATTGGATTTTCCCGAAACCGCAACCGTTGGGTTCGCCTTGGAAATATCTTTCCAACGGCACCAACTTTGTGAAGATCCGACGGTTGGGTTTTCTGGAATGTTTAAAACAAGTTTAGTGAAAAACAGCGCCAGAGACGATTATATTTATATATATATAATAATATAATTAAATTAAATCGAATAACGACGCTGCAGTTCGTAATTTGAAATTGTAACTTCAAATGACTAGTGTGGAAGATCCGACCGTCGAATTTTCCCAAAACTGAAACCGTTGGATTCGTTTTGAAATGATCTTTCTAAAGATATAAAACTTGTGAAGATCCAACGGTTAGATTTTCAGATATGTGTAAAACAAATTTAGTGAAACACAGCGCCAGTGCATCGGCACGACCTGAATCGTCGTTTAATTAAATATGGCCGTTTTAAATAAATAAAAATGGCAATATATCGTTATGAAATATTATAGACGATATAGAGTGGAAATAAACCAATTTTTTTGTGTTTGCCTTATATGTGATGGTTAAATGTATTTAACATGAAAATTATAACTAAAGAACTGAAATGTGAATGTTGAATAGTATAACCATGTGATAAATTGATTTGAAAATCTAAATATACGTGGGTTATTTGAAAAGGCCGAGTTCATCTCATTTCAAATAATTGATCGACGTTGAGAAGTCGAAGAGTCGAAGACGGTTGAAGACCGACGATCTTCACATTGGATGGATGGGCGCTACTGATGCTCGTGATTGGATTAGCTACCGTGAAGGAGCTGAAGTAGTAGCCGTCCAGACATACTGTTGATTGTACGGATATGCGAGGAATTTGGTGCCTCCGGTTTCGTTCAAACCCAGAACGGACTTGTAAATGGACTGTGTGTCTGACATTGGATTTTGTTCTGTGCTGATTGATCTCTGTTAAATATATATCTGTTTGGCGGCGGAGAATTTGTTCTCTTGCTTAACGCCCTTCTCTGAGATGTACGAGCTCAGAGGTTATGTATTGATAGAAATCAGTCGCATGGAGTGGATTGCCTGTGTGGCACGCCTAAGTGGCATATGATCAAGGCTTCTGTTGCAAAGCAAAGTCTTGTGGTTGATGATCAAAGCATGGTCTGTGTGACGTAGCTTTGTGTATAACGTGGATTCGCGAGCCTCACACCTCGGTATGAGTCAAAAACGGGATGGTGACTGCAGGGAGAGCACGACATTTCTTTCTAGCTAAGGTGGTGTCAGTGACCTACTAGCCCTGACATTATATATACTTTTCACCTGTGTGGTTGTTGGAATACGAGGCGCCTCGATTATAGGTCTGTAAGGACTGGGAAACGTGTGCTCAGGAATTGCCAATCCTCAAAAGTAAGAGAGGACCGGCCCTGAAGATCCAAGGATCATAGTGGGGTCCTGAGACATTTGCTAGAGTGTCTCGAATCGGATAGGAGCTTACTCCTTGCCTCGACTCATGATGGAACCCAATTTCCAATACGAAATTTCGGATGTGATTGTATTACTAGTACGGCGGCATAGTGGTAGGGGTCATTTATGCCGCCTATGATTGATATTTATGATTGAAATCGCTTTTGAAACATATATGCACTAGTAATAACATCAAACACTTTTGTTTTATACGTATGAAGCATTTTTGGCCATTATAAGGTAAAATTCTATCCTCCGGCTTGCGTTGCATTGTGTGATGAGACCTGAGTCTTATAATGGCTTCATTTAATAAAAAGTATTGCGATGATTTAATCATTTACTTTATTTCATGCACTAGCACTCATTGGAGTAAACCCGTTCCGCGAAAGTGGCGTGGTCCTTTGATTTGCCTTATTATTGTTGTTAATAAGTTAAGTAGATTTCTCATACCAGTCCCATGACTGACTCGTAGTTTGTTTCACCTTGCAAACTCGGGTGCCCTCATTTTCACACGGGCAGCCTAGTTACAGGTATCTGGTGCACTTTTTGGCTCACGGCGAGGCTTGACTACACCGTGCTGACTTTGACTCTTTCCGCCATTATAGTATATGTATTATGATTCCGCCATTGGCGATGTAGACTGGTATTTATTTTGTGTACTCTTTACGTATGATTCCGCCTCTGGCGATGGTGACTGATTATGTATTATTATGCACTAAGTTGTATCCTGCACTGTGCTCTCTGATGTGGTGATATCTATATGATTCCGCTGTCATATGTGTGTAAATTATTCTATTTTATATTTATGCTATTATCTGTGATCTGCTAATGATGATTAATGTGTTATATTCCAATGATTATCCTTAACACCGTGTAATGGGGTTTTGCGATCGTCACATCGGAGGTAAGCCTTTCACCTCTTCAAAGACATCCGGATATTCCCGGACCACTCTAACCGACCACAAATTCTCAACAAAAGCATCAATCGACTCTAGATAACTAAGCATAACAGCATTCAACGGGATTACAAGAAATTTCTAGAGTGTTACCGAGCCGAGTCAAGAGCCTAACCACTCTCTTCTCGCAATCAAGAATGGCACCATTACTGGATAACCAGTCCATGCCTTAGATCAATCCATATCCCGAGAAACCCAAAACAAAGGCACTACATCTAAATTTAATACTTGGAATAGAGATTTTCAAATCCAAACAAACCATCAACAAATAAGCCGAGCACTCAATTGGATTTGAAACAACCAAGGGATCTTCTACTATACTAGTGTCTAGGTGCAGAGATTCTACTAAAGCTGATGAAATAAAGGAGTGTGATGCACCAGAATCAAAGAGAGTGTGAACTGGATGATCATAGAGATAAACTAAGCTTTCTACAGAAATAATTCTACCTCGTTCCTATGGAGGTGCCACCGGCGCGTGAACCTGTCCCCCTGAGGTGGATCCAGTCCTCTGTCCCTGCCCCCGCTTCTTTGGGCAGTCCTTAGCCAAGTGTCCAGTCTCGCCGCAATTGAAACAACCACCATTCATCTTTGCCTTCTTCTTTCTGCAGTCTTTCGCTATATGTCCAACAATGCCACAGAAATTACACCTTCTCTTTTCACGGGATTTGTTGTTCTTCCCGCCTTTCTTGAAGTCTGATTTCTTAGCCTGTAAACCCTCTTTCTTTTCTTGAGGCACTTCCACCTTTGCCTCTTTCTTGCCTTTATCTTCCTCGTGTAGCAGCGCCATGTCCACCAAGCTTTCATTGGTCGCTCCCATGGGTACATGGGTCATAGCAAGGCTGTGTAGAGGCTCATTCAGACCCTTGACGAAGCGAAGGGCCTTCTTGTGTTGGGTGTTTACTAAATCCAGCCGAAATCTGGCCAGCTGATTAAACTGATTGACGTACTCCTTGATCGTCATACTTCCTTATTTGAGAGTTAGGAACTTCTCCATCTGCAGGCTTCTTTCAGCTTGGGAGAGGAATTTCATCTCAAACCTCGTCCTGAAATCTTCCCAAGTTTCCACTGGCTCTCAGCATGGGTAACTTGCCACCAATAAGAAGCTTCGTCTTTGAGAAACCACACTGCTAGTTGTATCTTTTGCCTGTCGTCAACTTCGAAGATAACGAATAAATCTTCAGTCTCCTTAAGCCAGTTCCTTGCAACCACAAATGATTCAGTTCCATAAAACTCCTTTCCACCAATAGCCTTGAAGTCTCTACACGTCTTAGTGAAAGCATTTCCACGAGGAGGAGAAGGAGGAGGAACCGCTGCCACTATGGGAGGAGGAATGTCTGCTGGGCCTGTATCATTAGCCCTAGCCTCTAGGTACCTTCGGAACCAGCCAGGTATCAGTACTCCTTCTGGAAGGTTAAGATCTCCAGACATGCTGGAACAAAAAGGAAAGATTCAAGACAAAAGGATAGAGAGATAGTGCATATGGCTTTGGGGAATTATGCCTTTTTAAAAACAACGCTTTTTCTTGAAAAAGAATGCTTCTTTAAACTTCTTTTTGAAAATAGTTTCAAAAACTTTTATCTAGTTTGGTAAACCTGTGCTCTGATACCAAGTGAAACACCCCACCTCCGTTAAGGTCACTCACAAAGGGAATACCTTAACTTCGGTGGAGGTTTATAAGTAAAAGTCACAGATAAAACACAAGACAGATATAAGCACATAGATATAAACAGCGGAAAACAAACAGACTTTTATTTCATAAATACATGTTCATACAAAACATTTCCATAATTGTCTCACAATAACTCCCAAAACATTACATCATCATTTCTGTCTTGATTATTAAATACAGAAGCATAAAACATAATTAAAACTGCATAAATCCCCATAGAACGTGTCCAACTGCCATAGCCAAGGAAAGAGAGTCCAAACCATACATCTACTATCTTGAAGCTTGCAAAGAGTCTGACTAAGTTGGGTTGTTTCCTCCCTATGGACCCGGGGGGGTGGGGGGGACGGAAGAAAAGAAGACGAAAGAAAAATAGAGTCATACATAAAGCCTGGTAAGTCTAATGACTCTTCAGTATGTGAATAAGAATAAGGGCATGGTAGGTATAAACTGGAAACAGGAAAGTATCATAAACTAAGATAAAGAAGTTTTGAAATGAATATACAATCGCACCCCACACTATATCTCTGCACCTACTTGTATTTGTTCTGATTGGCGCCCCATAATCGGGGTGAAGTGATCCCCTTTCTAAAGATCGGCTCCTACTCGCAAAATCATATGTGTCATATGACCCCCAATGATTGTAGATACCTATGCTGGTCCCACCATGGGGTGTATCAAGTCCAATGGTGGTGGCCCGACACAATTCTAGAATGCATAGGTTATACTACTGGCGCCCAGTGCCCTGTTTGTCTGCTCTGAAGTATGTGCATGCCCGCACTCCATTAGAACACACACTGCTGCACCCACCTGCCGTCGCTTTTGACTGCTTACAATCAGCCCAGTAATCGTGCCCCACCCTGCCTAGTTTCAGGGTACCATGATACCTAATTGGGTTACTGCTGAAATGGGTCCCCGTTACTAGGGTTTTCTAGTCAAACATGTTAAGTGGTTAAGTGTCTGTATTTACCTAACCCCACCCATCAGTTTAATTAACATGTTGAATTGGTTAAGTATTTTAGTTAACTTAACCCTACCATCCTGACCTGTCTGTCCTTATCCTTAATTAGTTAAAGCACCGACCACTCACATTAGACAGGTATTGTTACGGTTACTGGATGTGTCGGTCGGTTCCGGGCAGGTTTGCACCGTAACTCAGTCTAACCTCGGGTCCTTATTGGGCTCAATGCTTAACCACCCACATTGGATAGGTATTGTTGTGATTACTGGACAGCCGGGCGGGTCCGGGCAGGTTTACATCACAACTCAATCCAACCTCGGGTTAAGCATACTCGTATTTTCTAAATTTACATATTTGTCTCTTTTACTTATTATATGTAAATTTGTTAACAATTAAATGTTATGGCCCACTTTCAAAGTTCATCATTTTTGGTATAAGAATTTATACCACTTAAGTGCCAACAATTTTGGCATGTGACAAACATGCCAATTTCATATATTTTCATGTTTAATCCCAACGATATTCCCCCCCGTTTGTACGTTCGCAAGATTATAATGAATGTTGGGCTAGATATTTCAGCCCAACTTATAAACATAGAAGGGAAAGCCAAGAACATGAAATATTCTAAATAACATAAAGGGTGTGTGTTAGACCAGAAAGTGGTTCTAACACCCAAATTGATTAAAAGCAAATGAAAATAAGATAAAAATAAAAATGAACACACAGGGTTGATAGTGGTTCGGCGAAGAAATGCCTACGTCCACTTGTTTTTCACTATATTCACTGATTTAGTTGCAAGTACAATGAAATATTCACTCAATCTCTCTCACAACTCACTTACAATCACTCAATTGTTTGAAAACAAATAATGAAAGAAGATTTGGATTTTCTGGGATTGCTGGAATTCGGATTATGAAGGTGGTTTAACTCTCCAAGTGCCAGAAAAAAGATCCTTTTCTTTGTCTACAGACGGGGTATTTATAGGTGAGAATTCGTTCAAAACCCGATCCGGATCGGAGCCACGTGTCATCCATCCCATTAGCCTCGGGTTCGGATGGATTTCTGTGTTGACAACGCATCAGAGCAGTGGACGTTGTGGGTAGGAACTGGTCATAGTCGCTCCTAATAACAAGGCGCTCATGCAGGAAAGTGACGTGAAAAAGGGGTTCGGATGGGAAGGGTAGGTTCTAGGGGTTCGGATCGGCGCTTCCGACCCGGATAGGATTAATTTAGGACTAATTCTCTCTTCTTTGTACTCTGCTCCGCTCCGCTTCGATCTATCTCTATAGCAATTGGGTGGCTTTCCGATCCATCTTGAAGCAGACTGCCCTCCGATCCGAACATGTGTTCTCTGTTTTCAACAGCAATAGTTCACCGATCCAAACAGAAAACTTTATCCGATCCGAACCGATACGTTGTTATGACCCGACCCAAATGATTGCAGCTGTCCGATCTAGGCTGTAGTGTCTTCTCCGATCTGAGTAGTGATGGTCTCTCCGATCCGAACCGAAGTCTTCTAATTAGAAATGCTCTTCAATGCTTGACATCTTGACTTTGTGTTGCCTAGTTCACAAAGTAGGCTAACATTTTGCCCCCTCAAAGGAGGCTTCTGTTGGAAACGGAGCATGCTTTGATTGCTATTGCACAATACCTTCATCCTTCCTTTTGAATTCACATGTCAAGTTGTTGTTGGTCATCTTGTTCGGTTCGGGCTCCGACCCGAACGGATTTATAATTTGAGTTCCGACCCGAATGGATTTCTTATGCCTCGCAACAGACTAATGGGCCAGAAGGTGTGGGCTGTTGGGCTCGTACTTCGGACCGAGCGGAAAAATAGGAGGGGAATACGAGTAGCCACCTCCCTTCTGTATATATCCTCTGCCCCCATCTCTTTCTTTCTTTCTTCTTCTTCTTTTATTTTCGTTGTTCTTCCAGTAATTACTCCAAAGGAAAAACGAAAATCCTAACTTCTCAAAAAGAAAATCAAAACTCCTTTTCGCATCCTTAAATCAATCGTATCGGTAGGTCATAACTTCAATTAAGCTTCTCTTTAACTTATTTCAGTTGAAATTTGCGGTTTAAATATGAATGATTTGAGCATATTTACGATTCAATCTCGATGACACGGCCATCCCCTCCTCGACCACCGTCGCTGATATCTCCGCTACCACCTCGAAGCGTTGATAGGTTGAAAAAGGCGTACGCTTGGCCCTAATTGGAGCTGTTGATATGGGATTGGGTTCGGAGGTGATTGAGGAAGAAGAAGAAGATGAAAGACATGAGAAATCGGTTCGGGCGAGGAAACATGGAAGATGGAGGAGGAGAACAAAGTTTTATCTTTCCGGTTCGGGTCGGAAGAGTGAAAATGGAAAACAGGGGATAGCCTATCGGATCGGATCGGAGGGTGAAAACAAATAAATAGGGGGCGTCGGTATTCAAACTCATCCGATCCGTTCCTATTACATGTCTCCGAGCCGATCCGGTTGAACATAACCTTTCATCCAGTGCACAACTTTTCTTCAGTCCGATCCTATGATGCCTGCCCGAACCGAACCGAGAACCGCTCAATCTAAAGCACAAAATTTTGTCCAACTATTTAAAACAATGCTAGATATTACTTCCAACTTCACGAACAGTTAGGATAGTGCCTTGCGGACATAAATGAACATTAAGAACTACTCTGACCATCACTTTCTCTTCAAAGTTTCGCCTTACATTGTTGCATCTTTACTTTGCATTTCTCACATTCACTGCACACATTTTAGTTCACGCACATGCACAGGGGGGTACGGGCTAATTTACTCTAATTCGTGCTATTGCTTCTTCAATAGTTTTATGACCATGAGACCCAGACGCTCTTCCATACTAGCTGAGAGGAAAGAAGCTCCGGAAGCCTCTAACAAAATCACTCTCGAGGACATATCTTCTCCGTCAGATCCAGAATGGGACAATGAGGGTTCAGACTACGGGGTTGGAAATCGGGAAAGCAACGATGTGTCTTCAGAAAATGAAGTTTCTCTGGGTTTTGAGGAGGAAGGAGGGATTGGTGACGATCGAGCCCCTGATGAATTTGAATCGGCCGTTATATTGGAATCACCTCCAGATTCCGTTGAATCAACAATCGACAACGATCAACTTATCCGAATTTGCTTAAAGTACGGAATAATGAAAAGAGACACTCTAGTGCCTTCAAGCTCTGACCGTCCCCACAACCCTCCAGAAGGATATATGGCGGTCACTCGATTGATGTGCATGGTCGGCGCTATTCCTCCATTCTCTCCCTTCATCGTCGACTTTTTAAGACAAATGCGGATTGCCCCCATGCAGCTACATCCCAATTCGTATGCCTACTTGCACACTTTGTATATAGCATATCGTGAAATCTTAGGCATAGAGCTCACGTTCGATGACGTTCACTTCTTCTATAATTTCAAGCATCGGACTCGAGAGACTCCATCTTTCTGCTACTTTGAGTCAGTTCCAAAAAGGAAGATAATCTCAGCACCATTCAGCAGTAAAGCTGGAGATTCTAGATTAGAATGGTTCTACGTGAAGCGACAGCCTGGATGCGCCAGGAGGTGGACAAAATCAAGTAAAGAACTGATTTTCTAAATCCGGGCTCTATACACTTGAATCATCACCTTAACTTGTTTTCCTTTTCGTTTGCAGTCGACAATCCCAAACAGATATCAGATCAGGTGTTCTTTGATCGGATGCACCAACTTCTTAATGGCGATCAAAAATTCTTGACTATCGATGAAGTCCTTAAAGACGAATATCTTCACTTTCATGGGCTGTTATCCGTTTTTCGTAGCATTGGCCATGGGATGGCTCCATACGCATATATTCCTCCAGTGGAGGTAGTCCCCGAGATAGGAGAGGGCTCAGGAGTTCCTGCAGTGCCTCTTCGAACTTCACGTTCTCCATCTTCTACCCAGGATGACGAATTGGCTAACCTGGCCGAAAAGCATCGTGAAGGATATATTGCCCCCGAGGAGGCTACTTCTCCGGAAAAGTCAACTTCCTCCCAAGAGTCGCCACTTAATGCTTCCGAGGGGAATATCCCTAGTACTGATGACCAAATATTTCAGGGTTTGGGGGATCTCCCCTTGCCTGAAACTATATACACTTCAGAGGATTTCAGGAAGGATCCTTTAGTCTTTACCTCTTCTGAAGAGACCACTCCTGCTAAGGCTAAAGAGCCTGCCCGTACTAGTCTAGCTTCAGATTCGGGTTGGTTGGGGGGAAACACACCACTTAGGGCACACTTTATACAACAGCATTAGCATTCATCGCACCTCTTTCTCTGTGAATCCATTAATTCTAAATTTCGTTTGTCTTATTGTGCAGGTACGATGTCTCGATCCTACTATGATATCAGGAAGCTTCGCCGCAGTATGTCCAATCCACCTCAGGATATCGAGTATGATCGCCGGGATGATCGTGGTAGGGAGGAGAGAAGGCCTTATGATCCCTATCGTTCTCGACCCTCACGTTCTCGCTCACCTGTTCGGCCGGAACAAGAGAAATACAAAGGTTATCAAAGCCGCAGGGAAGAGGACAGACCACAATCTAAAGACTCCACTTCTTCCCATGAAAAGCGCAGTAGAGAGAGAACTCCTCCGAAAGAAACCGGGTCTCGGAGTAAGCACAAGGTCCCTGCTACTAAACGACCTAGGACAGACAAAGAAACTACCGAATCCTCCTCACACAGGGACACCGAATTGACAATCCCCGCTCCTCCCCCACTAGATGCGGAAACTGCAGTAAAGCGGGCATATTTGGAGGAGAAATTTCCCGAACACTACTTCGAGACTTTGACTTTTTTACCTGCCCTTGAACCTGTTTCTTCTAAATGGGCAGATGAGGCCAAAGCAAAGATAGATGCGGTGGAAAAACAGTATACTGAGATGTTTAAATATTCACGTAACCTTTCCAGGATCATTCGCACTCTAATCACAAATACCGACTCAATGCAAAAGACCGCGGAGGAGGATGCCAAGGCTTTAAAAGTCCTAGGAAAAGATTTGGAAGACACTCAAACTCAGCTAGCTGTCGCTCAAAGGGACGCTTCTAACTTCAAACAACAATTTGAGGACATGCAAAAACGTTACCATGACTTGCTTGAATCTCACACTCAAGAGCGTTCTGAATTAAAAAAGCAAGCTGACGAGGCTAAGTCAGAAGCTGCTAAGACACGCCTTGCTTATGCTGACCTTGAGCGGAAAAATGCCGAGTTAGCACAGAGGAGTGCTGAACTAGAAAAGAAGAATGCTGACTTGGCTTCAAGGCTGTTGGAAGCAGAGAACAGGGCTGCCCTAGCCGAGGGCAATGTGGAGTGTGCTATCAAATTTGCGGAGGAAGCCCGCAAGCAATTATCTGAGGCGGAGGCTGATATTCAGGGTTTCGGCGAACTAATGATTGAATTATTCGCACATATCATCCGTCGCCGAAACATTTCTTGGATCGAAGATTACCCATCCACTCTAGTTCAAGTATGGAATCAGATTATTGAGTGGGAAAAAGAGGAGCTCAAAGTCGATTCTATCGATGAGGATGAGCTTATGGAAAAATACTTGAGGGATGATAAACCGGAGCGCCTAGCTGAAGGGCGCCGCCTCATTGCTGAGGCCATGGAAGAAGAGAGACGGAAGTCTAAACAGAAAACTGTTCTCGAAGCTGGTTCCTCTTCTTCCGCCCCTGCGACTTCTGAAGTAGAGGGGTATGACCCTGAAAATCCGGGAATTCCCCGAACAACTCTGCTATCCCCCATTCCTGAAGCAGCATCAGAGGTAGTAGTCACCCCTGCCGAGAAGTCTTCGGAAGGTATCCCTACCTTTTCTCCTCAATTTGTCAAGGCTATTTCTACCTTTTGCCACGTGATTGAGCAATCGATGAAAAACCCATTGTTTTCGCCTGAGTTGATAACTGTTGCTTCTCATTCTGTAGGTGTTGAGCCATCCGAAAAGACAGATGTGACTCAGGGAGCCACCGCCAGGACAAAGCCAGCAGAAAAGGCCAAAAGAGGGGAGGACAAGGCTGCTTCTATAGACTTGGGAGAAGGAAGTGAGCCGACTAAGGCCGCCACTCCCCAGGATGAAGAAATGATAGCAGCTTTAAGGGATGACGGCGGTGACGGGGGTCAGGAAGAGGAACCAGAAGTTGCAATAGTCGGGGAGTCAAAAAGTGCTGATAATGTTACTTTGGCTGCAATGAAAGCTGATCAAGACAAACGTTTGCAATTAAAAGCCGAAGAACTAGACCCTGAAGCCCTCAAGCCCCTCGCAGTTGTGGATGCGGGATCAAGGTTAGTTGTTAAGCTCTCAACTAGATCTATTACAGAGGAACTCACTAAAAAATCTTCTCTTGATTCCAGCGCTCCGCCCTCCGGGAAGAAGTCTACTGGCTCCAGCACCGTACCTTCAGGAAAAAAGAAGTCAAAACGAATCTTGACAGAGGCTAAGAAAGAAGCAAAGGATGCGGAGAAAGCCGCCAAGAAGTCCAAGGCTCACTCGAAATCTAAATAGTGGATTGCCTTGTGTCGTTTTAGCATTTGGTGAACCAACAATTGCTGCTACAAGAGCGGCTCTTGCACCTTCTTTTTTAGCTACTCTCCTGTACAAATTCATTCGTTCGTAAATAAATAAAAAATAATTCATTTTCTGCAATGTCTGTTTGTCAGTAGTTCTGCACTTATGTAAAAATGCATGTCTTACTATAGTTATGAAATGAAGTTACGGAGGGAGGAAATATGCGTAAACATATATATGCCCCCAGTCAATTCTCACAAATTATTTAATGCTTAATCAAACAATCTGAATGCTCCCGATTTTCTGACGGGATAGCATTTCCTGTGTCGTCAGTGCCTGTCGTTTTTTCTGGCATTTCTTTTTTACTCTCTCTCTCTCTCTGGAGAGTTAGAGTTCGAGCTCAGCAATCTATTCATTCCCCGGTCTCTCAGCGGGGAAGAATTTCTTTCTCAGCGCTCAGTCGGAGACGCTTTTATACTCTCTCTCTCTCTCTGGAGAGTTAGAGTTAGGGAAAGAATTTCCTTTTCAGCGCTCAGTCGGAGACGCTTTTATACTCTCTCTCTCTCTCTCTGGAGAGTTAGAGTTAAGAATGTCGTTTTCTCATTCTTTTATGTCTTGTCGCACAAGTAGTCGCTGTGCTTTTTCTTATGTTTAAACTGTCTTTAACCTTTTCAGGTTTTGAATCATCCTGTATTCCATAATCACAACAGAATAATTAATGAATGTATATACGTAATGCATAAAAGTAAATAACACACAATATTTTTATAGTGGTTCGGCTAAGTCGTAGCCTACATCCACTTTATAGTCCTTTATTCATATCGTCAGATTTTCCCAAGGCAAGTCGTGCCTTATTACAGAGTTCATAAGAAAAATAACAAAAAGTACAACATTTCTAATCCAAATATCGCATTAAGTGTTGGGCATTCCATGCTCTAGGGACTTCTTCGCCATCTACGGTCGTTAACTTGAAGGTTCCTTTTTCAAGTTTCCGTTGGATGACAAAGGGTCCTTCCCATTTTGGACCGAGGTGAGGAAGGGATGGAAAGACTCTCTTTAGCACCAAATCTCCTGGTTCAAAAGTCCTGAGGTGAACTTTTTTGTCGTAATAGCGTGCCATCTGACGTCGATGTCTTACCGCACGCAAATCTGCTTCGTCCCTTTTTTCTTCGACTTCATCAAGAGACTCAAGTAAGAGCGCCCGATTCGTCATCGGGTCGTAATATGCCACCCTGTGGGAAGGAACTTCCAGTTCAACTGGAATTACTGCTTCTGAGCCAAAGGAGAGAGAGAAAGGGGTATGACCGGTGGCCGTCTTAAATGTTGTTCGATATGCCCACAAAGCTAGGGGCAATTCGTCAACCCATTTTGCCTTTGCACGCTCTAACCGTTTCTTGAGGATGGATTTTATTACTTTGTTTATTGCCTCTACTTGCTCGTTCGACTGCGGATAGGCAACTGCAGTATATCGCTTGTCAATCTTATACTTCTGGCAGAAATTTCTGAATTCAGTACTATCAAATTCGGTTCCGTTGTCAGTTATAATCGTCCTTGGGATCCCAAATCGGCATATAATATTTCTGACCACGAAACTTATCACCTTTCTTGCCGTGATCTTGGTCAAGGGCTCAGCTTCCACCCACTTCGTAAAATAGTCCACGGCCACTATTGCATATTTCGCTCCTCCTTTAGCAATCGGTAGAACTCCAATGATATCAATTCCCCATGTAGCAAATGGCCAAGGACTCACCATTGATTTAAGTTGGGTCGATGGTGCTCTGGGGATTTTGGCGAATCTCTGGCACTTATCGCAGCGTCGTGAATAATCAGCTGCATCTTTGTTAATTGTGGGCCAGAAGTATCCGTATCGCAATATCTTTTTTGCTAAAGTCTGACCTCCTGTATGATCTCCACACTCACCTTCGTGTACTTCTCTTAGTACACGCTTGATGTCGTCGTGTGCTATACATCGTAACAGGGGCATAGAAAATCCTTGCCTATAAAGAGTATCATCTTGTATGACATATCTGGTAGCCTTGCAAACTACAGCCCTTCTTTCACTCTTCTTTGATGGGAGTGTTCCATCCTTAAGGAAGTTCTTAATCGGGGTCATCCACGACTCCTTCTCCGGTTCCGTTTCAAAAGCGAACTCAACTTCCATTGACTCAAAGCTTGGCGATTCCAATGTTTCAATTGGAATTATTTCAGTCTCTTCTGGATTGTCGGAACTAGCCAGCTTTGCCAGCCTATCCGCCTTCTGGTTTTCAGCTCTTGGGATATGTGTTATGTTGTACCGCTCCAAGCTACTCAATATCTCTCTCACTTTCCTGAGGTAGGCGATGAGTCGAGGTCCCCGAGCCACAAATTCCTCTCGCACTTGGCAAACAACGATTTTAGAGTCACAGAATATGTCTAACATTTTTACTCCGAGGTCTTTGGCAAGCTTCAGCCCGGCAATCAGGGCTTCATATTCAGAGTCATTGTTAGTCGCCAAAAATTCTAATCGTAGAGCATAATATAACGACCGTCCTTCGGGGGTGACTAAGACGATTCCAGCTCCGGACCTTCGATCGTTCTTGGCTCCATCTGTGTATAGTTTCCACGAATCTATCTTTAACTCATCCTCGGATCTAACCACTTTGTCATCGATTACTTCCTCCTCTGGGATGGTGAATTCCGCAATAAAGTCTGCCAGAGCTTGCCCCCTGATCGACTTTCGTGGTTGAAAATTCAAATCAAACTGACTTAATTCTATATTCCATTTGATCAACCTTCCCGATGCTTCGGGTCTCTGCAACACCTGCCTCAAAGGCTGGTCGGTGTATATGGTTATTGGATGAGCTTGGAAATAGTGATGAAGTTTTCAAGATGCAATTAGGAGGCTGTAAGCGAGCTTCTCAATCTTTGGGTAATTGCGCTCTGCCGCTGCTAATTTCTTGCTTACATAATACACTGGCCTTTGTACTTTGTCTTCTTCTCGAACCAGGGCTGTGCTAACGGCGTGAGCCGAGACTGCCAAGTAAACAAACAATTCCTCGTGATCTACTGGCTTTGACAAAATCGGCGGTTTCTCAAGCAGTTCCAATAAATTTCGAAAGGCCTCAACACAGTCCGGAGTCCACTCGAAGTTCTTCTTTCCTCTTTTAATCAAATCAAAAAACGGAACGCATTTGTCTGTGGCTTTGGAGATGAATCTACTCAGCGCCGCTACTTTCCCTGCAAGACTTTGGACGTCTTTAATTCTCCTCGGCTCTTCAATATTTCTAATCGCTGCTATCTGGCTAGGATTGATTTCAATTCCTCGGGAGCTCACAATGAAGCCTAGGAACTTTCCCGATGCCACTCCAAATGAGCATTTCAGAGGATTCAATTTCATCCGATATTTTCGCAGGATACCAAACATTTCCGCCAAGTCTTGCGTATGGCTGGAGGACTGTTTCGATTTGACAAGCATATCATCCACATAAACTTCCATAGTCTTTCCTATTTTATTATAAAACATTCTGTTCACCAAGCGCTGATAAGTGGCTCCAGCGTTTTTCAATACGAATGGCATTACAACATAACAATACAATCCCAAATTTGTAATGAAGCTCGTATGTTCTTGGTCTGGCACATGCATAGGAATTTGGTTGTACCCAGAGTATGCATCCATGAAAGAGAGAAGTTCATGACCTGCTGTCGAATCTACAAGCTGGTCAATTCTGGGAAGTGGGAAACTATCTTTAGGGCAGGCTTTGTTCAAATCTGAAAAATCAATACAAGTCCGCCACTTTCCATTCGGTTTCTTTACCAAGACGGGATTCGATATCCAGTCGGGATATGTCGAATCTCGAATAAATCCATTCTGCTCCAACCTCTCCACTTCCTCTTTGAGAGCAGCCGACCTCTCTGGGCCCAGCATGCGTCTCTTTTGCTTCACAGGCGGATGTTTCGGGTTTACATTCAATTTGTGACTTATGATGGATGGCGATATCCCACACATGTCAGCGTGGGTCCAGGGAAACACGTCTAAGTTCGCCTTCATAAAGTCCGTTAGTTCTTTGGCCCGACATGGATCCAATTGAGACCCAATCCTCAAGACTCTTGTCGGATCAGCGTCATCAATGGGAATTTCCACTGTCGCTTCATTAGGAGTTGCATTCTTAGCCTCTGGTTCCTCGTCTTTTCTGGGATCCAGGTCTTCAGGTGTTCCTTTGGGCAACTCCTTCGGGGTCAATCTCTCTAATTGCTATGCCGAGCCCCCCCTTTGAGGGAGACGAGGCATCTTTACTCTCGACGTTAAGTCCTTTCATCAACATCTTTAATTCGGCCACATAGCAGGCCCGTCCGGAAACTTGATCCCCTCTCATTACTCCAGTTCCGACTTCGGTTGGGAACTTAAGTAATAAACACCAAGGGGCGATACAAACTCTGAATTCAGCAAGGGCAGGCCTCCCCAAAAATGCATTATAAGGCGAATCTACGTCCAATACTACGAACTGAAGCATCCGCACTCTTCTGCGTTCTCCTTGCCCCAAGGTCATGGGCAATTCTATGTATCCCATGGGAGCTGTTGACGCCCCGTTGAAGCCTCTGATCCATCCTTCACATGGCTTCAAATCTTCAGATTCAAGCTTCATCTGATCGAATGACTTTTTAAACAAAATATTAACGGAACTTCCGTTGTCTACTAATACCTTATGAACCAAGGCCGACCCAATGGTGGTAGTAATAACCAACGGATCATCAATGGGTGATTGGATCCCAGTATTATCTCGGCTGCGGAATACCACGTCGTCAAACATGGTCTTCTGTTGTTTTATGGGGGTGATATCTTCCAAATCATCACCTTCATTCACGTCTAGATGCTTGGCAGCATTTACATATTGATCCATTGATCTGAAACTTCGGATTGCCGGGTGAGGTCCGCCCACTATGGAGTTGATAACAATTCCTTTACCTTTCTGCTGCGCTGTAGGCTTGGGAGCAGGTAGAATCTGTTTTGGAGCCTGCTCTCCTTGCCCCCTGTCCCTCGGGGCAACCTTGTATTCATCCAACTTCCCTTCACGCAGCAGCTTCTCAATCACATCCCTCAAATGCCGACATTCATTAGTTGAATGCCCATGAGTTCCATGAAACAAACAAAATTTCCCTGTCGCCATTTCTTTCTCGGTCGAATCACGAGGTGGTGGTCTTTTGTACTGCAACACATTGTACGTATCCAGGTAAATATTTTCCAGGGTGTCGTTCAATGGTGTATAATTCTCGTAGGTTTGGAATCGGGGTCTTTTGTTAGGATCACTTCCCCTATTTCTGTTTCTTCTGTTACCGTTCGGATTACGGTTATTGTTGTTGTTACCCCCGCTTCCAGCATTGTTGTTTCCACCCTTGTTTCCCACATTTACTTCAACCTTGCTAGAACTTTCCCCAGATTGCTTCACGGCGATATTACTCTGCACATTTTTCTTTTGAAGCCGTCTCAGACTTTCTCTTTCGGTTTGCTCTGGCCTCCTCTCGCCTTAAATAAATATCGGCTTTTTCATAGAATATCTCTCTTGTGGAGGGTGTCTTCCCAGAAAGGTAATCTCCGAACTCAGATTCAGGATCGACTCCTTCCTTTAATGCCATCAAAATAGTGGGCTCATGCGGGTCACTAACCTCAGTCACAGCTTGGTTAAAACGGTCAAGATATGACCTCAAAGACTCTCCTGGTGCCTGCTTGATTCTCGATAATTCAATAACACTTTTGGATTTTCGGGCATGGAGTCGGAACTGGTTCATGAAGCGCTCGCTCAGTTCCCTGTAATTCGAAATCGAACGAGGAGGAAGTCGGGTAAACCAGAACAGCGCCACATCTTCTAAGTAGATTGGGAATGCTTTGCACTTCACTTCATCAGGGGCAGCAGCAGCATTCATGAGCCACGAGTATCGCATCAAATGCTGTCCCGGATCAGTCCTTCTGTTGTACTTATCCATCTGTGGCAAGTTAAAGCGCCGGGGAAATTGGAAGTCGAGGATATCGTCGGTGAAAGGAGTATGGCTTCGCTCAATGCCATAATCTTCATTTGTATAGTTCCGGCTCTCGGACATGATCTGGCGAACCATTGCCTGTACATCAGCATTAGTTAGGGGCCGCTCAGGTTCCCTGGCCCTAGTATCTGAGTTCCTTCTGGGCTCCTGTTCAGGAGATGCCCTTCTTCTTCGAGCTGCTTCTGCTCTATTCCGTTCCCTGCGCTCCCGGTCGATCTCGGGAGGAGGGGACTGGAGTCTTTGCCCCCGAGTGGGGTCATTGTTTCCTAGCGCTCGTGCAATATCCTCACGAGATCCCAAAGATCCAATTGTCAGCTGCTCCACATTCTGAGGTCGTTCGAGCAGCCTTCGTTCACGGGGCCTCTCTTCCTCGGAAGATGAAGACTGATCCACTGGTGTGTGACGAACCGGTGATGGAGTTCTCTGTCGACGGAGTTCGCTGATCTCCCTACTCATGAGCCTCATATTCTCCTGCATCATGAGATTAGTGCGCTCGTGGACTTTCATGGCCTCCCTTGTACTTTCAAGCATATCAAGTAGGCGCGAGAAATCCCCTTGAGTAATTGGCGCAGATGGGTTGACCTGATCACTGACCCTGGCGGCTGGAATCGGAGCATTTGTAGGGACTCGAGTAGAAGTTCCAATATCACCAAGAGTCGGATCGGATCGGAGATGGGAGGTCGGGTCGGTTCGGAGCTGGGGCGCCTGGTCGGTTCGGTACGTGGCAAGCTGCTCGGGTCGGTTCAGGTTGGGGGAATGCACTGCTTCTGAATCTCCTACCCGGATCGGATCGGAGCTCTCCCCATGATGGCGGTTCGGGTTCCCTGCATCGGTTCGTCCTGCTGCTGAACTCTGCCCACGAGACCTTGTCACAACCGCATTTTGCTGATCTTCGCCAGCTCCATTTCCTCGAACAGATTGAATTTCTTTGCCTTTTCCTTTGGCCATAATTCTTTGACAATCACTTCAACAAAAATCTAAGAGCGTAGAAACTTAAGGATTAACTTCTTTGAACTCAACGGTCCAAAAAGTAGAATGATAATCCCGGAAAACAAAGAATTCAGATGAAGTTCTCAGTGAAAGCACCAAAATGTTAGACCAAAAAGTGGTTCTAACACCCAAATTGATTAAAAGAAAATGAAAATAAGATAAAAATAAAAATGAACACACAGGGTTTATAGTGGTTCGGCGAAGAAATGCCTACGTCCACTTGTTTTTCACTATATTCACTGATTTAGTTGCAAGTACAATGAAATATTCACTCAATCTCTCTCACAACTCACTTACAATCACTCAATTGTTTGAAAACAAATAATGAAAGAAGATTTGGATTTTCCGGGATTGCTGGAATTCGGATTATGAAGGTGGTTTAACTCTCCAAGTGCCAGAAAAAAGATCCTTTTCTTTGTTTACAGACGGGGTATTTATTGGTGAGAATTCGCTCAAAACCCGATCCGGATCGGAGCCACGTGTCATCCATCCCATTAGCCTCGGGTTCGGATGGATTTCTGTGTTGACAACGCATTAGAGCAGTGGACGTTGTGGGTAGGAACTGGTCATAGTCGCTCCTAATAACAAGGCGCTCATGCAGGAAAGTGACGTGAAAAAGGGGTTCGGATCGGAAGGGTAGGTTCTAGGGGTTCGGATCGGCGCTTCCGACCCGGATAGGATTAACTTAGGACTAATTCTCTCTTCTTTGTACTCTGCTCCGCTCCGCTTCGATCTATCTCTGTAGCAATTGGGTGGCTTTCCGATCCATCTTGAAGCAGACTGCCCTCCGATCCGAACATGTGTTCTCTGTTTTCAACAGCAATAGTTCACCGATCCGAACAGAAAACTTTATCCGATCCGAACCGATACGTTGTTATGACCCGACCCGAATGATTGCAGCTGTCCGATCTAGGCTGTAGTGTCTTCTCCGATCTGAGTAGTGATGGTCTCTCCGATCCGAACCGAAGTCTTCTAATTAGAAATGCTCTTCAATGCTTGACATCTTGACTTTGTGTTGCCTAGTTCACAAAGTAGGCTAACAGTGTGTGACATATGAACTTGCAACTTTGCGATCTAATTAACATAAATCATTGGTTTTCAACTTGTCATGTGAACTTGCATTCAAATAAGAATCTAATTAAATAGGTGTCACGTGAAATGGCATAATTTAGACTTGCATAAAATATAGGCCTAAACATATTTTTATCTAGGCATAACTTCAAACACAAACTAGCATGTGACAAGTTATTACATGTCATACAAAAGTCTATTTTTGACATTAACCCAAAAGCATGAACTAGATCAAATCATGTATCCTATTATAACATGAAACTTGTAATAATCGTGTGAAACTGAATGGTATTTGGCATGGATCCCATTTACAAACTTGCAAAGAACATAAGAACATTCACATGGGATTTTATCATGTAGGCATAATGGTCTTAACATAGAACATGTGTATATAAGTCTTAACTTAGACTTAGAAAAATGTATACAACCTATGTTAAACATATAAACATATAGGTATAAATTCTAACATTAACCATATACTTGTATGTGATGTTTCTTTCATTCTAAATGTACAATAGGACCAACATCAAGTCAACTATACCACAAACATCCCAATACCATTCACAACACAATCATTTCAATACATAGATATGAATTAACATCGTCGTTATACAATAGCACAATTCCATTTCCATTTTACATCGAATCAAGTCTTAATTTTATTCTCATCGGAAAAATCACTATATTTACAACAAACGACGGTCTTGTTTTCTGATTTCTGAGTTCTGAATTTGCAATGCTTTCCTTTGGGTAGATAAACGTTGTTTGAATCATGTTTTTACTTTAGTTTTGCTCGTCTCTTAGCTTTTTCTAACTGACGGCTACTCTTAGTTTCCTCCCAGCAGCATGATGGCTCTAGTTCTATTTTATTTGTGTGAATTTAGGTTGAGTGTTGGGTTGTATTTATAGAATTTCAGATTGATTTGAGCCGTCAGATGATCATAGAGTGAATCCAGACCATACACACCAAGAGAAGCCAATCAGAAAGTGACAAATCAGCCCTAGTGACACACCAGAGCTCAGGAATTCGACCAGAACCCGACCAGGCTAGCCAGGGCCTGACCAGGTCGACTGAGCAGGTCGACCACATGGTTGACCTGGTTACGCAGGTCGACCTGGGTCCTGGGCAGGAAAATTCCCGCCCAACCCAGTTTGGGTCTGTTTTCGAATTTCGAACCGTTTGAATTTTAAATTGAATTCTGAAACTTCGAAAGGTCATAACTCCTTCATACGGAGTCCGATTTATGCAAACTCGGCCTCTATCTCAAGCAGAATTCCGAGATGAGCGCAATGGCGTAACCCGTTTCCCTTAATTCTTTCATTTAGAATTAATTATACTTTAATTTGTTAATTTATTTTCAATAGAAAATTCGGGGTGTTACAGTGTCCTTGTCCTCGACTTAGTTCGAGCTCATATAGATACTAAAATGGGGTACTGGTTGAAAAGGGTCCACTCATTTGACACAAGCTTCCCTCCTAAGCTTGATCCCCACTACGAATTCCTACTTAACCCCTCTTTATCCCCATGTCTAATCACGTGTCTCATCTTAGTTAAGTGCTTTTATTATGTTTCACATGCTACCCATGTTAGCCACTTAACCCTTTATCATCCCCATGTCTAATCACATGTTTTATCTTGGTTAAGTGTTCATTAATTTATTATAACCGTAATCTTGCAAGACCCCACACATTAGATTTCCGTTTTGCGGTTGCTGGATATGCCAGGCGGTTACGGGCAGGCTTATACCGCAAACCGAATCTAACCTCGTGTCTTTGCATTATTACGCATATAATTTCTGCCTTTGACCTCTCACATTAGACCGCCGTTTGCGGTTGCTGGATATGCCGGGCGGTTTTGGGCAGGCTTCTACCGCAAACCAAGTCTAACCTCGTGACTTAGGCGTTCATTATCTCTTCTTTTCTACAAACCCAAATTCAAGTTCTGACTTATTACATATATTCAATTGCCCATAATTTCCAATTCAAGTTACGTTTAAAATTCCAATCCAAGCCGTGCCTATAATTCCATGTTTATAAATTGTACCAATTTTGTGCCCCAAATCAATTACATGATTACAAATCAATTTATGCCCAACTACATATTATTCAATATTTTCTCAAACTTTTCCCAATCGTTCCAACGTTATTCGTACGCAAACCTCAACGCAATATGTTAGGCTCGAAGTTTGCCTAATCTCATAAAGAAAAAGAAGAAGGGAAGAGAATCATGACAACAAAATTGGCATAAAATAGGCATATGAAATATGAACTGGCATATAACAATAAAATAGATCCAATAGGCATATGATAACCGTAATTTGGGTATGAATCTGAAAGATAAGAAATCTACAAAACTTGATATGATTCGTCTTACTTACAGGCATGATCATTAAATCCAATTTACAATCCTATCACAATTACTTTTTAATTATATGTGAAAGTAACATAGACTCACATCGACAAGATTTAGGAGAGAGGATAGATCTGAATTCTGATTTCTGAATTTGATTAGCTAAACCGTTGTTGTAGAATTTGATTCTTATCTTCTAATTTGAATACTCTTATTTTGATTTGCTTTGGTGGAGAAGAAAGGCCAGGTTAATTTAGATTTGAGCAGCATGGAGGCGCCATGGATTAGTGTAATGAAATTAGGGTTAGGTTTAGGTGTCTATTTATAAGAGTACTAGGTGTATTAGGAGCTTTAGATTAAACTAGGAACCATCTGAACCATCCAAACCAGAAAAACATGTCATCCAGCCAATCCCAGAAGGACACAACAACCCTAGACCACCAAAACACGTCAGCCAGATCTGGGCAGATGGGGGTCGACACCCCCTATGGGAGGTCGACACCCATTTCGACACCCGGGGGGGGGGGGGGGGTCGACACCCACGAACGGGAATTTTCCCGCTCAGCCCATTTCGCTGATTTTGAATTTTGAATTTTTTATTATTATTTAAATAAATTCTGTTTTAAACTGGAATCTTCTAAGCTTCATAACTTCTTCATATGATCCCAGATTTACACAAACTCGGACTCTATTCCAAGCAGAATTCCCAGACAAACATAATGGCATAGCCCGTTTCCCTTAATTCTTCTTATAAAAATTAAGTATTCTTTAATTATCTCTTATGTTATGTTTTAAAATTACGGGGTGTTACATTCTCCCCTCCTTAAAGGATTTCGTCCCCGAAATCTTCAAGTTAAGAAGAATGTATCCAACCATCCATCACCCATCTACTCATCCATCATTGACAAACATCCATTGTCCTTAAAATATTTCTAACGTTATATGAACATATGCAAAAGTATGTGTATGTGTCCCCTATCTAATGCACAGATCAGGTGGACTACTGATTCAGTTGACCTCCTTAATGCGGAACATGATAGTGCCATGCGACCATTATGTATGCAAAAGAATCCTAATGGTACATATCATCTCTATATGAGTGCACAACCATTCATTCAAATACAGCATCAATATGATAACACATTCAATATACATCCATTAACTTAAACATGGACACTCATTCATATGCAATACGAAGGTGATTGAGCCGATCTAGTGCCAAATGTGTGTGTAAACGCATCCACGAGAAACCATTAGCAAACACTTACATCCACTTGCATCCACCAAACATAACATGTCCCAAACACATGTTTACAACCATAGGATATTTTTACCTAAAGATCGAAGACATAGTCGAGAGGATACACTAAACAATAGAACAAGTATAAACAAAGCGGTAGAAAAAGGAGAAGTTAAGAACATACCCTCAAAAAGGAAAGGGTACGTCGCACGCATCTTGTCTTCCGTTTCCCAAGTCGCGTCTCCTTGATCATCTCCCCACTGGACTTTAACCAACTTGACCTCTCGATTGCGTAACTTTTTGACCTCCAATCCAAGGATGCATGTAGGAACTCGTGTAATCGTGGCATCTTGCTCTACTTCCGCTTCTCTAAGCATGCTCGGCTCTAATACTTCTGCGGTATCATGTAAACACTTCCTTAAATGCGACACATGAAATACGTCATGAACACCACTAAGCTTCTTAGGCAAATTCTGTAACACCCCACGTCCATTAATATCACTCACAAAGGGAATGCATTAACTTCCATGGAGCGTATTTAGTGTATAGAACAAAATATAACAAGACATATATAAATAATGGTACTTGAAAGTTTTAAAACAACTTTTATTGCAGCGGAGAAATAGTTTGATTACAGCAACTTCATAAACCAAGTACACTTAATATCCATCTTGATAAATTGTTTCAAAGTAAATAAAATAAAAAGCATAAACCCCAATACAAGTAGCCATAAAAGAGATGAGCTGAACTTTACTTTTAGCAATCCAAGCACTTCCAAAAGAGAGAGAAAGAGATCTAAGATCAAGCTCCACTAGTACTAGTCCCACCCTGAGAACCTGGGGGGTGAGGGGAGGGGAGAAAGGAAGAAAAGAGGCGAAAACAAGGGGGTCAAACATAAAGTCTGGCGAGTATGATAACTTTAACAATATAATTATTAAAGTAACTAGGACAAGGCATAAACAGGTAAGATAAGATATGACCATGAAACAAGTGGGCATGACAAAGGAAATAAGAGGAATATTCTGGCGTTAATCTCGTTCCTAATCACTAACGGATAATTACTATACAGCACCACCACTAGTCACCCTAAAAGTTGATCCCGCCTACAGAACTTAATAATGATAATGGTAGTTCGTGTACCCCTAGCTACCTTCATAGGTGTCGTCTTCCCCAATCTCCACTAGTTGTACCCACTACCCCCATTCGATCGGCTCCCTAACCCGTAGATACCCGTGCTGGTCCCACAGTGGGGTGTATCACTCCCCAAAGTGGCAACCCGATACCACTAAAGATGCACGGCTTATATCTACACGATGCAACAACGTCTTACCTACCAGCCCGGGCCCACGCACGCACATGACCCCGTTGGACTTGCGTTGCCACCACTAACCCGGTTTGACCTCTTACAATCAGATCCAGTAAGCGTGTCCCGTCCTCGACTTGGGTCGAGCTCACAAAGATATTTAATAGGTTACTGGTTTGAAAAGCCCCCCCCCCCCCATGCATGACACAAGATTTCCACCTATGCTTGGTCCCCACTAAGGTTTCCCACTTAACCCCATTTTTATTCATGTCTTCTTACATGTTTCATCTTGGTTAAGTGCATCTAATCGTATTTCACATGCCACCCAAGGCACCCACTAAATTTCACATGCCACCCAAGGCACCCACTTAACCTCACATGTCCAACCACATGTTTATCTGGTAAAGTGTTACTTAATTCATTAGAACCGTAAACTTGTAAAGACCTCCCACATTAGACTGACATTTGCGGTTGCTGGATTTGCCAAGCGGGTCTGGGCAGTCTTATACCGCAAACGAGCCTAACCTCGTGTCTTTACAACTGTTACGCATTTAATCCATGCCTTTGAACTCTCACATTAGACTGGCATTTGTGGTTGCTGGATTTTCCAGGCGGGTCCAGGCAGTCTTACACTACAAAAGAGTCTTACCTCGTGTCTTTTGCAGTTTATTATTACACATCTTTATTTAAACCCGAATTGGATTAATATCCCTATTCAAATTTGTCAATAAATTCCAAATTTATTTATGTCCATAATTATATCTTAAAATTATGTCCGTAAATACCAATTATGCCAATTAATGTCTCAAATTAATTATATGCCTTTTTAAGGCCATTTTTGGCAATTCACAATTTTATGTATATTCAATATTATCCCATCATCCTCACGCTATTCGTACGTTTTCATATGACATATGTTAGACTCGCAAATAGTCTAACTTATAAAAAGAAAAACAACATCACATAACACATAAAATAGATCTAAGGATCATGACATAAGATTATGTAGCCAATAACTTGCATATGAATTTCATTCAAACTAGCATATGATACAAAACTAGCGCAGGTTATGGGCATAAACTTGCATAACTTATGTACTGCTATAGATCCAAACATAAAGGTGTGAACTTGCATATGGATCTAAACATAAAGATGTAATCTTGCTTATGGATCTAAACATAAAGATGTAATCTTGCTTATGGATCTAAACATAAAGATGTAATCTCACATAAACTATCATATGCATATACATGTTTCACATATATTTTAACAACCCAAACTTGCATAAGATTCATATAAGAATATATGATCCAATCACCACAAACTTACATAAGATATATGATTCAACTTGCATAGGATTCACATAAGAACTAACATATGATCCAACTTGCATAAAATTCACATAAGAACTAACATATGATCCAACTTGCCTAAAATTCACATAAGAACTAACATATGATTCAACACCACAAACATACATATAATTTACATCACATGGTTCAAAATAATATTCTTATGATCCCAATTATATCTTATCATAATTAAATTAATGAATTATTTTGTGAAAGCTATCATACTCACAATCAAAAAGAATAGTCTTGTCTTTCTGGAATTTGTATTCTGAAATTGAATTGCTTGCCTTTGATGTAGACTTAGTTGTTATTTAGATTTGATTTGATTTTGATTCAAGCCTCTATCTTGCTTTAGGGTTGAAAGTGTATGGCGGCTACTCTAGGTTCTCCATTGACGGCATGACGGCTTTTGGTATGAATTTGTGTGATTAGGGTTAGGGGTTTAGGGTGTTTTTATAGAAGATTAATTAATTACGAGCCGTCGGATTAACCTAGGAATAACCAGAACCATTTTAAATAGCCACCTAAGCCCTAGTGACTCAGCAATGACTCACTGTTCGGATCAGAACACTCCAGAAATCTGTGCAGGCCTTTAGCCCGACCTGGGCGCACTTGGCAGGTGCGCCAGTGCATTTTTGTATTGGCGCACTTCACAAGTGCGCCAGTGCATTCTGGCCTGTTTCTGGTTTTTCTGCCTAACTTCGTTCGTCCATATCTCCTTCGTACAATGTCCGTTTTACGTAAACTCGGACTCTATCTCAAGCAGAGTTTCGAGACGAACGCAATGGCGCAGCCTGTTTCCCTTAATTCCCACATTTGAAATGAAGTATTCTTTAATTTGTTAACTTTAATATTTAAAATAACGGGGTGTTACATTCTCTCCTCCTTAAAGGATTTCGCCACCAAAATCTCCAAGTTAAGGAGAATGCACATCCTAACATCCAATCATCCATCTACTCAACCATCAAACATAGGCATCCATTGTCCTTACAAGATTTCTAATGTTGTATGAACATATGCAAGAAGTGTGTGTATATGTTCCTTATCTAAAGAAAAATCAGGCGGTCTGCAGGTTCAGTTGACCTCCATAATGCAAATCATGATAGTGCCATGCGTCCATTATGTATGCGAAAGAATCCTATCGATACATATTATTTCTACATGTGTGCACAACCATTCATCGAAATGCAGCATCCATATGATAACACAACCATTATACATCCATTAATTTAAATATGCACACACATTTATACGCAATATGAAGGTGATTGATCCGATCTAGTACCTAAGGTGTGTGTACATGCATCCACGAGCAACCACTAGCAACCACTTGCATCCATTTGCATCCATCAAACATAACATGTCTCAAACACATGTTTGCAACCATTGGGTTCTCCCTAACTAAAGATCGAAGATGTCATCGCAAAGATAATACTAAAAGATAGGACAAGTATCAACAAAGCAGTAGAAAAAGGAGAAAATAAAACATACCCTCAAAAAGGTAAGGGTATAACGTACGCATCTTATCTTCCGTCTCCCAAGTCGCATCTCTTTGATCATCTCCCCATTGCACTTTGACCAACTTGACCTCTTTTTTGCGAAGCTTTTTGACCTCCGATCCGAGAATGCGTGTAGGAGCTCGTCTGATCGTGGCATTGCGCTCTACTTCCACTTCTTCGAGCGTGCTCGGCTCTACCACTTCCGCCGTATCATGCAAACACTTATGCAAATGCGAAACGTGAAACACGTCATGAACTCCACTGAGCTTCTCTGGTAACTTTACTCTATACGCCATCTGCCCTATCCTCTTGTAATTGGAAAGGGTCCTATGAACCTTGGTGCCAACTTCCCTACTGATCCAAAGCGGACTGTGTTTCTCAACAGTGACACCTTAACAAAAACCATGTCCCCAACATTGAACTCAAGATCAGTTCTTCTCCTATCAGCATATGACTTCTGTTAGTCCTGCGCCGTCTTCATTTGCCTTCGAATCATGTCTATCTTCTCCGAAGTCTCCCTAATCATGTCGGGTCCATGTAAAATCTTGTCCGTGGATTCCCACCAACAAGTAGGTGATCGGCATGGTCATCCATAAAGAGCCTCAAAAGGTGCCATGCCAATGCTAGCTGAAAACTATTATTATATGAGAACTCCACTAGTGGAAGATATTCTTCCCATGTTCCTCTAAAGTCTAGGATGCATAGCCTTAGAAGGTCTTCTAGAATCCGATTTACTCTCTTGGTCTAGCCGTCTGTCTAAGGATGATAAGCGGTACTTAAGCATAATTGCGTTCCAACTGCTTCTTGGAAGCTTTTCCAAAATTCGCTCATGAAAATGGGATCTCTATCGCTCACAATGCTAGAGGGTATGTTGTGCAACCAGACTATCTCTCGAAGGTAAACGGATGCTAACCATGCGGCGGTCCTTCTACTTTTAATGGGAATAAAATGGGCACTTTTAGTAAGTCGGTCTACTATTACCCAAATCCTCGTACTACCCTTCCTTGATCTTGGTAACCCATCTACAAAATCCAGGGAAACGCTTTCCCATTTCCAAAGCGGAATCTCTAAAGGGTGGAGCAAACCTCCGGACTTCTTTTGCTCCGCCTTGACTTGCTGGCACACTAAGCATCTAGCAACGAACTCGGCCACATCCTTCTTCATTCCGGCCCAAAAGAAAACTCACTTCATATACCTATACATCTTACTACTACCGGGATGTATGGTCATCTTAGAGCGATGTGAGTTTTCAAGAATTGCCTTCTTCAAACTCTCGTCTTATGGTACGCAAAGTCTTCCATCTCTACGTAGCCAACCTCTCTCATCTATAGCATATCTATTCATATGACCTGAGGACTCCCCTCCTATAAGCTTGCCTACTATCTCAACCAATTGTGGGTCGTTTCGCTATGCCTCTCCAACTCGACCCAAAAGTGTAGGTTGCACCTCTAACGATGCCAATAATCCGGGTACATAATCGACAGAGGGTCTGAAGTCAAAGGAAGATATATACCCCAAACTCTGCTGCTCTACGAACAAAGGACTTAAAGTTAACTTCTTTCTACTTAAGGCGTCAGCTACAACGTTACCCTTGCAGGGGTATATGCGATCTAGAAATCGTAGGATGCCAAAAACTCCATCCATCTCTATTGCCTCAAGTTTAGGTCCTTCTGAAAGAATAAGTACTTTAGCGACTTATGGTCTGTATACAACTCAAACCTCTCGCCAGGCAAATAATGAGGCCATGACTTAAGTGCAAAAACTATGGCCGCCAACTCTAAGTTGTGGGTAGGGTAATTTTTCTCGTGGGCTTTCAACTGCCTTCCACCATAGCATATCACCCTTCCCTCTTGCATTAAAACTGCGCCAAGCCCTGTCCCACAAGCATCGGCAGTGAATGTCTTACTCCCGTCTGGCAAAACTAAATCTGGAGCTGTCGTCAAAGCCCTCTTCATACATTGGAAAGCATCGTCACAGTCAACGTCCCAAGAATAAGTCAAGTTCTTCTTCGTTAATCGAGTGAGAGGGGCTGATATCTTCGTGAAGTCCTTAATGAACTTCCTATAATAGCCAGCTATCCCTAAAAAGCTTCTTACTTCTGTTGCGTTTTTAGGAGTTTTCCAATCTTGGATTGCCACCACCTTGGCAAGATCCACAGCTATCCCTTCCTTAGAGACCACGTGTCCTAAGAACCTCACTTCTTTTCTCCAAAAATGGCACTTGGAGAACTTAGCTTTTAGCTAATGCGCTCTTAGGGTCTCTAAGACTTCCCTAAGATGTAGGGCATGCTCTTCTTCATTTTTTTAGAGAAAACCAGAATATCGTCTACAAAGACTACCACAAACTTGTTTAGAAACTCCCTAAACACCCTACTCATTAAGTCAACAAAGTATGCGGGTGCATTCATCAAACCAAAAGGCATTACAAGCCACTCAAAGAAACTGTCAGGAGTTCTAAAGGCAGTCTTATCGATGCTATCTTCAGCCACCCTTAGCTGATGAAACCCTGTAGCTAAATCCAGTTGCGAGAAAACTGAAGCACCCACCAACTGATCGAATAAATCGTCTATCCTTGGCAGTGGGTGTCTGTTCTTATTTATTAGCTTGTTCAGCTCTCTATAGTCCACACACAATCTAAGTGAACCATCAGCTTTCGTAGCAAAAACAACTGGAGCACCCCACTCCGAAATACTTCTTCTTATGAACCCCTTCTCAAGAAATTCTTTCACTTGCTTACTGAGTTCTCTTCTCTCTCTCAGAGCCATATGGCGCACTAGTAATGCAACTGGCTTTGCATTATCTACTAGATATATTCGAAAGTCTATCTCACGCCTCGAGGGTAAACGTCGAACTTCATTGAAGACGTCACTATATTCACGGACCACACGAATAGATTTCAAATCATCATTGGATGCGTCTAGGGATTCTAGGAAGCTAAGCATTACCGGACCTCTAGGGTCACAAGAAATATCAAGGGTCTTTCCACAACGAGTCTACAATCTAACTACCCTTCTTTCACAATCTAGGACGACACTGTATCTAGTTAGCCAATCCATACCTAGAATCAAGCTGTAGCCCATGAAGCCAAGAACAAAGGCGTTGCATTCAAACCTAATGCCCAAGATAGACACTCTAAAATCCAGAAAAATTATAGAAAGATGAGCCAAACCACCAATAGGATTTGAGACTACTATGGGATCCGTAACTAGACTAGTATTTAGGTGCAGTGTTTCAACTAATGAAGCAGATACAAACGAGTGTGAAGCGCCATAGTCAAACAAAGTATGAACAGGATGATCAAACAGAAAAACTAAACTTTCAACAGAAATGTTTCTACCTCTCTCCTGTCCTGGTGCCATGAGAGCCTGAATCTACCCTCTTGCCTGCCCTGGTGCCATGAGTGCCTGAAGCTGCCCTCCAGAAGTTCTTTGCCCTTGCTCCTGTTTCCTTGGGCAGTCCTTAACTAGATGACCTGCCTCTCCACAGTGAAAACAACCAGTCTTCTTTTTCCTACAGTCTTTACTCAGATGGCCTGGTGTCCCACAATTAGAGCACTTCTTCTTTCCTTTTCGATTATTGTTCTTCCCGCCTTTCTTGTTTTGCTGTTGTGGTTTCTTTTGGTCCCCTTTCTTCTCCAGTGCCTTATTAGCATTAGCACCTTTCTCTTCCTCATGCATAAGCGCCATGTCAACCAACTTCTCAAAGGTAGCCCCTATAGGAATGTGGGTCATAGCTATCCCATGTAGTGGCTCATTCAAACCCTTAACGAACCTTAGGGCCTTCTTCTCAGCTGTGTTTACCAATTCCAAGCCAAATCTCGCCAACTGATTGAACTTATTGACATACTCCTTTATTGATAAATCCCCTTGCTTCAACTCCAAGAATCTTTCCATATATAAATTCTCTTCTGCTCGTGAGAGAAACTTCATTTCGAACCTACGCTTGAAATCCATCCATGTCTCCATCGGACGCTCTCCGTACGTGACCTCCCACCAAAACGAGGCTTTGTTTTTCATCAACCAAGCAGCCAATTGGACCTTCCTTCCATCTTCTACTTCGAAAATACGAAATAGATCTTCCACCTCCTTAAGCCAATTTCGAGCTTCAACAAACGTCTCTGATTCGTGAAAAGGTTTCCCGCCCATTGCTCTAAAGTCTTTGCATATCTTTGCAAAAGTATCAACATGGGGAGGAGGAGGAGGAGGATTTGCTGGGCCTGCGACATTGGCTCTAGCTTCCAGATGCCCTCTAAACCATCCTGGTATCGGTATCCCCTCGGGTATCTCAGGAATTCCAGATATGCTGAAAAGAAAATAAAGAGATTTAAAACAGAGAATTCAAAAGAAAGATATATGGCTCTTGGGGGTTATGTTTTTTTTTGAAGGAAAAGGTAGTGAATCAACATGATTCATGCCTAAAATATATAACATCCATCAAGTAACATAGAGTAACAGTGCGTGTATATACAACATATGTACAACCAAAACAGGTCATCGCTACATACGGCCGTACAAAAAGGAACCATACATCATAATTACATAGCTTTAAACATAACAGTAAAACAGCAAAAGGCCAGTGAACCCGTGAACATCATCTTCAAGCATGTGGACCAGTGATCCTCCCCCGCTTGCGCACTCGGTCTGCGATGCTTTCAACATGTCTTTTGCGCTCCATGCTTGCCCAGTCATAAACAAAATTAAGGATAGAGTAAATAATACTGTTAGGAGCTTTCAATTTGCGGTTAAATTTTCTAGAGTTGCGTTCATGCCAAAGCAACCAAGTGTAAGCAAAGTTCAACAAAGCGAAAAGAAGACTATCATGAGAGGCATGCAAGGTCGGGTAAATTGAATGCCAGAAAACAAATTGATCAGCAATGAAGTCACTCCAGTGCAAATCAAGGTAAAGCGCAACCAAACATTTTGTCCAAATATAAAAAGCAAAGTCGCAAGCCAAAAATAGATGATGATAGTCCTCGTCGTCATGACCACAAAAAACACAGCCATCCATAACATGCACACCTCTTTGACGAATTCTGCTAACCGTATTCAATCTACCATGTATCACCTCTTGGGGGTTATGTTTTAAAAACAAACTTTTCTCTTGAAAATACTTTCCTTAAAACATAAGTATTTCTTTATAAAATGCTTTTTGAAAAATAGTTTTTCAAAATTCATATCTGGTCTGGTAACCATCAGCTCTGATACCACGTGTAACACCCCACGTCCATTAATGTCACTCAAAAAGGGAATGCATTAACTTCCATGGAGCATATTTAGTGTATAGAATAGAATATAACAAGACAGATATAAATAATGGTACTTGAAAATTTTAAAACAACTTTTACTGCAGCGGAGAAATAGTTTGATTACAACAACTTCATAAACCAAATACACTTAATATCCATCTTAATAAATTGTTTCAGAGTACATAAAATAAAAAGCATAAACCCCAATACAAGTAGCCATAAAAGAGATGAGCTGAACTTTACTTTCAGCAATCCAAGCACTTCCAAAAGAGAGAGAAAGAGATCCAAGATCAAGCTCCACTAGTCCTAGTCCCACCCTGAGATCCTGTGGGGGGGAGAAAGGAAGAAAAGAGGCGAAAACAAGGGGGTCAGACATAAAGTCTGGCGAGTATAATAACTTTAACAATATAATTATTAAAGTAACTAGGATAAGGAATAAGCTGGTAAGATAAGATATGACCATGAAACAAGTGGGCATGAAATAGCAAATAAGAGGAATATTCTGGCATTAATCTCGTTCCTAATCACTATAGGATAATTACTATATTGCACCACCACAAGTCACCCTAAAAGTTGATCCCGCCTACAGAACTTAATAATGATAATGGTAGTTTGTGTACCCCTAGCTGCCTTCATATGTGCCGTATGCCCCTATCTCCACTAGTTGTACCCACTACCCCCATTCGATCGGCTCCCTAACTCGTGGATACCCGTGCTTGTCCCACAGTGGGGTGTATCACTCCCCAAAGTGGCAACCCAGTACCACTAAAGATGCACGGCTTATACGTACACGATGCAACAACTTCTTACCTACCAGCCCGGGCCCACACATGCACATGACCCCGTTGGACTTGCGTTGCCACCGCTAACCCGTTTTGACCCCTTACAATCAAATCCAGTAAGCGTGTCCCGTCCTCGACTTGGGTCGAGCACACAAAGATACTTAATGGGTTACTGGTTTGAAAAGGGCCCCCCATGCATGACACAAGCTTTCCATCTATGCTTGGTCCCCACTAAGGTTTCCCACTTAATCCCATTTTTATTCATGTCTTCTTACATGTTTCAACTTGGTTAAGTGCATCTAATCGTATTTCACATGCCACCCAAGGCACCCATTAAATTTCACATGCTACCCAAGGCACCCACTTAACCCCCCATGTCCCACCACATGTTTATCTGGTTAAGTGTTACTTAATTCATCAGAACCGTAACCTTGTAAAGACCTCCCACATTAGACTGGCATTTGCGGTTGCTGGATTTGCCGGGCAGGTCCGGGCAGCTTATACCGCAAACGAGCCTAACCTCGTGTCTTTAAAACTGTTACGCATTTAATTCGTGCCTTTGACCTCTCACATTAGACTGGCATTTGTGGCTGCTGGATTTGCCGGGTGGGTCCGGGTAGTCTTACACCACAAAAGAGTCTAACCTCGTGTCTTAGGCGGTTTATTATTACGCATCTTTATTTAACTCCAAATTGGATTAATATCCCTATTTAAATTTGTCAATAAATTCCAAATTTATTTATGTCCATAATCATCTCTTAAAATTATGTCCATAAATACCAATTATGCCAATAAATGTCTCAAATTAATTATATGCCTTTTTAAGGCCATTTATGGCAATTCACAATTTTATGTATATTCAATGTTATCCCATCATCCCCACGCTATTCGTACGTTTTCATATGACATATGTTAGACTTGCAAATAGTCTAACTTATAAAAAGAAAAACAACATCACATAACACATAAAATAGATCTAAGGATCATGACATAAGAGCCAATAACTTGCATATGAATTTCATTCAAACTAGCATATGATACAAAACTAGCATAGGTGATGGGCATAAACTTGCATAACTTATGTACTGCTACAGATCCAAACATAAAGGTGTGAACTTGCATACAGATCTAAACATAAAAATGTAATCTTGCTTATGGATCTAAACATAAAGATGTAATCTCACATAAACTAGCATATGCATATACATGTTTCACATATATTTTAACAACCCAAACTTGCATAAGATTCATATAAGAATATATGATCCAATCACCACAAACTTACATAAGATATATGATTCAACTTGCATATGATTCACATAAGAACTAACATATGATCCAACTTGCATAAAATTCACATAAGAACTAACATATGATCCAACTTGCATAAAATTCACATAAGAACTAACATATGATTCAACACCACAAACATACATATAATTTACATCACATGATTCAAAATCATATTCTTATGATCCCAATTATATCTTATCATAATTAAATTAATGAATTATTTTGTGAAAGCTATCATACTCACAATCGAAAAGAATAGTCTTGTCTTTCTGGAATCTGTATCCTGATATTGAATTACTCGCCTTTGATGTAGACTTAGTTATTATTTAGATTTGATTTGATTTTGATTCAAGCCTATATCTTGCTTTAGGGTTGAAAGTGTATGGCAGCTACTCTAGATTCTCCATTGACGACATGGCGACTCTTGGTATGAATTTGTGTGATTAGGGTTAGGGGTTTAGGTTTTTTATAGAAGATTAATTAATTACGAGCCGTCGAATTAACCTAGGAATAACCAGAACCATTCAGATAGCCACCTAAGCCCTAGTGACTCAGCAATGACTCACTGTTCGGATCAGAACACTCCAGAAATTTGTGTTGGCCTTTAGCGCGACCTGGGCACACTTGGCAAGTGCGCCAGTGCATTTTTGTACTGGCGCACTTCACAAGTGCGCCAGCGCATTCTGGCTTGTTCCCGGTTTTTCTGCCTAACTTCGTTCGTCCATATCTCCTTCATCGGTGTCCGTTTTACGCAAACCCAGACTCTATCTCAAGCAGAATTTCGAGATGAACGCAATGGCGCAACCCATTTCCCTTAATTCCCACATTTGAAATTAAGTATTCTTTAATTTGTTAACTTTAATATTTAAAATTACGGGGTGTTACAACTTCACTCTGTAGGCCATCTATCCAATTTTTTCTGTAATGTGGAATGACCCTACGAACCTTGGTGCCAATTTCCCTACAGATCCAAAACGAACTACATTCCTCAATGGTGACAGTTTAATAAAAACCATGTCTCCAACATCAAACTCAAGATTGGTTCATCTCTTATCAGCGTATGACTTTTGCTGGTCTTATGCCGTCTTCGTGCGTCTTCGAATCAAGTCTATCTTCTCCGAAGTTTCCCTAACTATTTCGGGCCCAAGCAAAATCTTATCCGTAGACTCCCACCAACAAGTCGGTGATCGGCAAGGTCGTCCATATAGAGCTTCAAAAGGTGCCATGCCAATACTAGTCTGATAGCTGTTGTTGTAGGGGAACTTTGCTAATGGAAGATGTTCCTCCCATGTCCGTCCAAAGTCCAAGATGCATAATCTCAAAAGATCTTCTAGAATCTGATTCACTCTTTCTGTTTAGCCGTCCGTCTGAGGGTGATAAGCAGTGCTCAAACACAATTGCATTCCTACCGCCTCTTGCAAGCTCCTACAAAACTCACTAGTGAAAATGGGATCTCGATCTCTTACGATACTAGAAGGTATGCCGTGTAGACGAACTATCTCTCGAAGATAAACAGATGCTAACCATGCCGCTGTTCTTTTACTCTTAACGGGAATGAAATAGGCACTCTTGTTAAGTCTATCTACTACTACCGAAATCCCTGTATTACCCTTCCTTGACCTCGAAAACCCGTCGACGAAATCCATGGAAACACTTCCCTATTTCCACTGTGGAACCTCTAAAGGGTGAAGCAAACCACCAGGCTTCTTTTGCTCAGCCTTGACTTGCTGGCACACCAAGCATTTAGAAACGAATTCAGCCACATCTTTCTTCATTCTGGCCCAAAAGAAAACTTGCTTTATGTTCCTATACATCTTGTCACCACTGGGATGTATGGTCATCTTAGAACGATGTGCTTCTTCAAGGATTGTCCTCGTCAAACCCTCGTCTCGTGATACGCAAAGTCTCCCATCTCTACGCAACCAACCTTTTTCATCTATAGTATACCTACTAAGATGGCTCGAAGACTGCCTTCTTATGAGCTTGTCTACTATCTCTATCAACTGTGGGTCAACTCGATGTGCTGCACCTATCTGTCCCGAAAGCGTAGGTCGTACCTCTAACGATGCTAACAAACCAAGTACATAATCGATAGAGGGTCTAAAGTCAAAGGTATAGATATACTCTAAACTCTCCCGCTCGACAAACAAAGGACTCAAAGTCAACCTCTTTCTACTCAAGGTGCCAGCTACAATGTTACCCTTGCCAGGGGTATATGCAATCTCAAAATCGTAGGATGCTAAGAACTCCGTCCAACTCTGTTGCCTTAAGTTTAGATCTTTTTAAGAGAACAAGTATTTTAGTGACTTATGGTCTGTATACAACTCAAAACTCTCACCATGCAAGTGATGGCGCCAAGGCTTAAGCGCAAAAACTATGGCAGCTAATTCTAAGTCGTGGGTAGGGTAATTCTTCTCATGGACCTTCAACTGCCTTCCACCATAGCATATCACCCTTCCCTCTTACATCAAAACTGCGTCAAGCCCTATCCCACAAGCATTGGTATATACTATGAACGGTTTACTCCTATCCTGCAAAACTAAAACTGGAGCTTTCATCAATGCCCTCTTCAAACGTTGGAAAGCATCGTCACAGTCAACATCCCAAGAAAAGGTCAAATCATTTTTCGTCAACTGTGTAAGTGGGGCTGATATCTTTGCAAAATCCTTGATGAACTTTCTGTAATAGCCCGCCAAACTAAGAAAACTTCTTACTTCTGTTGCGTTCCTAGGAATCTTCCAATCTTGGATAGCTACCACCTTCGCGGAATACACTGCTATCTCTTCCTTAGAGACCATGTGCCCTAAGAACCTCACTTCCTTTCTCCAAAAATGACATTTGGAGAACTTAGCTTTGAGTTGATGTGCTCAAAGAGTCTCTAAGACTTCCCTAAGATGTAGGGCATGCTCTTCCTAGCTTTTAGAGAATATCAAGATGTCATCCACAAAGACTACCATGAACTTGTTTAAAAACTCCCTAAAAACCCTACTCATCAAGTCTACGAAATAGGCGGGTGCATTTGTCAAACCAAAAGGCATGACGATCCATTCGAAGAAACCGTCGGGAGTCCTAAAAGCAGCCTTATCTATACTATCCTCAGCTACCCTCAACTGATGAAATCCTGTAGCTAAGTCCAACTGCGAGAAAACCGAAGCACCAACCAACTGATCAAACAAATCATCTATCCTCGGCAATGGGTGTCTGTTCTTCTTCGTGAGCTTATTCAGCTCCCTATAGTCCACGCACAATCTAAGCGAACCATCAGCCTTTGTAGCAAAAACAACAGGAGCACCCCACTCCAAGATACTTCTTCTTATGAACCCTTTCTTAAGAAACTCTTTCACCTGTTTACTAAGCTCCCTCCTTTCTCTTGGAGCCATGTGGCGCACAGCAATGCAACTGGCTTTGCATTGTCCACCAAATATATACGGAAATCTATCTCGTGTTTTGGAGGTAAGCCCCTAACATCCTCAAAGACATCTGCGTACTCATGGACTACTCGAACAAATTGTAAATCATCAATAGATGTGTCAAGAGATTCTAGGTAGCTAAGCATAACAGAACACTTAGGATCGCATGAGATATCGGGAGTATTACCCAAACTAGTCAACAGTTTAACTGCCCTCTTTTCACAGTCGAGAATGGCACCATACCTGGCTAGCCAATCCATTCCTAGTATCAACCCATAGCCCCTTAAGCCAAGCACATAAGCGTTGCATTCGAACTCAACGCCATACACATATATTCTCAAATCCTGACATAACATAGAAAGAAGAGCCGTACCCCCAATAAGATTTGAGACAACAATGGGATCCACTACTATACTAGTATCTAGGTGTAGAGACTCAACAACAGAAGTAGATGTAAAGGAATGTGAAGCGCCAGAATCAAACAAAGTACGTAAAGGATGATCGAAAAGGAAAATCAAACTTTCAACAGAAATGTTTCTACCTCTCTCTTGTCTAAGCGCCATGAGAGCATGAACCTGCCCTCCAGAAGTAGATCATGTCCTCTTTCCTTGCCCTTGTCCTTTCCTCCTTGGGCAGTCTTTAATCATATGTCCTGCCTCACCACATTGGAAGTAACCCGTCTTCTTCTTCTTCCTATAGTCCTTCTTCAAATGGCCAGGTATTCCACAATTGTGACACTTCCTTTTCTCTGAACCCTTGTTATCCTTGCCGCCCTTTTTTTCTGTTGTGCCTTCTTTGGATCCCCTTTCTTATCCTATGTCTTATCTACATTAGCACCCTTTTCCTCTTCATGCATCAACGCCATGTCAATAAGATTCTCAAAAGTAGTCCCCATTGGAATGTGTGGCACAGCCAACCCGTGTAATGGTTCATTCAGACCCTTGGCAAATCTCAAAGCCTTCTTATGTGGTGTATTAACTAATTCCATACCAAATCTTGCTAACTGGTTAAACTTGTTTACGTACTCCTTCATAGACAAACTCCCTTATTTCAAAGACAAGAACCTCTCCATGTATAATCTCTACTCCGCTTGTAAAAGAAATTTCTACTTGAACCTTCGTCTCAAGTCCATCCATGTCTCTACTGCACGTCCTTCACTAGTTACTTCCCATCAAAAGGAAGCTTCAACCTTCATTAACCAAGCAGCTAGCTGAACATTCCTTCCATCATCTATCTCAAAGATACCAAACAAGTCCTCCACTTCCTTGAGCCAATTCTGAGCCTCCACAAATGTCTCAGTCCCATAAAATGGCTTTCCGCCCATCACACGGAAATCTTTGCATATCTTAGAAAAAGCATCTACATGGGGAGGAGGAGGAGGAGCCGCTGCAGCTGGGGGAGGAGGAATGTCTGCTGGCCTACGGCAGTAGCCCTAGCCTCTAGATACCTTCTGAACCGACCTGGTATCTGTACGCCCTTGGGTATAACGGGTTCCCCAGACATGCTGAAAGGAAAAAGGAAGAGATTCAAAACAGAGAATCGAAAGATAGATATATGGCTTTTTCGAGATTACGTTTTTCATAATAAACTTTTCTCTTGAAAATACCCCCTTTAAAACATGTTTTTGAAAATACTACTTTCTAAAAATGCTTCTGAAAACGGTTTTCAAAATCTTTTATCTGTCCTGGTAACCTTTTGCTCTGATACCACGAGTAACACCCCACGTCCATTAATGTCACTCACTAAGGGAATGCATTAACTTGCATGGAGTATTATAAGAGTATAAAACATAATATCACAAGACAGGTATATAAAATGGTACTTAAGAAAATTCAAAATTTATGCATTGCAGCGGAAAAGAAAAACATGTCTGGTTAAAACATCAAAACCATATACTAAAGCCAAGTACACTAATATCCATCTTGAACAAAATTATTATCAAAGTACATAAAAGTAAAACCATAATCCCACTCCAAATAGCCATAATGGAAAAGAGATAGAGCTGAGCATTACTTTCAACACTTCCAAGAACTTCAAGAAGAATGGAATCCAAGTCAAGCTTCACTAATCCCACCCTGAGGACGTGGGGGGAGGGGAACAAAGAAAAAGGCGAAACAAAAAGGGGTCAGACATAATTCTGGCGAGTCTAGTGACTTTAACAATATAATCAGTAAAGTAACAGGAGAAGTAAGTTTATGTGATAAGTGTAACGATAAGTAAGTTTATGCAAGTACAGGACGCTGGAAAACATAAAAAGGACATCCGAACACTTGACATAAACATCGATCTTTACTAATTCATATTTCGTTTTCACTCACACGCACTAAACAAACTATGTGTCTAACACTTTTACTTTCTAATAATAGGGTGTACATGAGAACCACACCGTGTCTTGAAAAACCAAAAGCGAGGGCCGTACTCTCGTAAACTATCGGCCTACACTACCAAAATAATGGTAAATCCTACTTAGGTTACTAACACTAACCATGTTTCCTTTTCTTGTGCTTGTGCTCATCCTTTTTTGCTGATTCCACGCTTGACGGTTCATCCTTGGCTCAGGGCCTCTTCTTACCAGACTCGCTCTTTCAATATCGGCCCCTCCGAGAAGTGGTCGATTCATGAGAAGCCAAGATGCATCTCTCGCCCTTCCCGTCGCCACTAGAAACCTCGGTAATATCAATAAGTGTGGCATGCGGCATAGGCTTGGCGGCACCCCTAACAGCGAGGCGGACCATAACGTCACTCGTCTCCGGGACCACCTTGCCCTCCCGCTCATCTTTCTCCTTAGCTTCTCTGGTGGCCCTCCGAGCAGCGAGATTTTCGGACTTATGAGGCATGACATCACCAGCGTTGGCTTTCTCAAGGGACACATTAATCCCCTGTGGTGCTTCCTTATCCTCCCTCTTCTTTCGGGCCTCATCGTTAGCCCTTTTCTTCTCAGTCTCCTCATCGGCTCTCTTCTTCGCGATAATGTCAGCAGCCCTTGCCTCGGCATCCTGCCAAGTCTTCACTAGGATCTCCTTCCAAGCAGCCTCGTCGTGCTCTCGCTTCTCCTCTACCTCTTCAGCTTGGCCACCATCTTGGCCTGTTGACTCGCCACCAGGGCCGCCATCGAAGCCACATCAGCTTCTACCGGGCCTTTGGCAGGGGCACTCTGCCCATCAACTACCTCTCCTTCTTCGTTAAGAATGTCGACCATGCTAGAGGTTACTCTTATGTCAGAAAAGATGTCAAGTGGGTCGCCGCCCTCTCCAGCCTGTGTCTCTATAGGGCCCGGTCCAGTTGCCATCACTTGGGGGATCACAGGGGCGGGGTTCACCGCCTTCGTGGACTCGGGAGGAACTGCATAGCAAAGACATAATCTTTTTAGTCCATAAATTTGGTAATCACTTCATACTCAGGGATGCAGTGTCAAAGGAGTTTACCTATGGTCAAGGGTGGCATAGGAATAATAGGAAGGGTGCCTGCGATGATAGGTAAGGTGAATCTTGTATCACCGAGTGCCGGGAAGTCAGGGTTATACTTAGTAGCAGTTCGAGCCAACTCCCCAGGGCCACCCACCATGAGAGATCCGGGGTTCAGGGGATGATGAGAACTCCCCTCTGCATATGTTTCCGCAACTACTGCGCTTCTGGTTGCCGCAAACTTCCCATTCTCTTTGGCAAGCCTCGCCAACCTTTCGTTCTCAGCATCCTCCTGCAACAGCCTCCTTCCCTCCTCCAGCCTCTCAATTTTGTCATTGTTCAGAAGGACATTCGCGAGTTGTCGCTCGTCCAGGGTGCTTACATCCACTTGACGCAAGAAGGCCTCGTAAGGGATTAACCTCTCCGAGGTTCTGGCTAGTTCGCGGGGGTAGTCTTCAACCCACTAAATCCCTCGAAATCTCAAAGCTTTCACGTACATATCATGGATACTCTCCTCGAAGGAGGACCCAACACGGAACTCTGCATCACTCAGCTGTCCCCTCAGCTACTCTATCTCCCTTTCAAGTTCGGCTTTTATACCCTCAGCCTCACTCAATATGTCCCTATTGCTAGCCTAAGCGTGTTCCCTCACTTTCCTCATTGGCTCAAGCTGCCTCTTTAACTCAGCAACCTCGGCATTCTCAGCCCGCAACCTCTCGTTTTCCTCCGACAAAGCGGTATTGTCATTCTGGAGCTGAGTAATCTTCCCCCATTTACTATTCTATGTCAGCGCATACTTTAGACCACTCATCCTTATCATTTTTAAGGGCTGGGTTTTCAAGGGTCAAGCGACTTACGGGATCGCTAAAAGTCTCACGGTCCAGCGCAGCTCCTGTCTTTAAAGTCACGTAGGCTCGTTTCATCTCCGCTGCAACAACATAGTCAAAAGTTAAAACTAGGAAACACACGGGGTAGTGGTAAATTAGCCATAACGCATCAGAGAAACCCACCCATCTCAGCTTCGAAGTGGGTAACTGAGGTCTTTTCACCATCAGTGGTCAGCCGACGGTTGATGAGCTCCAAGCTTTTCCTATTGATCAACTCAGAAAGTTAGAGGGAATACTTGGTAAATTCGTTGGCCTGGTGATACGCAGCCTATACATGCATCCATATATCTCCGGATTCCCTACTAGGAGCAGGACGGTGATCAGGGAGAGACAACAGCTCATCAAAATGATATTGTGGGAAGTACAGCTTCAAAAACATCCTCCTCTCCTCTATAGAAAATGTTCGGATTTGGGACTCTATCAGATTTTTCATTCCCGTCACGACATCCATGACCGACCTTGGTTGACCAAACAACAGCTCCCTCCACTTAGTAGGTTGAATGGGAGCCAGAGGGGCGGCCGATGGGGGAGTTGTCGAAGGCAAAGATCGAGACCCACCAATGTTGAGCCGAGTATCTCCTACGGATATGCGAATAGGAGGAGGAGGTGTCAGAGATCGCCTAGATCGATCCTAGTCTCGATTAATGTTGCCTTGTTCTAACAGAGGTGGAGCACCGTACAAGCTGGCGGATCTTCAGAATCTCTCGATAGAATAACTCTGGGGAGGCTGGCGATCCCCGCACCCATAACTTCGTCCGTCGCGTGCTCCTGCCATGACACCTGATAATGGAACAAGCCGAAGTTAGTCAAGTAATTCACATAGGTAGACATCTATGTTATGCAGTGTTATGGATGTATGCCCTAAAGTGTTCTCTCAACAGACCAGATTGTGGTCCAACCAAGGGAATTAGCCCATCAGCAGCGCAAGTAAGTTCTTTCAGGCTCATCGTGTTTGGCTATGGACTCACTACTAAAGCAAGTCCCTTTAAGCCATCAAACTGGCCCGTGGGTTCGAGCGAGGCCGTGGCCCCTGAGTAAGTTGCAGGAGACTGCGGTCCAACCAACACTCCTTCCCTGTCCCCTATCGGAGGCGAGACGGCAGTGCTCGACAACCTCTCATCTCTGGCAACCTCCTCTTGACAATGAACCTTGCCTCCACGCACATCTCCTTGAGGCAGAGCAGTCCTTTGCGATTCTCCTCCCATTGGGGGCATTTTCCTCTTCCGCCTCGCAGGGGTAGAGCATGCCGCAACTCCTTCCTTTGGCACACTAATGGCAGCCGCGGGCCTGATCAAAACCCGGTTGTGCGGCAGCAACCCAGCGCGGCGGAGGTGATCCTGACTTATCACGGTGCTGGTATCACGGAGATTCTCTGGTATCGCCCACAAAGAATTGAGGCATTGCTGGTATTCGTATCCACTAGGCGCCTTTGGATTTCCTGTCATAACCCAATTGAAACCATGAATAAAGGAAGGAATCCAAAAATTACGGTAGGGAACGGAGTTATAGAAACACTTACTTTCCCTCAATCCACCTTCTGGCAAATCCGGGAGGGCAGCTGACGAAGAACTACTCGCGTTTAAACACTAATAGCCTGAGCCACGTCTTGACAAAGAATTTTGTAGCATCTGTCGCTTCCAGAGACCATTGAGAAGGAGAGGCAGCGCTCGTTTTGCTTAAGTGGAAGAAGTATCAAATATCTTCCCTAGTGGGATCCTTGTTCAAAAACTCGCGGAAGTGTACGTAAGTACCCAGGAGAGAAGCATAAGCATTAGGGTGTAGCAGTGATGGCGCGAGACGGAAGTAGAACAACATGTCCCGAATGGAGTTATTAGCTAGGGGCACACACCCGGCGAGGCAAGCTTGTCGGTTCCAGGTAGTAAGACCCTTAGGCGGCACATGGGCTCTGTCCTCTCTCCCAGGGGCATAGGCATCATCCACCGATACGTTAAATCGTGCCGCCATTTTCCTGACTGCCGTAGCATCCATACATGACTGCACTGAGTCGGTAGGATTCTACGAAATCACTGCATCAGGCAACATGTCTAAAGCCACAAGAGGTGCGGGCGCATCCTCGCCCATGATATCTACATTCTCGGCCTCTTCAGTCATGACCGGGGAATATTGTCGCTTAAGTTGCTCCCCGTGCTCAGATGTTTCGGGCGAGCTGGGCGATTAAGAAGGAGTCTATCCTTCGATAGTCTCAAGATCGCTACCAAATGAGCTACCTCAAAGGGTAGGGTCGGATGTGTGTAAGGTGGGCTGGGAAGCCTCGGATTTCACAGTCTTTCCGGTCCTTGATCTGGTATGCATCTCTAGCTATACTTTAACGCATCAATATTAGAACGGGCAGTATAGTGACCTGTACCCCGCGTGTTGGTTACAACTAATATGTGCGAGAAATGTTATGCAAAAATAAGCTACACAAAGAAAGTCCAAAACAATTCGAAACAGTTCAAGTCCCAGTCCGGTTGTATGCTCTATCCTATGTGAACAATCCTAAAACCTCGCTCATGCGGTTAACAACTTATGCATCAACACTAAGTATGCAAATCCAAAGACGAGTATTCGGAAGTAAAAATCGATTGGTGTGACAAATTTGAAACCCGGCACGTAAAAGGCCATGCCTCGAGCCATGACGGGTTCGAAATTTCGAGCTCTAGATTCGAAATTTCGAACCCAGAAGGGTTCGAAATTCTGATCCAAACTGGGTTCAAAATTTTGAGCCCCTCCAGGTTCGAAATTTCGAACCCAGACAGGGGCTCGAGGATTCGAACCCATGGGGTTTGAGAATCCGAACCCAGAAGGGTTTGATGCTTCGAACCCCCGAGTTTGAAGGTTCGAACCCTTGTGGGATCGTGACTTTGAACTTGGTGGTTTCGAAAATTCAAACCCACTAAGTTCGAAAATTCGAACCCGTAGGGGGTTAGAGGAGTCGAACCTGAATAGGGTCAAGAAATCGAACCAACGAGGTCTCCGCGGTGGCCCTTCGACCTCCTCCCCTTCTCACCACCTCGAGTCAAGGTCTCACTTAATTCAGTTCGAAATTTTCGGGTTTGAAGTTATCGGGTTCGAAGTTTTCAGCAATGGAGGCCAAAGAAAGAAAATATAGGAGGAAAGAAGTGAGGGAGGCCTATTTATAAAAGGAAAAAGGGCCCCTTCATATTCCAGTATGGGTTCGAAATTTCCGAACCCGCTGGGTTCGAAATTTCAAACCCCTCAGGTTCGAAATTTCGAATCTCAAGGGGTTCGTAAATTCGAGCTCCATGGGTTTGAAATTTCGAACCCCCAGGATTCGGAATCCCGAACCCCTGGGCTCGAAATTCAGACCCCACAAGGTTCAAAATTTCGAGCTTACGGGTTCGAAAATTTATAACAATTTTTTTATAAAAAAAAACTGCACCACACTCTCTCGCATACGCACTCCATGCATGTGCATATCGATCCCCACGCATCCACGGAAGCGACGCACTATTGGCACTGAGCGACTTGACTACGGCGCATCCCCCAACAACTAACACATATTCGCCTTTTGGATTATAGGAAGAACTAACAGCTTAACTATTATCTCAACCAATGCAAAGCACATCATGTGAAGACAAGACGTACTTTGGGGGCAAATGTTAACCGGCTATTTGATCTGGTCCCCAAGAGTGCATCAGGAACGCTCAACTCAACGTTCCTCGTGAAGCTGAGGCCGAAAGGGGACGCTCAGGAGTGCATCCAGAAGACATCTGCAAACCAAGGCCTTGGACCCCGAAGGAGCTACGAGCCTCAGTCACCCGGTTTCGGGAATCCTCGCGCCCTTCAGAAGGACTTTAAGCCAGGCAGGATGCTGAATTCGCACCCAGCAGGGTGCGAAATTTCATACCCGTGCTTGGATTCAAAATTTTAAATCCACACCTGGGTTCGAAATTTCGAACCTAGTGGGTGTGAAATTTCGAACCCAGCAGGATCGACATCTCACACCCATGACTAGGTTCAAAATTCTGAACCCAACGGGTGCGAAATTTCGCACCCATGCCTGGGTTTAGAATTCTGAACCCAGCGGGTGCAAAATTTCCTACCCACGCCTGGTTTCGAAATTTTGAACCCAGCAGGTTCAAAATTTCGAACCCGTGCCAGGGTTCGAAATTTTGAGGCGCGCAGGTGGTGGGTTCGAAATTCTGCAAGTGGTCCCTATTTCTACCTAATCCTACCTACTCCCACTCCTATAAATAGCCAATGGCCTCATACTTCAAGGGGGTTGGATTTTCTTCACTTGAGACCTTCCTAAAGCTTCCTAGACCTCATTAATGGCATCTACTATTTGAGGAAGAAGGAGAATTAAATATTCTTTTTCCCAAATACCTAGCATATGGAAATTACAAAAGTGAATGTAATGAGCATGTCTCTACCTTGTAATTCTTGAGTGATTAATAAAAGTTCAACATCCTTCCAATGTGGACGTAGGCCTAATCCGCGGATGAACCACTATAAATTCTCGTATCATTTACCGCTTTCTCTTACTTAGTCTTGCGATCAAATTAACTATTCCTTGTAATAGGAATCTTTGGTGTTTACGACATTTTTTGCCGTCAACAGACTTAGATCCAGAACTGATTTACTATGTCACCATGTTTTAGAAAACTTGGTTAAGATATTGTTACATTGCTCAAACTTTCAGGATAGAAGTAGATATTAGGAAGAAGAGCTCACTTTCCAACTTAGTTGATCCAAATTTTGTTAAATCATAATTGAATTCCTTATTGCTATTCTTTTCTCTTTGAGTTCTTGCAGATTTTTCTAATTATCTGCCATGTTATTGCAATTTTCAATTCATGTTTTTTTTTTAAACACATTGATTTATAATCTGTTACATTTTTAAGATTTTGTCAAGTTAACCTTTTATTTTTTAGTAGACTATATAACCTTTTTTTCTTTTTCCAAATTAGTTGTTCTTTTGAATCCATGATTTAAATGGTTACAAAAGCTGTTGTTCAGGTAATTTCTTTCGTATTCACTTTTTCTGATGTTCTACTTTCTTTACCATTATTCTTGTTTAAAGTTTGGCTATTTTTCCAATAGCACAAATTGAATCCATCTTTATTTCTTCTTCAAAATCAGTAATATAGTAAAAGGTTAGAAAACTTGTTTGATGTCATATCTCATAAAGGGCGATTGTTCCTGAAAACAATGCTAGCCAAGATTGTAAAATAAAATATATTTTTAATCTAAGATGAGAAACGAGTTTTTAGTCTAGAAATGTGGAATTCAAGGGTTTCCCTCTTTTTTTTGCAACTTAGAGATGGAAAAGTTTTGAATGAAACACTAGCCAGTCTCAAACAACGAACAATAGTTCTCCTGTAGTTAAATATGTGAGAATAATTGTACATAGTTATAGAGACCCCACCAGCAAAGTTCTTCTTGAATCTGTAAGTGGTACCACTACATTTTGTAAGTTTAAAAGAGCAAAAGTTTGATATAAGGAAACTGGATGTTGTAGAGAAGTTTAGATCATGTTTGGAAGCTACAATAAATAAATAAATTCACAGTATATAATGTTTGACTGTGTATCAATTCAAAGTGTTTGGTTTTGTAGGACCCAATACTTTCACTTAATAACCATTTACATGTTTTAACCATCTGCAATGAATATTCAAAGTACACTGTGAGGCATGATTTGGATAGCATTTAGCTTAAAACCGAAACTTCTGCTGCTTTTGGCATGGTAAAGGTACTTTTATATGAAGATTGTTTTTAGTCCGATGTGTCTTAGTAGTTTTCGAGTTTTTGAACCATTTGGCATTGTAGATTTGTTGCTCTTAGTGCTGGAAACTCATTAGAACTTGATTAAAGCAGTTTTATATCATATTCCATTAATGGAGCTGTATATGTAGTAAAAAATCTTTTTATATTTCTTTTTATTTCCATAGCATTAGGGTCATTTCAAGAAGTGTGATTTTTAATTCCTTTTCCAATGAGACTTCCATAGTAGAAAGTGTCCAAAAACAGTACACCAAGGGAAAAGAATTTTTTTATGAGGGCACCTTTTATTCATTAAAATTAGATTTACTTGTGCAGCTAGACCAATCTTAGTAAGAGTAGCGGGATTTGGAATCTTATATCGAGTCGAGCTGGATAACAGTTTACGCACTGAACATGTTCATAGTGGGATGAATATATGCCTATCCACCAAAATACATGTGAGTTCAAATTTCTATACTATATTGTTGATGAAAAAAATGTCATAACACCCAAGGATTCTTAATTACTTAAGAATTATATTTCGCATGGGAAAGTAAATGCAGAAAGCAGTAAATAACATAGTAGATTTATAGTGGTTCGGTCGGTAATGGGCCTACGTCCACTTTGAAGGAGTTCGCTAATATTTTATTGACAACAATAGATTACAAGCTTTGAATATTGTCTAGGCATTTGATTACAAGTGTTTACATGTATTTTGGAGTCATATATGAGTCTTGGGAAAAATGATTTTTATACTTCTTCTTCCTCAAAACAAGGCTACCATTAATGAGTTCTTGGAGCTCTAAGAGATGTCAAATCAGCAAAAATCCAATGAAGGCCAAGCTTAAGAGTATTTACAGTGGAAGGGTTAGGTGGGAGAAGGTAGGATTTAAGGACCACAGGGTGAATTTTCATATCCCAGAGGACCCACTCCTGGCATTTCGACCCCCTCCTGAGAAGCACACAAAAACCCATATCCCTTTTGGGAGATATGAATTTCATATCACCTAAGGGATATAGTTATCTCGTATCTCTAGGGGATACGAGTCTTTCGTACTCCTGGGGGATACGGTAATAGAGGGATTCAGGAGTTTATTGTTGGAGGCGAGGGGTATGAGATTTTGTGGAGTGAGGGAGTCGAAACTCTAGGGTCCAAAGTTTGGTTGCACGAGACTCGAAGTTCCCTTGTATTGAGGGATCCGAAGAATGTCAAGGCCGAGGAGTACGAAGCCTTCGGGTTCGAAGCGGAGGGTCTGAGGGTCGTGGAGGCCGAGGGATATGAGGTTTTGTGGTGATGAAGGAGTCGAAGTCTCTATATATATATATTTCAAGGGATTCAAAATATACATTTTAAGGGATACTGTTGACGTCAAAAGTTGGTCTTATGATGATCAAACCCCAACGTGTGCTAAGCACACATAAAAAACGATCACAGAGATGCAAGAAAAAGTAAATGAACAAGGGAGACACAATATTTTATAGTGGTTTGGCTTATATCGATGCCTGCATCCACTTATAATCTTTGTTTATACTGTCGATTACAGGTTACAGTAGGGTTTCAAAAGAAGAAAGCAGAGATTACAAAATCCTTATGTTGTTTGAAGTGATTGGTTAATGTTTCTAGTATACCGAGCATAAGTTATTGGTGGAGAATTCAACATGTCTTTCCATTTTCAGCAATGGTGTATTTATAGGTAAAGAAGATGGGCAGAGCCGCATGCCGCGTGGCTTGCCTCTTTTTTGGAGTTTAGAAACATGGAGCACGATTTGGCAGAGTAGTTGCGGCGGGGGGACCTGATCTACTACTAATGAATAGTTCTCCTCGGAAATCGTTGTCGACGTGGAGTTTAATATTTGGCATATAAAAAGGAGAGCTGGTCAAAAGATGATATGATTCAGTGGCTCAGGGAGTAGGACTTCATCTGATAGCTTATAATTCTCTAGATACTTTAGGTGAGATCTGAGACATTAGGCTTGACCTGGTATTATGGAATCGGCACGATCTACTGCTAAATGGCTTGGCCGATCAATCTTGGTCTGGTTTACTAATTTGATGTTGTTGATCGTCGGTTGACTATTTTGATGCTATTGTGGCTTCGAGCCAGCTTATGGTTGATCGACCTAAGATAACAAACATCCCTTAACGTCTGGATCGGGTCGATATCTGGTTAAGGCTCCGTCTACTGGTTGGAACGGCTTTTGCCAAAAAGTTGGTCAACACTTTGTCCCCCAGAATACATCTTTCTTGGTAAAGGGAGATTTGTTCTGGATTTTCCGAAAAGCATTAATTTGAAGCCCTTTATGTGAAGTCACGACGAGAGTGGTCGAAAAACTAAGATCGACAATGATTGTATTAAGGCCAAAAGTCCGACAACTGCCGAGGATCTTATTTAGGACGGGAAACCGACAATCATTGATGACTGTATTAAGGCAGATGCCATATAATAAGTCGATCACTCCGAGTTGGTCCTGATAGAAATAGAAGAACCAGGATCTCGCCAATTAAATGATCTGAGCATTGAACATGCTCGGCTTCTTTTAGTAAGACGGTGTAGTTTGAGGGACGAGCATAAGACATGCTCAGTTTTTGAAAAGTTAGTGAGCATAAATCATACTCAGCTTAGAGAGTTGGAAAGTATAAACCATACTCGTCTTTGAGAGTTGGTAAGCATAAACCATACTTGGCTTGGCCTGATGAGATGGTGTAGTCAGTTATTCTAGGGTTTTTTAGGTTGGACTTTGACCATGTTTAGGGAGTGATCAAAAGGTTTGAATATGATCCATACTCTTGAGTTGATAACTTTTACTTGCCAAATCCCGACAAGATTTTGTGAAGTTTGGCGAGTATCGATCATACTCAGCTTATGGAATTGATGATTATTAACCAAACTCGGCATATGGAGTTGACGACTATTAACCATACTCTGCTTATGGAGTTGGCGAGAATTAACCATACTTGGCTTACGGAGTTGGCGAGTATTAACCATACCCGGCTTATGGAGTTAGTTAGATATGGTGGCGGGCTTCGACCGTAGTTTGGAAACGGTGCCTAGCACTGACTATATTTGGACTCGGCGAGCGTCAAACATGCTCGACTCGAATTGTTCAAACATAATCCATGTTTGAAAAAGGAAGTTTATTGCTGCTAAGGAGCTATTACATTAACATAAAAACAAATTCTAAGTGGGTGAAAGTTAAATCCAGGGCACGTCTAGAAGCTAAATCCTAACCCTGTACATGTGTACTTCAACGTAGACACATTATTGAAAATACAATAAAAGAACATTTTTCATATCCTAAGAAATGGGTAAAATCCACGATGATCTAAATTTGATTAATTAATGATGATGTCGAGATTGTTGGGCTCAGGGTCCTTTTCATTTCGAGGAGCTCAAGGATCGACCTGAGGAGCTTGCGCAGAAGGTCGTGGCGGCATGGCCTGTGTAGTTTTCTTGACAAACTCAGGTAGTTCTCCACGCCTAACCTTATCCTCGATGAGATCACGCAAATGCCTGCATTCACAAGTGTTGTGGTCTGCCATGTTGTGGTAGATGCAGTGCTTTCCAGAATCAAGCTCATTTTGGGTTAGCTCCCTTCGAGGAGGTTTAAGGAAAGGTAGAGATCCTCATATGTCAAGTTAGATGTCGAGCAGGGATGAGTTGATCTTGGTATATTAATCATATTTGTTCTCTCTTTGGAGTCGTACGTTCTGATCATTCTTTTTCGAGACTTTTCATTTTCCTTTGTTCTAGCCATTGGTAATGGATGGACCTCCGTCCTTGGTGGCAAGCTCCTTGAGGCTTTCCATCTCGATGCTGGCAACCTATTGTTGGAGGAATCTATCGGCTTCAGCATAGAAATCTTCAATGTCCTCGGGGGTGTCTCCAGTTAAAGAGATCCTGAATTATGACCAGTTCTGAACACCAGCTATGGCGGCCATAAGATCCACCGATGGCTCGCGCAGATCAACTGATGCTACGACCACGTTGAATCTTTCTAAGAAGGATCATAGGGTCACGCCGGATCGCTGCTTGATGGAGTTAAGGAACATGATGCTCTCTGGTCGAGAGATGTGTACTCGAACTGCTCGATGAAGCGGGTGACCAACATATTCCAGCTGTTGATCGACTCAGTTGTTAACCGCTGGAACCGCATGCCAGCTATGTCGGTGAGGAAGAGAAGGAAACCTTTGGCCATGATATTGGTTGATGTAGAGAGTACTTCCATGTGACACATGTATTGCATTAGATGAATGGATGGGTCAGTCCAACCATTGTAGGGCACCAGGACCGGAACTTGAAGTCTGGAGGATTTTGGGAGTTCCCGATTTCTCGTTTGAATGGACCGTGATGGATGTCATCAACGTCCTGCTGAGAATATGTTCTCTGGGTGAAGCACTTGATGATGCTTGCATGCTGGCTTCCATCTCTGAGGAGTCATTGCCACGAATCCAATTCTGCATGGGTGAGAATCCTTGTACTAGGATTCGACGAAAGCATGCTCGAAAGTCTTGAGGTCGGCTAGGTTTGACCTCCGATAGTTGAGTGAAGGTGAGGGTGTATCCTAGCCTCGGGAACTTGTTCGGTCACAGCTAAAGTCGCCTGGTTATTGTTGGACTGAACTGTATCCTCTTTTGTTGGGAGTAATGGGCTCAGGCGAGTGGTACCCATCCAGGGCTCGGTACTGCCCTTGCTCGGAGCGATGTTAGAAGGGTGTACAGTGGTGTTTCCCTTCGTCATGTTGGGGACCGGTATGGTAGAGTGGTCTTGGTGGCACGAAGGGTTTCCATCACCAATTCTTCATTGGAGGGGAGGCGGTATAAGATGGGTTTGCGGTAAGACGTTGGGTCGAACCGGATGTAACAATGTTCCTAGTTCTAGCCAACCCACAGGTTGCACTGGATCGGGAGTTGTTTTCACAGGGAGTTGAGTCAATCCCTGGACCGGAGGCAAATTGGTCGACCGGTTCTGAACTTGGCCAGGGTTAACTTGAGAATCTGCAGCTACCAAAGCTCTGCTTAATGTTGGAAGTAATACCCCTGGCAGTGGCCGATCAAGAAGTGAAGTTAAGCCAGGAGATGGTAAAGGGGTGGACCAATCTGGGGCTTGGTTCTCAGCATACCTAAGATCAGTTGTTGCGCTATCCTCACCTGGTGCAGAGAATGATACTGGAATGTGAGATCCCTTTTCCATCCGGGCGAGGAGGTTATTCATCACTTCCTGCTGATGTTTGAGAAGTTCACCTTGAGATGACATTTGAGTTTAGAATTAAGCCAAGATTTTATCCATGTCGTCCCTGGTAAGGTATTGGGACGTGTCAATATGGGAGGAAGCCTCATGGCTCGCCTTCGTTGCTACTGTTTCTACTGCATCTTCTAGTAAAGGACGAGAAGATGAAGCATCCTTCTTCTTCTTGATTGCCATTACCTGCTTAGAAATTGCTGAAGGCAGTCGAAGGTTGTAGGGTATGTCTATGCACCCCTTCCTGGCACGCCAAAGTGTTGACATCAAAAGTTGGTGTTATGACGATCAACCTCCAATGTGTGTTGAGCAAAAAAAAAATGATCATAGAGATGCAAGAAAAAATAAATGAACAAGGGAGACACAATATGTTATAGTGGTTTGTCTTATATCGATGCCTACGTCCACTTATAATCTTTGTTTATACTATCGATTACAGGTTATAGTAGTTTTTCAGTGGAAGAAAGTAGAGACTACAAAATCCTTGTGTTGTTTGAAGTGCACAGTTGGATGTTTCCAGTATATCAAGCATAAGTTGTTGGTGGAGAATTCAACATGTCTTTTCATTTTCAGTAATGGTGTATTTATAGGTGAAGAAGGTGGGCTGAGTTGCACTCCATGTGGATTGCCTCTTTTTCAGAGCTTAGACACGTGGAGCTCGATCCGATAGAGTAGTTGCGGCGGAGGGACCCGGTCTACTGCTAATGAATAGTTCTCCTCGAAAATCGTCATCGACGTGGAGTTTAATATCTGGCATATAACAAGGAGAGCATGTCAAAAGATGATCTAATTCAGTGGCTTAGGGTTTAGGACTTCATCCGGTATTGTATAATTCTCCGGATACTTTAGGTGAGATCCAAGACTTTAGGCTTGACTTGGTATTATGGAATTGACATGATCTACTGGTAGATGGCTTGGTCGATCGATCTTGGTTTTGTCAACTAGTCTGATTCTATTGATGGTTCAGTCAACTAGTTTGATGTTGTGGCTTCGGGTCGGCTTATGGTTAGTAGACCTAAGATAACAAACATCCCTTAAAGTCTGGATCAGGTCGATATCTGGTTAAGGCTTCATCTATTAGTTGGAATGGCTTTTGCCAAAAAGTTGGTCAACAGATACGAAATGTGCTAAATGCACTATTTTGTGGATGTGTGAGGCTTGCGCTCGCTCGGCTTCTCTTAGTCTCGGATCCCTAGTGTTTTGGCAACTCTTCAGGCTTTAGTGCCATGCGATGTGTTGAGCCGAGCATGTCTTGTACTTTTGGAAACCAGACCAAAAGACTGGTTTACATATATCATGGGATATTAGTGAATGAGTTGCACCACTTTCATTTTCCCTTTATAGCTTCTATTTTTCCTTGCATTTTGAGGCCAGGTCAATTTCTTTTGATGTGGCCTTCTTTTCCATAGTTGTAACACTTGAAGGTGGCTACCATTCCAGCTAGGCATCTAGATTTGACGTGTCCCTCTTTTCTATAATTATAACATACTATCTTCTTCTTACTTTCAGTGGTAGTAACTTCAATTGTCTTTTTAGCTCCTTTGTCATTCTTCTTATTGTCATAAGGATGGACCCTATTTTACCCTTTTTATTGTTGTTGTTTCTAAGAATTTTGAAGTTTTCTCTTGTGATGTCATGTTTTTCGGATCTCAACTTTAAATCCAATACTTTATCAATGGTTTTATCCTTGTATGATACATTTCCCTACTTAGATATGCATTTAACCCTTGTATATAATGCTTCATTAGCTATCAAGTTGTTCTGTACTTTAAAAAGCTCACAAACTTTTGTGTCTACTCAGCTGCACTTAGAGGCACTTGTATTAATCTTATAAATTCCTCTAACAGTGATGCTTTAGTTGAGGCAGGCATAAATCTAGCTTCCAACATATCCTTAAATTGATTCCAAGTGATTTCATTCTCAGGCCTTCTAACTATGATAACATTCACCCAATCAAGTGCAGTCCCCTTTAATTGTATTGATTCTATCTGCCTCTTCCTTGGGTCTTCCACTTGTATATCATTAAAAATCCTTTCCTGACTTCTCAGCCATATTTGAACCCCATGACCCCTTCAGACCCTTCAAAACTCTTACCACCTAGATTGGCATAAGTTTTCAATAGTTTGGACAACTCTTCTTGTGGATTACCTTGCCTATTTCCTACTCCATCCTTTAGAGCTTTAATAAAATCTTGTACATTCCGCATTTGAGGCTCATTTGACCCTCCTGCACCCTGATCTGTAACGACCCAGAAAATCTGAACCAATTAAAATTTTTTAAATTGGCTAAAATAATGGATTTTTTTTATTTAAAATAAATATTTTTAAATAATGGCGATGAAAACTGAGTTTGAATCGACATTTGAAAACGAATATAATTAATTATAATTAGATATAGAATTGAAAATGGCGCGGTAGTTCGATAATTCGATTTCGAACTTCAATTGAATATACCGGGTGCAAAACAATCCGGATTTTAGTGAAACCAAAAACATTAGGATCTAATTGGTAATATCTTTCTAACGAATCTGACCAATCGAAATTTGATAGCGGGAATCAAAAGATATGTCCAGTTGAAAATTCTGAATAGTCGCTATGGAATTCAGGCCCTTAAAAATGGACATTTTGCAAATGACCTCGGATTTCGACGAAACCACTTTTGTTGGATCCGCAGGGTCAAGTTATTATTAGGTTTCAAATTTCATAATTTTTCGAATCAATACGTGAGCGTGGCATAGGAAAACGCGTTTGACCAGTTTCAGTTGATTTTAATCGACTGGAAATTGGCCATTTTTCAAACGGTCTCAGAATTCGACGAAACTAGTTTTGTTAGGACCGTAGCGTCAATACGAAGCTAGAAAATATTTTTCTGGAATTTTTCTAGTTAGTAAGTGGCCCCGGTAATTTGAAATGTACGTTTAAAATTCAATATAGTGATTTAAATGTAAATTCAACGGAAACTGATTATAACGATCAAATCAGCTTGCGATACATATCCCATTGTGTTCGAAATGGGGGTAAAACGCTATGGGCGACAGGCGGTGGGCCTCGTTTCGAGGTCGTATGTAAAAGTCAACCTTTTTTTAAAAAAAAAATAAATAATAAAAAGGAAAAAAATATATTATTTTAATTTCTCCCCCCCTTTTTCTTCTTCATTGCCCCCCCCCCCCCCCGATTCATAAATCAGAAACAAAAAAACAAAAAAAAGAGAAACCTAAAACCTATCGCCGCCCCCCTCGAGACATCACCGACGAAGACCCCGAAGCCGCCGCCCTCATCTCGAAGCTGCCGCATTTCCCTGAGCAACCGCGCCCCCCTCGAACCCCTCGCGACGCCACCCCCCCCCCCCCCCCCCGCCGTAGAATCAAATCGAAGCAGCCCCCCCTTACCTCGACGCGACACCACCGAGCACCACCACCAACCTGCCTCCGACGATCGGCGAAAACCCCCCCCCCCCTTCTTCAAAATACTGTAAGTATTTTATTGTATTTTATTTTTATTTTAATTCGTTAAAACTAATTTCGATTTTAGGGATTTAAAAACTGTTTTTTTTAGGCATAAAAAAACTGATTTTTAAAAAGAATTTTAAACTGATTTTTAAAAAAAAAATTAAAACTGAATTTTAAAAGATTAAAACTGAATTTTAAAAGGTTTAAACTTAAAAAGAAAAAAGGTTTAATTTTTTTTAAATAGAAAAAGATCAGAACTTTAGAAAAATAAAGATCATATTTTTTTTAAATAGAAAAGATCAGATTTTTAGAATGGAAAAGATCATATTTTTAAAATAGAAAAGACGGAATTTTTATTAAGTAAAAGAAGTAAGATATGAAAATTTATATTTTTAAAAGCAATAAAAATATAATTTTTACATCATAGAAATATTAAAAATATAATCTTTATATATTGAATAGCGAAGTCAAAATTCGATTTTTATTTATTGAATAACATAGTAAAAATTCGATTTTTACATATGTAGAGGATACGGGCGAAAGCGACAAAAGGCGAAGATTTCTATAAGAGAAGTGTCGTGCAGTTGGATAGCTATTGGTGAGATTTCTGATTTAAAAATATTATATATGTGTTGAAGTAAAAGTGAATTGCTATATATAAATAAATATATATATATATATTTATATACGCCCCTCGTCCACAAACCATGGACGATATTTATTGATTGAAATTGTTGTGATAATTGGTTGATAACGAATGGTTGTTTGGGATTGTTTGTGATTGATATTGGTTGATTGAGGTTGAAAAATACCCATTGTGGTTGAAAAAATATTTGGTTGAAACCACATAGGATTAGTTTGTGGAAATGAAATAAATATATACATGCCGCCTGCGTGCGAACTAGATGCATGATCCCCATTGTCAAAAACCGCGAGGTTTTAAGGTAGAGCGAGGAGCCGTACTAGGGACGGTCCCGGTTTAACTACCCTGCCGTTATGCTGCCGAAATTTTGAATAATATTCGTGTGTTTGAATTATTTTCATATGCTTAAACTATATTTATTCATTGAATAGAAAACATTCATGTGTGGAATTGATATTCATTCGTTGATTAGAAATTCATGTGTTGAATGGTATTCATATTTTGAAATAAATTGTTCGATAATAAAAATCACATTTTTATCTATATATAGAAACTATAGAAAACATTGATGTGTTGAATTGATATTCATTCGTTGATTAGAAATTCATGTGTTGAATGGTATTCATATTTTGAAATAAATTGTTCGATAATAAAAATCACATTTTTATCTATATATAGAAACCATAGAAAACATTCATGTGTTGAATTGATATTCATTCGTTGATTAGAAATTCATGTGTTGAATGGTATTCATATTTTGAAATAAATTGTTCGATAATAAAAATCACATTTTTATCTATATATAGAAACTATAGAAAACATTCATGGGTTGAATTGATATTCATTCGTTGATTAGAAATTCATGTGTTGAATGGTATTCATATTTTGAAATAAATTGTTTGATAATAAAAATCACCTTTTATGGACTATATGAACTATATAGAAAAATAGTGTTTTGAAATGAATCGTTTTACAATAAAAATCGCATTTTTATTGTATGCATAAATCGTTGAAATGTGAAGTGTTAAAAATAGCCACTTGTTCAAAATAAACATATATGAGATGAAATATTCATTAATTAGCTAATGAAATGATTTGCACCTATTTATGTAACATTAGAATGAATGGAGTTTTTAAACCAAATAGAAATCAAATATGAAGTCGAATAGAAATTGATAAATGATAAGAACTGTATATATATGTGCATGCAATATTCATTGAACAGGTTATAGCAAAGGGGCTAGAGAAGAGGAATAAAATTCTGTGCCCGACAAATAGGTACACATTTACTGATTTGTTTGGGTGATGATTTTGAGCCTGTTGGCTAGCCGCTTGGCTTTTTCTTTTTCTTTTTGAGATTAGAAGGACCGGGAACGCTATTTGCGATTTCCCGATGCTCCCGGTGCAGGGGAGGTTATGGCGAAATTTTCCAAAATTTTAAGGTGTTAGAAAAATATTTAAAGTGAAAACGATATGGAAATCGTTGAATGAACTATATTTATATAAATATATAAATATAAATAAAATTAAAACGAAACGAAGCCGTGCAGTTCGTATTTTGAAACCGTGATTTCAATCGACTAGTGCGGGAAATCCGACGATTGGATTTTCCCGAAATCTCAACCGTCGGGTTCGCCTTGGAAATATCTTTCCAACGGCACCAACCTTGTAAAAATCCAACGGTTGGATTGTCTGGAATGTTTAATTCAAATCTGAAGAAAAACAGCGCCAGAAGCGATTATATTTATATATATATAAATATAATTATATTTAATCGAATAACGACGCTGCAGTTCGTATTTTGAAATCGAAACTTCAAACGATTATACCGGGAGATCCGACCGTCGGATTTTCCCGAAACTGGAACCGTTGGATTCGTTTTGAAATGACCTTTCTAATGATGTAAATTTTGTGAAGATCCAACGGTTAGATTTTCAGATATATGTAAATCAAATCTGAAGAAAAACAGCGCCACGGCCGCTGTGTGGCCCGAAGCGTCGTTTTGAATAAAATGGCTATTTTAAAATAAATAAAAATAGCGATAAATAGTTATAAAATATCGTAAGCGATATGGAATGGAAATAAACTGAATTTGCTTGATCTATGTGGCTTTTGATGGTTGAATGTGTTTGGTGTGAAAATTACATTAAAGAACAATATTGGTGTTGTCGAATAATTTGACCATTGAAATAAATTGATTTGAAATTCTAAAATATACGTGAATTATTTGAAAAGGCCGAGTTAATTCTCATTTCAAATAATCGACCGACGATTGAAAGTCGAAGATGAAGATGGTGGTCGAAGACCGGAGATCTTCACCTCGTTTGGATGGTAACCGAGGTCCTGATTGGGAGGCATCCCGAAATATGGATAATGAGTGGTGATCGTCCAGACGTACGTGGTGATCGATGGGTTTGCGAGGTATTTAGTGCCTCCGGTTTCGTTCAGACCCAGAAAGGACTCGTAAATGGACTATGTGTCCGACATTGGATTTTATTCTGTGTTGATTGATCTCTGTTAAATATACATCTGTTTGGCGGCGGAGAATTTATTCTTTTGCTTAACGCCCTTCTCTGAGACGTACGAGCTCAGAGGTTGTATATCGATGGACATCAATCGCATGGCGTGAATTGCCTGTGTGGCATGCTAAGATGCAGTGATCAGGGCTTCTGTTGAAAAGCAAAGTCTTGTGGTGATGATCAAAGCACCGCCCGTGTGGCGTAGCTTTGTGTATAACGTGAATTCGCGAGCCTCACACCCCGGTATGAACCTAAAACGGGAGAAGGACCTCAGGGAGGGCATGCGTTTCTTTCTAGCTAGGGTGGTGTCAGTGACCTACCAGCCCTGACATTTATATACTTTTCACCTATGTGGTTGTTGCTGTTGCGAGGCGCCTCGGTTTGATCGGACGATCCGGGTCCGATGGAGTCATTCGTTGGCTCGTTTGCGCCCCAAAGGGCGGGGAAACGTATTGCTCAGGCATTTTAATCCACATCGGTGGACCGGCCCTGACGATCCAAGGGTCACTCGAGCTCTGATCCTGAGACATGGTAGGCTAGATTGTCTCGAATTCGGTAAGGACTATCTTTTGCCTTGGTTCATGACGGAAATCCAATTTCCAAATACGACATCGTGCGGTTTTGATTTTATACCTATATATGGCGACATAGTGGTATGGGGCATTAATGCCGTCTATGATTGATAGTTATGATTTGAAATTGTTTTCAAAGCGTATAAACACTAGCAATAATATCAAATGCCTTTGTTTTATTCGTATCAAGCATATTTGGCCGTTATAAGGTAAAAACTCTATCCTCCGGTTTGCGTTGCATTGTGTGATGGGAACTGAGTCTTATAACGGCTTCATTTTTATAAAAAGCATAGCGATGTTTAAAAGAAAGATTTGTTTTAAAGCACTGGCAATCCAATGGAGTAAACCCGTTCCACGAAAGTGGCGTGGTCCTGTGATTAGCCATATTATATATGTGTTGAGTCGATTTCTCATACCAGTCCCATGACTGACTCGTAGTTTGTTCACTCTCAAACTCGGGTGCCCCGTTTTCTACACGGGCAGCCTTGTATTCAGGTTTAGCTGGTTCTTTCTGGATAGCTGGAGCTGAAGATGGATTCTATCATTCATTTCCTTTTATGCTGTTCAGCTCCTATTGTACATATTTTGTTTATTTCCGCTGTAGACATTTATGTATAGCTGAACTGTATTTGTTCTAAGTAAGATCCTGTATACTGTGTAACTCTGATGATTACTTTTTTCCAGTATATTTTGTTGTTCATTCTGGTGTATTTATTTAATTCTGTTCTGCTATTACCTGTTTCTGTGTTATATTCCAAAAGATAACCTTGTTTCCATGTGAACGGGAAATCGGGTCGTCTCAACGTGGTATCAGAGCTTTGGTTAAGCTTAGTTCTGAAATATAACATTTGAACGAACTCGTCAGAAATAGAACCAGTAGTGTTCTAGGACGGGTAACTCAATACAGATAGGATCAGTAATATCCTAGTATGAGTAGCAGAATCAGAACAACTCGTTAGAGATGGGGTCAGAAGTGCCTCAGAACGAGTCGAGAGTAATATGTTTTTAAATAACGTATTTGTCATTATATTTATATATAGTCTGGTTTTAGAAATATAATTTTTGAATATATAAAAGATATATATTTGAAAAGTTAAGAAGGTTAAAAACAATTGGATTAGTTGTTGTGTTGTGTGATTGTAGATTTATCAAACCACTTTCGACTTTATTCCTTTTCGGGGACGAAAAGTTTTAAGTGGGGGAGATTGTAACGACCCAGAAAATCTGAACCAATTTAAATTTTTTAAATTGGCTAAAATAATGGATTTTAAATATTTAAAATAAATATTTTTAAATAATGGCGATGAAAACTGAGTTTGAATCGACATTTGAAAACGAATATAATTAATTATAATTAGATATAGAATTGAAAATGGCGCGGTAGTTCGATAATTCGATTTCGAACTTCAATTGAATATACCGGGTGCAAAACAATCCGGATTTTAGTGAAACCAAAAACATTAGGATCTAATTGGTAATATCTTTCTAACGAATCTGACCAATCGAAATTTGATAGCGGGAATCAAAAGATATGTCTAGTTGAAAATTCTGAATAGTCGCTATGGAATTCAGGCCCTTAAAAATGGACATTTTGCAAATGACCTCGGATTTCGACGAAACCACTTTTGTTGGATCCGCAGGGTCAAGTTATTGTTAGGTTTCAAATTTCATAATTTTTCGAATCAATACGTGAGCGTGGCATAGGAAAACGCGTTTGACCAGTTTCAGTTGATTTTAATCGACTGGAAATTGGCCATTTTTCAAACGGTCTCAGAATTCGATGAAACTAGTTTTGTTAGGACCGTAGCGTCAATACGAAGCTAGAAAATATTTTTCTGGAATTTTTCTAGTTAGTATGTGGCCCCGGTAATTTGAAATGTACGTTTAAAATTCAATATAGTGATTTAAATGTAAATTCAACGGAAACTGATTGTAATGATCAAATCAGCTTGCGATACATATCCCATTGTGTTCGAAATGGGGGTAAAACGCTATGGGCGACAGGCGGTGGGCCTCGTTTCGAGGTCGTATGTAAAAGTCAACTTTTTTAAAAAAATTAAATAATTAAATAATAAAAAGGAAAAAAATATATTATTTTAATTTCTCCCCCCTTTTTCTTCTTCATTGCCCCCCCCCCCGATTCATAAATCAGAAACAAAAAAAAAAAAAAGAGAGAAACCTAAAACCTATCGCCGCCCCCCTCGAGACATCACCGACGAAGACCCCGAAGCCGCCGCCCTCATCTCGAAGCTGCCGCACCTCCCTGAGCAACCGCGCCCCCCTCGAACCCCTCGCGACCCCCCCCCCCCGTAGAATCAAATCGAAGCAGCCCCCCCTTACCTCGACGCGACACCACCGAGCACCACCACCAACCTGCCTCCGACGATCGGCGAAACCCCCCCCTTCTTCAAAATACTGTAAGTATTTTATTGTATTTTATTTTTATTTTAATTCGTTAAAACTAATTTCGATTTTAGGGATTTAAAAACTGTTTTTTTTAGGCATAAAAAAACTGATTTTTAAAAAGAATTTTAAACTAATTTTTAAAAAAAAAAATTAAAACTGAATTTTAAAAGATTAAAACTGAATTTTAAAAGGTTTAAACTTAAAAAGAAAAAAGGTTTAATTTTTTTTGAATAGAAAAAGATCAGAACTTTAGAAAAATAAAGATCATATTTTTTTTAAATAGAAAAGATCAGATTTTTAGAATGGAAAAGATCATATTTTTAAAATAGAAAAGACAGAATTTTTATTAAGTAAAAGAAGTAAGATATGAAAATTTATATTTTTAAAAGCAATAAAAATATAATTTTTACATCATAGAAATATTAAAAATATAATCTTTATATATTGAATAGCGAAGTCAAAATTCGATTTTTATTTATTGAATAACATAGTAAAAATTCGATTTTTACATATGTAGAGGATACGGGCGAAAGCGACAAAAGGCGAAGATTTCTATAAGAGAAGTGTCGTGCAGTTGGATAGCTATTGGTGAGATTTTTGATTTAAAAATATTATATATGTGTTGAAGTAAAAGTGAATTGCTATATATAAATAAATAAATATATATATATATATATACGCCCCTCGTCCACAAACCATGGACGATATTTATTGATTGAAATTGTTGTGATAATTGGTTGATAACGAATGGTTGTTTGGGATTGTTTGTGATTGATATTGGTTGATTGAGGTTGAAAAATACCCATTGTGGTTGAAAAAATATTTGGTTGAAACCACATAGGATTAGTTTGTGGAAATGAAATAAATATATACATGCCGCCTGCGTGCGAACTAGATGCATGATCCCCATTGTCAAAAACCGCGAGGTTTTAAGGTAGAGCGAGGAGCCGTACTAGGGACGGTCCCGGTTTAACTACCCTGCCGTTATGCTGCCGAAATTTTGAATAATATTCGTGTGTTTGAATTATTTTCATATGCTTAAACTATATTTATTCATTGAATAGAAAACATTCATGTGTGGAATTGATATTCATTCGTTGATTAGAAATTCATGTGTTGAATGGTATTCATATTTTGAAATAAATTGTTCGATAATAAAAATCACATTTTTATCTATATATAGAAACTATAGAAAACATTGATGTGTTGAATTGATATTCATTCGTTGATTAGAAATTCATGTGTTGAATGGTATTCATATTTTGAAATAAATTGTTCGATAATAAAAATCACATTTTTATCTATATATAGAAACCATAGAAAACATTCATGTGTTGAATTGATATTCATTCGTTGATTAGAAATTCATGTGTTGAATGGTATTCATATTTTGAAATAAATTGTTCGATAATAAAAATCACATTTTTATCTATATATAGAAACTATAGAAAACATTCATGGGTTGAATTGATATTCATTCGTTGATTAGAAATTCATGTGTTGAATGGTATTCATATTTTGAAATAAATTGTTTGATAATAAAAATCACCTTTTATGGACTATATGAACTATATAGAAAAATAGTGTTTTGAAATGAATCGTTTTACAATAAAAATCGCATTTTTATTGTATGCATAAATCGTTGAAATGTGAAGTGTTAAAAATAGCCACTTGTTCAAAATAAACATATATGAGATGAAATATTCATTAATTAGCTAATGAAATGATTTGCACCTATTTATGTAACATTAGAATGAATGGAGTTTTTAAACCAAATAGAAATCAAATATGAAGTCGAATAGAAATTGATAAATGATAAGAACTGTATATATATGTGCATGCAATATTCATTGAACAAGTTATAGCAAAGGGGCTAGAGAAGAGGAATAAAATTCTGTGCCCGACAAATAGGTACACATTTACTGATTTGTTTGGGTGATGATTTTGAGCCTGTTGGCTAGCCGCTTGGCTTTTTCTTTTTCTTTTTGAGATTAGAAGGACCGGGAACGCTATTTGCGATTTCCCGATGCTCCCGGTGCAGGGGAGGTTATGGCGAAATTTTCCAAAATTTTAAGGTGTTAGAAAAATATTTAAAGTGAAAACGATATGGAAATCGTTGAATGAACTATATTTATATAAATATATAAATATAAATAAAATTAAAACGAAACGAAGCCGTGCAGTTCGTATTTTGAAACCGTGATTTCAATCGACTAGTGCGGGAAATCCGACCATTGGATTTTCCCGAAATCTCAACCGTCGGGTTCGCCTTAGAAATATCTTTCCAACGGCACCAACCTTGTAAAAATCCAACGGTTGGATTGTCTGGAATGTTTAATTCAAATCTGAAGAAAAACAGCGCCAGAAGCGATTATATTTATATATATATATAAATATAATTATATTTAATCGAATAACGACGCTGCAGTTCGTATTTTGAAATCGAAACTTCAAACGATTATACCGGGAGATCCGACCGTCGGATTTTCCCGAAACTGGAACCGTTGGATTCGTTTTGAAAAGACCTTTCTAATGATGTAAATTTTGTGAAGATCCAACGGTTAGATTTTCAGATATGTGTAAATCAAATCTGAAGAAAAACAGCGCCACGGCCGCTGTATGGCCCGAAGCGTCGTTTTGAATAAAATGGCTATTTTAAAATAAATAAAAATAGCGATAAATAGTTATAAAATATCGTAAGCGATATGGAATGGAAATAAACTGAATTTGCTTGATCTATTTGGCTTTTGATGGTTGAATGTGTTTGGTGTGAAAATTACATTAAAGAACAATATTGGTGTTGTCGAATAATTTGACCATTGAAATAAATTGATTTGAAATTCTAAAATATACGTGAATTATTTGAAAAGGCCGAGTTAATTCTCATTTCAAATAATCGACCGACGATTGAAAGTCGAAGATGAAGATGGTGGTCGAAGACCGGAGATCTTCACCTCGTTTGGATGGTAACCGAGGTCCTGATTGGGAGGCATCCCGAAATATGGATAATGAGTGGTGATCGTCCAGACGTACGTGGTGATCGATGGGTTTGCGAGGTATTTAGTGCCTCCGGTTTCGTTCAGACCTAGAACGGACTCGTAAATGGACTGTGTGTCCGACATTGGATTTTATTCTGTGTTGATTGATCTCTGTTAAATATACATCTGTTTGGCGGCGGAGAATTTATTCTTTTGCTTAACGCCCTTCTCTGAGACGTACGAGCTCAGAGGTTGTATATCGATGGACATCAATCGCATGGCGTGAATTGCCTGTGTGGCATGCTAAGATGCAGTGATCAGGGCTTCTGTTGAAAAGCAAAGTCTTCTGGTGATGATCAAAGCACCGCCCGTGTGGCGTAGCTTTGTGTATAACGTGAATTCGCGAGCCTCACACCCCGGTATGAACCTAAAACGGGAGAAGGACCTCAGGGAGGGCATGCGTTTCTTTCTAGCTAGGGTGGTGTCAGTGACCTACCAGCCCTGACATTTATATACTTTTCACCTATGTGGTTGTTGCTGTTGCGAGGCGCCTCGGTTTGATCGGACGATCCGGGTCCGATGGAGTCATTCGTTGGCTCGTTTGCGCCCCAAAGGGTGGGGAAACGTATTGCTCAGGCATTTTAATCCACATTGGTGGACCGGCCCTGACGATCAAAGGGTCACTCGAGCTCTGATCCTGAGACATGGTAGGCTAGAATGTCTCGAATTCGGTAAGGACTATCTTTTGCCTTGGTTCATGACGGAAATCCAATTTCCAAATACGACATCGTGCGGTTTTGATTTTATACCTATATATGGCGACATAGTGGTATGGGGCATTAATGCCGTCTATGATTGATAGTTATGATTTGAAATTGTTTTCAAAGCGTATAAACACTAGCAATAATATCAAATGCCTTTGTTTTATTCGTATCAAGCATATTTGGCCGTTATAAGGTAAAAACTCTATCCTCCGGTTTGCGTTGCATTGTGTGATGGGAACTGAGTCTTATAACGGCTTCATTTTTATAAAAAGCATAGCGATGTTTAAAAGAAAGATTTGTTTTAAAGCACTGGCAATCCAATGGAGTAAACCCGTTCCACGAAAGTGGCGTGGTCCTGTGATTAGCCATATTATATATGTGTTGAGTCGATTTCTCATACCAGTCCCATGACTGACTCGTAGTTTGTTCACTCTCAAACTCGGGTGCCCCTTTTTCTACACGGGCAGCCTTGTATTCAGGTTTAGCTGGTTCTTTCTGGATAGCTGGAGCTGAAGATGGATTCTATCATTCATTTCCTTTTATGCTGTTCAGCTCCTATTGTACATATTTTGTTTATTTCCGCTGTAGACATTTATGTATAGCTGAACTGTATTTGTTCTAAGTAAGATCATGTATACTGTGTAACTCTGATGATTACTTTTATCCAGTATATTTTGTTGTTCATTCTGGTGTATTTATTTAATTCTGTTCTGCTATTACCTGTTTCTGTGTTATATTCCAAAAGATAACCTTGTTTCCGTGTGAACGGGAAATCGGGTCGTCTCATGATCATGTCCCCTTCCTACCATGGATCTCGATTAATAGTTTAAGTTATATTAGTTCAATTCTTTAAATTTTATTATGCTACTTAAGATAAATAGAAAGACTCAGTCATGTTATCCAGTGTTCATGCATAAATAAATTGATATGACCTTATAAGTAAGCCTTAGAAATTAGTTTTTCTAGTTGTGTATTTTGATAATACATCTTTGATACCAACTGGAGCGACCCCCAAAATTTTTCCAATAAAATATAGGTAGTATTGTTAATTAGACAAATCAAAGTCACTTGCTTTCAAAAACTTTTCTTTTATGATTTCCAATTGTAGGATAATCCTTTACTAATATAGAAATATCCATGCATAAAACCATGATTTAATCTATATATATGAACATATATAGATCTTTCTTCTAGTTTCGTCAGAGTTTGTTATAAGCAAAAACTATTTGATTAGTTAAATTTAACTAATCTCAACACAGCAAAACATAGTGGAAATAATCGATTTACAATTATACATGCCATACACATGTGTATACTTTAATGTATCTCAAACCATAAAGATACAGATTAAGGTAGCGTTTAATTTTTTGACTGTGCAGTTTATGTCGACCTCGGCGTACGACGCGTCAAATGCGACGAACGTGGGACCCACAACTTTGCCCGGTCAAAATGAACGATTGAAAAGTAGGATTTAATGTCTGACGTGTCCGACGCGGCATCAGACGTCAAAGTAACTGTCGTTTTCTTTCCTTATATAATATCTCCACCCCATTCCACTACTCCTTCATCATCTTCATTCTCCATTCCACTTCTCCTTCACCATCTTCATTCCCCATTCCATTCCACTTCTCCTTCACCATCTTCATTCCCCATTCCATTCCACTTCTCCTGCTGGATAGTATTACTTAGTGGAATCAGTGTATCCACTATTGGAAGGATATATAACTCTGTACCAATCCATGAGATACTATATACCATATTTTTAATGACATAAATAATGAACCAAAGTCAGACAATGAAATTTTCAACTACTATCATTCGAGTTTGCGTATGGCAATTGAAAGAACTTTTGGTATTTGGAAGTAAACATTTGCCATCTTGCATAACATGCCAACGTACCCATATAATGTGTAAGTACAAATTGTTACTTCTACAATGACTATCCACAGCTACATCAGAAAATGCAACACTGCCGATCCATATTTTATGCCATATGATGACGACCCTGATTTAGTGCTAGAGGAATATTTCAATGAGCATTACAGTAAATCAAATCACGAAACAGGGACCGAGAACCCATTCAAAGAATCAGAACATCATCAACCATGGCAGTTGCTCGAGGCAATATACGAAACGAACTAATTGTCGCGGGAATGCATTAAAAAGATTCGCTGTATTATGTATTTTATATTAGCATTTTAAATTCTACAATTTGTATTAAGCAATCATGCAATTTTAATTATGCTATTTGTATTCTGCTATAATATGTAATTTAAATTCTGCAATTTGTATTCTGCATTCTACTATTTTGTTCGATAATAAGCACAAACAAACTGCTGTGTAAATTCAAACAAACTATCACCCACCAAATGATTTAAATCCATGTTTATTTGTTAAAAAAAATTTATCAACCGCTGCAAACTTGCGAGTCCAAATGGAAAAAATAGATGTGGTTTAGAACAGATGGGAATGTCTGAGAAGGAGGGTAAGCTTAACAGCTTTGGAAAGTGTGAACTCCCATTACAAAACTAACTTCAAACTATAGACATACACAAATACAAATAATAAAAATATAAACACAAAACAATAAAATAATAACTCTTCCCCTTCAAATTTGGCCCTTTCGTAAAAAAACACATTCCCCATTCGGAAAAATTTCCCTTTAAATACCCCTTTATAATACCCCTTTCAATACCCCTTCCCGTTCAAAATCAAACACACCCTAATATATTTCTTTTTTTTTCAGTTCGACACGAAACACGGAGTGTCCTCCTTCAATGGCAACTGGATTTTCGCCTCTCTCTTCTTTCCTCTTCTTCTGCTTGTAAATACTATGCCCTCGCCTTCTTCTATCACAACTTTCCTTCTCACCCCTAAACCATCCCTTCCTTTATCTATCTTTCATCGTTATGGGAGGCTGCCTCCAATTCCTAAACCCTAAATTAACCAGATCTAATTTGCTTATTTCCTACCTGTTCATCTAACCTGACTTTGTTTTGTTTCAAGTACTTATGCGGTGTTGGCGGGGTTGGTTAGGTTGGTTATCATACTCCGATTGTCTGGCTTTGGATGGGTGTAGTGGACTGTGTTGTCTCGACTTTTGGACAATGGTGGTTTTTGTAGTGGAGATTGACTATACCTTCCATTCTTGGGTTTAATTGTGGCATAGTTTGTCTTAGATCTTATGTCTTTGGTAGTTTTCTTAATCTATCTTAGCTGGTTTCTGCTAGGGTTGCAGAGTTTTAGGTTACCTCTGGCTGTGCAATTGTGTTGTTGGGCTTTTCTTAATTGTTTTGTTAATTATTGATGATGAGCAACTCTTGGATTGTGGATGCGAGCTATCAAGTGAGTTGTATTCGGGATAATGTTACAACCTATTTTATTGTTATAGTTGTCTGGTGAGTCCATGAATGTAATTTACTTAGCTGCATGTAAGTGTGTAATTTACTACATGTCTAGCTTGCATGTATTTTACATATTAAATATAATCACCCTGTAGTGTATGGGTAGCATAGCTAGAACTTGGTATAATATCTTTAGTAGGTAGGCAAGATGCCTACCTCCTATACAAATTTATACTCATTAATTTTTAATGAGAAAAGTGTCCCAGATCACTTTAAAAACCATCTAGCCTTGCAAAAAATACTTTGTTTGTTATTTTCGGCTAAGTTATGAAATTGTCACAAAATATTATCTAAATTTGCCTTAGCATAATGCTGAGATGCATCCAATAACCTTTTATGCTTTAGGCTCATTTGGTTTCCTTAAAAGATAGGTACTCAATTTAAACTCTAAGCCACTACACTGGATAAATCATTTAAACAAAGACAGTTGCTATGCCTATTTGATTTACTTGTGTGTGGGGGGGAGGGGTGTATATAACATTCATATGGGTTTCTGGGCTTTGAGATGAAGCATATCCTTTTAAAATGCATATTTCTATTATAAAAATAAATCTCACACATTAGTACGTTTTCATATCAATGCAAGTATGTATCAGTCTGTACTTTCAACATAACTCAGTTTCTTTTACCGCTTATATTTTCTTTTCAGCCCAGATATAGTTGTGCATCCTACATGGATTTCTAATGCATGTAAATTCAGATTTTTATGACCTGTGAGCGTCCTGAAAAACACTAACAAAATATGTACACTCCAAAATACATTTTACTGAAACAAAACTCATAAAATTCAAGTTCACTTCGGAATATAGGACAGAAAGCATTCAACACTCCATGCATTACATTTTAGTGCTAGTCACTGTAGCATATATTAGAGTCTTTAACCTAGGTTTTAAGCAACACAATTACATAAAACATAGCTAATTTAAGTTAACATTTAGAAACTTAACAATTCAAATAACTAAGCACTTTAACTTCTTTCCAAAGCAAATTTCTTTTATGTCAATCACTTTGTCTCTTCACTACCTACATGTGCACCTAAAAGTGCCTCATAATAAATGAGACTCCCATTGATGCAAGCAATCAAACAGGTTAGACTATACTCCCCATATGAGTAACCACTTAACGTATGACATTAATGTGAATGAATCAAGAAAAAAAATGCATTTTATCTTTATACATGTTTTCTAGCAGCTTAACGGTTTGTATCATATAATATGCTAGTGTAACTGAACATAAGTGTGAGACTGTAATGTGCATGTGTCAGTTTTTATATCTCAGCTTCTTTTAACATTTACAACCATTTGCACAGGGGATTTTAAATAGCCATTGAAACGTATAAAAATGGAAGATCATCAACCAAAAGAACTTAAATTAAGTGCAAAGCTATCAGCCCAGTTAACTTCTATTCCATCACTTCAGCGTACTCAAACATATCACTCATGACTTAGTGAACACCTATGCCTATTAAACATGTCATCCTTCAGGGATTATCATTATTATTAGGTCAATGCCTTCCACTTGAACTTTATATGCACATTGGTTGGGGCTCCTTTACTGTTAACCCAGAACATTTGGATCTCTAGGCATGAACAAGCCATGTACAAACTTGCATGCATCATGACGGCAAGCTGATAAACGTAGCATCACACTAGCCTGACTCATCTTGTTGGATGAAGAGGTGACATATATCATTAGTTATATCACTAAATTTTCATAGTTTTCTTATCATACCTAATGTATACTACTCTTTTTTTACTTCTTACCGGGCACATATTACTCAACAGAATTAAATCAATGTAATCATGGCACAAGCAACTGACCGTTCATTCCTATGCTGACAACAAGCATCTCATCATATACTTTAAAATATTCATATTTCTTGTTGGATAATGGAGTTTTGATGAGAATAACCTTATTTCAACATTAATTGATTATAAAATATATACTAACACTTTTGTCTAGAATATATACACACACACATATGCAGGATTTATATATAGGAATTATTATTGAAGACTGTATAGTTTAAAGATGTTAGAGATTCAGAATTCAGAGATATTTCAGAACTTATGAGTATTCAAGATTTCAAGAGTTCAAGACTAATATAGTTTTAGAGTTTAGATTATTTAAGACTCTGAATAGAACTTTAGGTTCAAATTCAAATTCTGTTTTCAAATTCTATCTTCAATTTCTGTCCTCTCTATTTTATTTTATTTTATTTTCTATTTTTCGTTTCTTATTTCACTTTTGTTTTCAAACTTAAGTTTAATAAGTTTTAAATATTTATACTTTTAATACACTTTATATTTATATTTATATAGTTTTAATTCTATAATTTTATAAATATGTTTATAAAGTTTATATTTATATTTTCATATGATTTCCTATGTTCATTTATAACACTATATTTTAATTCAAGAATTTCCAGATTTATATATAAATATCAAAACACTTGAAATTTTTTCAAAAATCAATTACTAGAGTATGTCGACATACAATTAATCCTTTGTCAACATATAACTGTCATTTTTTCAAATTTGAAAGGAAGTATCTTTTCACTATTTGTGACGGTTCTGAGACGTTGCAACCTTTCATACTTTATAAAAAGGGGTTGATTTCAAATTTTTAATCACTTCTTCTCCCTTTCCACTCTCTTTCATTACACCATTATTTCTTATCATTTTTATGATTTCTACACTTATACTTTGCCGAATTCAATTATGCTTTCATTAATCTTCTTATCTCTACACTCTCTACTCATTACTCTCTGAATCAAGAGTTATTGAAGAGTTATAGGGCTGTTTGTAAATGTTTTTGTTGAGTAAAGGAATTGGTGGTATCCCTTGTAGTCGTGAAATCAAGGACGGGTAATTGGTGTGATCCCTTTTAGCCATGAAATCAAGGATGGATATACTTGATCAAGTGTGTGCGGAATCGGTGGTAATCCCTTGTAGCCATGAAATCAAGGGGGGTTGTAATTGGATATTAATATAGTAATAAAACTCTGCACAATCCAGCGTTGTGCGGGACTGGACGTAGGAGCAATTCTGAACTAGTATAAAATTCATTGTGTTCTTTCCTTTTTCGTAATTTACTTCTGTTTATCTTTGCATTTGTGTTTGATTCTGTGTCTATGATTGTTTCTGTGGTATTTGATTCATATAGTTTATCACATAAGTTTTAGATTTTGTTTAAACTCTCAAAAACACTATTCACCCCCTCTAGTGTTTGTTTTGCCTTAATGATCCCTTCCGCATTCTCTAACAATTGGTATCAAAGGTAGGTTTTTCAAAAAGTTCATAATCTGATTTTTGAAAATGTTAAATGGAAATTTTTGAACACTAGTTTAAATTCATGCATTGCATCAGTATTAGATGAGCCCGCATTCAATTTTATTGAAAAATTAAGTTATCATGATATGATTTCTTTAAAAAGTTTAAGTGGACATATCATAGAATTGTCATGATGTTATTATTTCAAATTACAATTAGTCATTTTGAAAAATCACTTGATTCTTTGAAAAGTTGTGTTATTTTGCAGGAAAGATGTGTTATATGTCTTTTGAAAATTCAAAAGTTGAAAAGATGGGTAAAGTGGTTGTTGTTGATTCAAATTCCGAAATGGTGGCTATTAACAATTCAAATTCCCAAATAGCTATTGAAAATTCAAATTCTGAAAAGTTGCCTATTGGAAATTCAAATTCCTAATTGGTATACATGGGTGTTGAGAATTCAAATTCTGAAGGACAATTGAAGAAGAGTTATGACGGTTGGTCAAAAGACATCAAGAGGAAGAAATGGAAATGTACAATGTAAATCAACAAAAAATGAGTACCAGATAAGTAGAAACTTTTGATTCTCTTCTACAAGTAGATTCAATAATGTACTTCTCTTCTTTTTCTTCGGAATGCCACTGGTTTCATGTAAATCTGTCAAGAATTGATAAAGTAATGATCAAATGAAGATTTGGTGAATAAAGAGAGAAGGAAACGAAAACTATCAATGGTTATCTTCAAATTGCATCCAAAGGTTAGACTATTTTGTCTAAAATTCTTTTCCAGATTGTAGTTCTCGTTCTCGCGGTAGATTTTATGTGTAGATCGTCCAATTCAGATCAAAATTGAGTGAGATATGACTATTTGAAGTTAGCTATGCAAAACTGAAAAACTGTTATGGGATTTCATGCATATCTTTTACTGTTTCGACTTGCTACACCCCAATACCATCCAAATTCATCCCCAAACTATCACTAAATCGTATTCCTCGAATTCCTCTTCGATTTTCCGCTGATTTCGTCCAATTCCATTAAGAAATGAAGAAGTTATGCCTCCTGAAAGTTTGATTGAAAGTGAAAAAAGAGAAGAAGAGAAGAGATTGTGAGGAGACACGAATTTTGAGCCTTTATATAGTAGTTGCAGTGTCTATTCATTCAAAATTCAAAATTGAAATTCAATTTCAAATTTTGGCGCCAAGTTGGTTGAACTACTAAATCTTCAATATCTTTCTCATACGGTGTTCAAATTCAACAAATGAATATAGCCCGTCGCAATAGAGCAGATTTCATCATCAAATTCTAGAAGATGTGAATGTGTGATAGATGACAATGGAAAAACAACAAAAAGAAGGATTGCAAAAATAGGTACGCTTTAATTAATTTTTAAATTTTTTGGTTGAATGAATGCTTTGGTTGTCTTGCTCATTTTCTTTGCCTTGAATTTGAATTTTAAATCTTTAAAACTCAAATTTGAAATTTAAATTTCAAATTTGAAATTTTAATTTTGAAATTCAAAATATCAATAAATTTATAAAATAAATTTTGGATGTTTTTAGGATTAATATTATTTCAGGAAATAGTTAAACCTGAAATATAAATCGATAATATAAAACCAAGAAGTAAAAACAATATATCTTTTAATTTTCTACATGTATGCCGACATACAAAAATGGTCATATCGACATAATGAAATAAATTTTTTGAATTTCAAGAATTTAAACTTTCAAACTACTCTCCATCTTTTCAATTAGAAAATGCCTATTTAAATTCTAGTTATTAACTTTATCTGTCTACTTATTTTCTTATATCTTGTTTCAAAAAATATATAATATATTATAAGTATATAAATTAATAAAATTATATAGACATGTTAATATGATATAAGAGTTAAAATAATTTTTTATAAATTATAATTTTACTTATCTTTCATATATAGTTTAAACATATATATTGTTCATATGATTTCACAAATACTACTTGTAACTTAATGCTTATTTTGATCTCTTATTAAGATTTATAAAAAGCTTGAATATTTAACCTAATAATTTGGTATAAAAATAATAATATATGATTTTTGTGTCTTAAAAATATAGGTTAAATATAAGATATTATAGCTTTATATATTACATCATATTATCAATTTTCATTAAAATAATTTTGTTATAACTATAGATTTCTTTTAAAATTTTAGCATATAAATTGTTCTCTATCAAATAAATATGTTTCAATTTCTAAAGTTTAAATTTAAAATTAGTTTTTATATACTATTATGAATATATGTTTATAGTCTATTTTATATTCTCCCTAAAAAGATCTTCAATTCCTACTATATTTACTTTACTAATATTATTTAACTCCATAATTATTTTGAATACTTTACTACTTATCATGAATATTTTTTAAGTAAACTTTTATCTTTATTATTATTTCAATCACTTTCATTAGTATAATTAACCTAGGTCTACAAATTAACATTATCCTTGTTTCATTCAAATAATTAATTATATGCATAATAGTTAGATATAACTTTAAGTTTCTTTTATAGAAATACATATCATCAAATTATTCTGTATATTATTACCATAATATCATTACACATCTTATTTCATATCATACATCATTACAGTGCATCTCAAATTAAAATCATTTACATCACAAATTGCATTTCATTCAATATATCACTTCATATAGTTTTGCATATGCCATTCTGCATTGTTACCAACACACTGCATTACATGTTAACTTTAACTCCACACATAACAAGTATACATAACATATTTACTTTGTCTTGATTAACTTGATTGACATATTTGGCTTGATTAAATTGATTGAATTGACTAACTTGTTTGGTTTGTTTGACCTGAATAACTTTATTGACTTACTTGACATGGTTGAATTTCATTAGTGGTTGATAGGAGCTTTATAAGTTTTAGGATAAATAGAAGTACAAGAAGTGTTTGGTTTTATGTTTGAATTGATTGATTGTTTGGATTAAATTGCTTTGCTTATATCATAATTTTAAGGATATCATATTAGAGTTATTTCTTAGTCTAAACTAAAGTCTTATTATAGTTTTAAGGGAATTAGAGTATAGGATAAGTTAGTCTTGTATTAGATTAAGGGGGAGTTTTAGAGTTTCTAAGGATTAGTTAAAGGTTCAAGAGAGCTTTAATAGATTTAATTGTTTATATTGTTTGTATTAATTGCTTATTTGTTTGAATTTCTCGTTTTTTTGATTGCTTGTTTGTTTGAATTGATTGGATTGATTTGCTTGTTTGAATTGATAATAAATATTGATTGGTTTGCTTAGTTTATTATCCTTTTATTTAGTTTATTAGACCAGTGTTGTCATAGATTTAGGGGGAGTTATAGAAATTTATAGAGAACTACAGATTAAGGGAGAGTTATAGATGTATGGGGAGTTATATATATAAAATTAGGATATTATATAAACATGAATTAAGGGGGAGTATTTTATATATAGATTTAGGATCAAAGGGGAGTACTTTATTCTAATATAGATAGTTAGAGGATTTAAGGGGAGTAGTTTTAGAATTTATTTTTGATAATGCCAAAGGGGGACAAATTATAAAATATAGGATTCATATAAATAGGGGGAGTAAGGAGGAGTATTTGGAGGATCATCATCAACAGGTAAATACAGGTCTGATATATTTTATAAACTAAGGTCGTCGTCATCAAAATGGGGGTGATTGTTGGAGAATGGAGTTTTGATGACAACAACCTTATTTCAACATTAATTGATTATAAAATATATACTAACACTTTTGTCTAGAATATATACACACATATGTAGGATTTATATATAGGAATTACTATTGAAGGCTGTACAGTTTAAAGATGTTAGAGATTCTGAATTTAGAGATATTTCAAGAATCATGAGTATTCAGATTTCAAGAGTATAAGAGTTCAAGACTAATATAGTTATAGATTCTAGATTATTTAAGACTATGAATAACACTCCAGGTTCAAATTCAAGTTCTGTTTCCAAATTTTATCTTCAATTTCTATCCTCTCTATTTCATTTTATTTTCTATTTTTTCTTCTCTTATTTTACTTTTGTTTTCAAACTCAGGTTTTACAAGTTTTAAATATTTATACTCTTAATACACTTTATATTTATATAGTTTTAATTCTATAATTTTATAAATATGTTTATAAAGCTTGTATTTATGTTTTCATATGATTTCCTAATTTATAATATTCATTTATAAAACTATATTTTAGTTCAAGAATTTGCAGAATTATATATGTATTAAAACACTTGAAAAATGCTCAAAAATCAATTTTGTACTAGAGTATGTTGACATACAATTAATCCTATGTCGACATATAACTGTCATTTTTTCAAATTTGAAAGGTGGTATCTTTTCACTATTTGTGATGATTCTGAGACGTTGCAACCTTTCACACATTATAAAAATGGGTTGATTTTGAACTTTTAAGCACTTCTTCTTCTCCCTTTCCACTCTGTTTCATCACACCATTATTTCTTATCATTCTTATGATTTCTACACCTGCCGAATTCAATTCTGTTTTCATTAATCTTCTTATCTCTACACTCTCTGAATCAAGTGTTATTGAATAGTTATAGGGCTGTTTGTAATTGTTTGGGTTGAGTAAAGGAATCGGTGGTATCCCCTGTAGCCATGAAATCAAGGATGGGTAATCGGTGGTGTCAGGACTCGCAACTTCTCCGGTCTCCGAGGAGAAGAGGAAGAAAGGATTGCTTTGAGGACAAGACGAATCAGAACACAAACAGAAGAACATTTCATTGCTTATTACAAACAATTTCATCAGAATACAAGAATATAACAGAGTATGAATAAATTATATACATTTACTAAACATCAGAGATTTAAATTACATTTAAATACATAGCAGCGGAAAAATCGTACAAAACACAACTGAAAAGAATATACGGATACAGAGCTTTCCGAATATCATTCCAGTTGTAAACCAAGATCCTGTGAATATAAATTTGCAAAACCAAAACTACTTGCCGCCCATGCAGAAAATAGGGGCACCCAGAGTTTAGGTTAAAACAATAAACTCCAGGTCAGTCATGTGACTGGTGTGAGAACTAAAACCGTTATTTAAAACTTTACTTTAAATTAGATATATCAAGGGACCATGCCGTATAACACGGAACGGGTTTCCTCCCAAGAATATCAGTGCATATATCGAAACAACGCAATGTTTTTTGGAAAAATGAAGCTATTATAAGACCCAGGTCCTATCACACAATGCAACGCAAGCCGGGGGATAGAGTTTTATCTTATAATAGCCAAACACGCTTGGTACGTTAAAACAAATCATTTGATACTATTATAAGTGCATAGTGTATTAACAACTTCAAATATGAATGTATCAATCCTAGACGGCATGGGTACCATATATCATGTCGCCAATACTAGGCTCTACAATCAAAATCGCAGATGTCACGTATTGGAAGTTGGATTTCCATCTGTGAACCAAGGCAAGGGATCGTCCTTACCGCTTCGAGACGCTCTAGCCTGCCCCTCAGGACCCAGACTCAGGTGGGCCCTTGGATCGTCAGGGCCGGTCACCCGATGTGGATTAAATTGCCTGAACACTGCGTTTCCCCGCCCTAGGGGCGTCAATCAGCCAAATGACTCCATCGGTTCCGGATCGACCGATATAACCGAGGCACCTCGCTATCCATCATCCACATAAATAAAATACCAGGAAATGCAAAACGCTGACGCTACTCCTAGCTAGAAGGAAACGCATGTCCTCCCTGAAGTCCTCTCCCATTTCTGGTTCACACCGGGGTGTGAGGCTCGCGAATTAATGCTACATAAAGCTACGCCACAAAGGTCGTGCTTTGATCATCAACTACAAGACCCTGCTTTTCAACAGAAGTCGTGATCATTTGCATCTCAGCATGCCACACTGGCAATCCACGCTATGCAAAAGATGTCTATCAATCACACAGAATGAAATCCGATGTCAGACAAACATCCATTTACAAGTTCGTTCTGGGTCTAAACGAAACCGGAGACACCTTATTCCTCCCCCAAATGTCCAATACAGGGGAGAGGCACTCGCATATTCGTCGATCTCCAAGTTCGTCTGGACGATCACCACTTATTACCTCGACTTGGGTGTACAGCCCAATCAAGACATAAGTAATCATCCAAACGATGTGAAGACCTCCGGTCTTCAACCACCGTCTTCATCCTTGACACATCGTCGAATCAATTATTCAGAATGGGATAAACCTTGTCTTTCCGAATAACTCGCGTATATAATAAACAAGTGCTACAAAAACACAACATACGCCTCATTCCAATTCAGAATATTCTTTCATTCAAATATTCTTATACTTTGGTAAAGGTTCCCATTAATTTTATCAAAGATAAATTCTTTAAATTTATTCTTTAATCTTCCTTTGGATATCATTTCAATCTAATTAAAGATGCATTAAAACTCCACTTGGTTTTAATCTTCCCAAAAATCAATATTAACGATTGTTTAACTTGGGAAATCATATCGTGTCTTTAACTGGGTTAAAGAAACAATATCATTTAAAACACAGATCATGATAAACCCAAAATCACCTTCCATTCCATCAGCCTTTAACCGTAAATTAGCAAGTGAACAATTCCCTAAGTATTAACCCCGAAGGCCAAAACCAACATCAGATCAATACCCAGAAAACCATTTAACTTAACTAACCTCTAGTTAGTTTCTGATTTTCTTAACTCCATTGGGTCTAAGAATAGTATTATTAAAGATACCATTCACGACAACCCAAATCATATTCCATTAATTATGGAATCTTCACGGAAAAACAAATCAATATATAATCGATATCAATTTCCATATCCGACCAATAATATAAATGGAATAATGGCAACGCCTCTTAAATTCCATATGTATTAACAGTCTTCCTCTACATAAGTTCACTTCGATTATTATCAAATCGAATTCCATTCAGTTCCAGTTTAACATATTAAACTGGAAAATGTTACCCTAGGAAAATTCCCGTTAAATCTTAATAAAAAGATTTATAAATCCCAAATCACATTTATTTGTAAATCGGGTTAAATAACGAATTTCGTTAAAAACATAGCTCATAATAAAGGCAATTCACATTAGCCTCTAACCGTAAATTAGTATGAGAACAATTCCCTAAGTATTAACCCCGAAGGCTGAAACCAACATCAGATCAATACCCAGGAAATCATTCAACTTAACTAATCTCCAGTCAGTTTCTATTTCTCTTAGCTCCATTGGGTTCAAGAACAATATTATTAAAGATGTCATTCACGACAAACCCAATATCCAATTTGATATAAAATACAAGGCTCTGAATAGAAAATATATCGGCTTGTATTCAATATCAAATTCCAAAATCAACCAATATCGTATTGGAAATAACGATATATATATATATATATATATCTTTCAAATTTCCATAACAATATTTGTATAATCACGAAATCTAACATCAAAATATTCTGAAGACAATTTCGATTCAAATCCATTTCCAATTTATATATTGGAAATTCTGGTTATTTTTAAAACCATTTCAAATCCAATTTATTTATTTTAAAAATATTGGATTTATTATTCTAATTCGAAATTAGTTCATATCGATAAAATCTATTTTTATCTTTTCAAATATGGAATTTTTCATCCTAATTCATTCCAAATCATTTCTTATGATTTTATACTAATTATTGATATTTTTAATAATTTTATCAAGGCCAGTACAGTCGATTTCCAAAAACGGCCATCGAATTGCACTTACCGCGACCTTTTCCAAATTTTATTTGGACATAATTCCAAATCCAACCGTCAGATTTCAAAGCTCTAATATTCTTTAGAACGATCCTTTCGATACGAACCCAACGGTTCTAGTTTTAGGAGAATCCGACGGTCAGATCTCCCGTAATGTCCGCTCGAAGTTAATGGTCGAAATTTACGAATTGCCGCAGCGCAGCGCGTTCTATTCAGGCAATTATATTATATATATAATATATATTTCTTCGATTTCCTTTTAAAACGTATTTTATAAATCGTTTTAAATTCATTTCCAAAACGATTTCAACTTCATATTCAATTTCAAAATCAAAATTGAATATTCCATATCATCAATATATAAATGATAATATTTTCAAAACATTTGATTTTGAAATCAATTCCTTTTCGATATTCATTATAAAAATGAATAAAATCGATATAAATATCGTTCACGTCAAAATAGAATCAATCTAATCAACTCGGCTTTATATATTTATATATATTCATGTCCATCCCAAATTGGGCATCAAAATCAGATTTTGATCTTTTACTGAATATTATTTTAAAATATTCGTTATTTTAAAATAATCGTTATTTCAAAATATTCTTTCTTTCTGAACTGGAATCAGACATGGTCATTTACCATATAATTTGGTTTATATGGATTTCATACACACATGTACACAACAACAACGATAAACAATCAACCAACATCCAAAGTGCATTCTACACTGTACAAGCATTAAATATAAATATTCAACGCTTATACAGTCTGTAAATCAATCGGTTGACCTACAGCTAATTATTGGGACTAGTTTATGTCATATATCAACCCAACACCCGTGTGGGGTTTCAATCAACAAATAATGAATTTTATTTGTGCAGTTGGGCGATGTGTAAAATTTATCGTTCCAATCAATATCAGTCAAACGTGTGTACATAAACAAATCGTTCGATTTATTTATAAATATCTATTTCATTCATATAAACGTTAAAAATTATATTTTTAACTATAAAATATTTTATTTCCATTTATGAATATTTTATTTATCCATTCCATATCACACAATCAATTTTCATGTAACACCCCGTAATTCTGTAACATTAAGTTTCGAAAATTAAAGTATAATTAAATTTTAAGATAAGAATCAAGGGCAACGGGTTGCGCCATTGCGTTCGTCTCGAAATTCTGCTTGGAAACGAGTCTGAGTTTTCGAGAAACGGAGTCCGTATGAGGGAGAATGACCCTCCAAAGTTTCAAGGATTTTCAGAACAGTAAAACAGCTCGAATTCGAATTCGAAATTCGAATTCAAACCCTAGCGCAGACTGTGCGGGAATTTTCCTGCCCAGGACCAGGTCGACCTGGGGGTCGACCTCCCAGGGACCAGGTCGACACTATGGTCGACCTGGGGGTCAACCTGGTGCTGAAGCCCAGTTCTGAGCCTGGGTTCATTCTAATGTATCTGGTCTCGTTTTCTGTCTAGATTCGTCCGCCTAATCCTATATAAACAGCCTCCTAGCCTCATTCTCTTTACACCATTTTATTCTCTCCTTATGCTGCCTCTGGATTAATTGAAATAAATAAATTAAAATAAAACACGATGACTATTCTTGAAGACTAAGGCTAGGAATTGCATATTGGAGATTCAAATAAAGTTAAAGCTTCAAGAAGGGAAGCAAAGGCTAATACAACGGCTTCGAGCAACGTTGCGCGAATCATAGCAAATCACCTCAACGTTATCTTATTATCCTTTTCTAAAACCGATCAATGTAAGTCAGATACTTTTTAGATTTGAACGTCTAGATCTATTTGTGGCATGTAATTAAATGGATATAAGAATATGCCTGATCCTCTCATTTGAATCTGTGCTTGTATATGCCTTTGGATCCAATTAAGAACTATTGTGATCAATTACCGATGAGACTGTGCCTATGACGTTGAAACTATTGTTAATGGCCTAAGACTATGACTGTGGACATAAGATTATGCCTATGCCTATGACTGTGAACATAAGTCTATTGCCTATGACTATGACAAGGACAATTGTGGCTAATCACCTATGACTCATGACTATGAGATTATTGCCTATGATTATGAACATAAGACTATTGTCTATGACCATGACTTTGAAATTATTACAGTTAATTGCTTATGACTATTTAGGGTAATTGCCTAGGACTATTTTGGTTAATTATTCATGACTATTGTGGTTAATCGCCTATGATTCATAACTGTGAGACTACTACCTATAACCATGACTATGACTTTTGTGGTTAAATGCCTAGGACTATTGTGGTTAATTGCTTATGCCCATAACACTATAGTTACGAACCATGTTGTACACCGAATTGGCATTTTGTTGGATCTCATACCTAGGGTGTGACTTGCTTAGTTTATTCCTATTCGCTATATGTACACCAAAATCATTGGATCCATTATCCTTGCATTTGGCTCGCTTTTGCATGTCTATTCTTTTATGTCAATTCTCATGTTTATCCTTTATTTCCTTTTTAGTTTCATTTCATGAGTATTTAGAAAACTTGTGAAATCATGGTATACGTACGTTATGAATGTGGGGTTATTTGGGTATAACATGAAATCTATAATATTTGGCATAATTTAGAGCATGTATTATAACATGACTATTAGATGCAAATTGGGGTAATTTGACGTGAATTGTAAAAGATGTAATTTGATATATTGAATCTAGTATTGGCAAGTGAAATAAGCTTTAGGAATAAATTGTAAACTAGAGTATCAAATCTAGTTTTGACATGAACTGTAAGTGGGAATACTAGATCTAAATTGGCATAAAACTACAGGTTGGGTTAAATGATAGGTAAATCAAGATTTGGGCCTAGAATATAGGTATGTTAGTGGACATGACATATGAATATGGTATAGGCAAAATTTGTTTAAAAGAGTTGTTAGCAATTTACATATAGACAAAAAGGATAAATATGTAAATCTAGGAAAGACGAATATGCCTAACCCGAGGTTAGATTGAGTTACGGTATAAGACTGCCCGGAACCGCCCGACAAATCCAGAAACTATAACAATACCTATCTAATGTGGGTGGTTAGAGCATTGAGCCCAAAAAGGACCCGAGGTTAGACTGAGTAGCGGTGTAAATCTGCCCGGAAACGACCGGCACATCCAGTGACCGCAACAATATCTGTCTAATGTGAGTGGTTGGTGCTTTAAATGAATAATTTAAAGCTAAGAAACATTTAAGCTAGAATGGGAGGGTTAAGTCCATAGGAACACTTAACCAACTTAACATGTTAACAAGACAATACTTGTAGGGGTTAAATAACCATTATAACATGTTGACTAGACAAGTGGGTGAGGTTAAGAAAAGGTTTAACCGTTACAACATGTTAACTAGACTAGAAGGTGGGGTTAAGTAAAATACACTTAGCCAATTTAACATGTTAACCATATTAGAAGGTGGAGTTAAGTAAACTTAGAACACTTAGCCATCATAGAGTGACAAATGAACAAGGTTAAGTTAAAACATGAAGGGACAATACTTAACCATTAGAACATGTGAATTAAACAGATGTTAGGGTTAAGTTAACTAAGGGAACACTTAACCAATACAAGATGAAGGGGAGGGGTTAAGTAATAAGAAATACTTAACCAGTATAACTTGAGTTGTGGTAGGGTTAAGTCAACATGAACTACTGATAACACTTAACCATTTTAACATGACAAATGAATGGATTAAGTTAACTTGAATTAACTAATGACACTTAACCAACCCAACTTGACGAGAAAGAGAATTAAGTAGTAAACCTTAGTTAAGAGGACTAAGTTGTAAACCTTAGTTAAGAAAACGACGGTTCAGGAAACTAAGTAGTAAATTTAGTTAAGGGAACTAAGTAGTAAACCTTAGTAGTATACGAGAAGGAGCGAACGTCCATATGATCTTAAAGAAGGCTCCAACAAACTGGGTTACGAAGCACGCGGCTTCGAGGGGACGTGAGGGTACTCTTGGTATCCCTCTGTGAGACTGCAGATGATCCTCCTGGGCTCACAGAGGTTAAGGTCTATGTTAGAAGAACCAAGGGCATGCCTTGGTTGCAATATAAGGCAACCTAAAGACTAGGATGGACCAGCGTGATTCGGCGAGACCAGTAGCCCTGTGATAGCAACTCGTCATCTACCTACCATCTTGAGTCAATCGAGATACGTGAAGTGGAAAGGCGGAGAACTCCAAAAGACCATATACTTGCTATCTAGTTATGGGTGCGGAAGGCCATAGGTTAGTGGGGGCATAGAGGGTCTGTGTAGGGTTATCATTTTTCAAGGTGTGCCTTTCATTAGTTGAGAAAGGGGTCAGGTGGGACCATAGCCACTGGAAAAACAGACCTTAGCATCTGCATCGGCAGATATCTGAAAGCTCCCGACCGAGTTCTGTGTTTCTTGATTTGCCCTGCCACGAGACTCGGGTCGCACATATGGAGGACATGTGCACCTAGACAGCGATAACGATCCACGACACATACGTGGGGAAAATCTAGGAACATATACCACTCTGGGTAGTGTGTCCTAGATTAGGGGCGTCGTTCGATAGGTAGCATAATCCCTAGTTGGACCTAGGTCGCGTAAACCCTAAAATCCGAGAAACGTTCAATAGGTAACATAAACCCCAGTAGCCCTGGGTAGCGAAACCCTAGTTGGATCTAGAATGCGCTCGATAGAAAACCCTAGGTTAGACCTAGGTAATAAATAATAGATGTACACCTGAATCAACCATAATTGCGGGGATTGGGATCACGTATCTATTCTTATCAGTTTATACAGATTATTAGTTAGGTGGTGCAGGGATATAGAAATTAGAATAACATGGCAGTGGCGAAGCAGAGAAAGTATAGAAGTGCACCCAGTTTATCTTACCTTATCATATCTTGTGCTAACCTTATGATTCCCGTCATCATGGTGTAGTCTTGTATTCAGTTAATTCATGCCTTGTTGCTTTTTTCCTGTCACATGCTGAAAGTACCAGACTTTATGTCTGACTCTGTTTTCTTTCGCTTTCTTGTCTTCCGTTCCCCCCAAGTTCGCAGGGAGGGAATATTACTACTTAGCCCAGTTTTCTTCCCAAGCTGAAGATTGGTTGAAGTTTTGCTTGGATTCTCTTTTCCATTGCTATGGCTGGCTCACGCTATATTGGGGAATATAAATGATATTTTATGCTTCATTATTTTGTAAGACAGATATTCTGGTATTGGAAAATAATTGTTGTACAAACTATCTGATCAATAAAGTAAAGTTCTATTTTTCGCTGTTTTAATTTTGTCTGTCTTGTAATTTATCTGTATCTTTTACCTATTACTCTCCACCGAATTTAAGGCATTCCCTTTGTGAGTGACCTTAACGGATGTGGGGTGTTACATTTCACCACACAATCAAACAAACAATCAAGCCGTCCATGGTTTGTGGACGACAGGTGTCGGGCGCTACTAAGCACCGTCTGCATCATAGTATATCTTTTAACTAAAAAATAAAATAAAAGTAAGGAGTTCTCACCTTAGGATTCCACTCCGCCGTGCTTTCTTTCTGAACTGTTCGGATTTGCCCAAAATTCCAACGCATCTTTTTTACGCTGTTCATATATAAAAAAATCATATTTTTATCGCTTCATTCCAATAAATAAAAATCAAATTTTTATTTCTACTTCATATATTTTTACCACGCTTCTTTCTATATAAAAAATATATTTTTATATTTCTACTTCTTATGTAAAGATCGAATTTTTATCGCTACTTTATATATATAAATTATATTTTTAAACTGCCACCTTTAAAATAAAAATCACATTTTTATTTTTTCACTTTGAATATAAAAATCATACCTTTAACATCGTAAAAATCATATTTTTGATTATATAAAAATCTCATCTTACTATAATGTTGTTCAAATCAAAATCATGTTTTCTCTTCATAAAGACCAAATCTTTAATTCGCTACATACATATAAAAAGATCATATTTTTATCTCGTCCTTTTCTATCCTTTAAATCTTAACAAAAGGTTTATAAATTCCAAATACCATTTTTATACGACTATATAATATATAAAAATCAAAATTTTAAAACTATAATATATATGGAAAATTTCAGTTTTTAAAACTATTCTATTTATAAATTTAAAACAATGTTGTTATATATAAAACTGATTACATTCAATAAATAAATAAAAATAATACCAATAAAACTTATAGACGGAATTGGGCTGAGGTGATGGCAGCGTGGGACCCGCAGCGGCGGTGAGGTGGTGCAGCTAGGCGGCGATGAGTCTCTAGTTGCGTGGTGGGGCCTGACGGCGCTCGGTTTCGTTGATTCGGCAAGGGGTTTAATCGGAGAAGAAGGAGGCTGAGGGAGGGGTCGTGGCGCGACGGGGTGGTCCTGGGGAGGCGACCCTCAGTGGTTGCGTCGCGGCGGAGGGGGAACGGCGGTTTGGACCTGAGCGGTGGGGTGGTATCGGGACTTTCAATGAAAAAGGGGTGGCTGAGTTATGGTTTAGATTTAGGGTTTTATTTATTTATTTATATAATTTTTTTATTTCCATAAAAGGAAAGATTTTTTTTTCGAACCCGAAATCAGGCCTACTGAATATCGTCCCTAGCTAATTACCCCCATTCCGAACACAATGGGATATGCTTCGCAAGCCAATTTGACCGTTTCGATCAGTTTTCGTTTATATTAAAATATAAATCTATATATTCAATTTTAAACGTACATTTTAATTTACCGGGGCCACGTACTGACTCTAAAAATTCCAGAAAAAATATTTCTAGCTTCCTATTGATGATGCGGTCGTAACAAAGCCAATTTCGTCAAATTTGAAGACCGTTTGAAAAATGGTCATTTTATGGTCGATCCAAATTGACTAAAACTGACAAAACACGTTTTACTTCGCCATGCTCACATATTGCTTTCAAAAATTATGAATTTTGGAATCTAGCAATAATTAGACATCCCGGATCCAACAAAAGTGGTTTCATCGAAAACGGAGGTCGTTTGCAAAATGGCTATTTTTAAGGGCCAGAATTCCATAGCGACTATTCTGAATTTTTAACTAGGCATAACTTTTTATCCCCGCTATGAAATTTCAATTTTTTGAATTCTTTGGAAAGATATTTTCAATTAGATTCTAATATTCTTGGTTTTGCTGAAATCCGGTTTATTTTGAATCATGTACATTCATTCGAAATTTGAAATCGAATTTTCGAACTACTACGCCATTTTCAATTCCTTTTATAATTTAAAATAAATATTTATATTCTAACGACGATCTATATAAATATATACGTTCTAATTCTATTCAAAATAAATTTCTCATCGTTATTATTCAAAACAATTCATTTTAAATATTCAAAATTCACTAAAATTGACAAAATAAAAAATTTAAATTGGTTCGGATTTCCGGGTTATTACAATCTCCCCCACTTAAAATCTTTTCAACCTCGAAAAGGAAAGGAGCTGAAATTTGTTTTACAAACCAACTCAACTTTCATTGTTTCCATTATGGCTTAAGTTCTTCAACTTTTCAGTTTCTAAGAACTTTTCAAATTTTTCAAAAATTTAGCTAACAACCTAAATTTTCGAAAAATTTCGCCATAACCTCCCCTGCACGGGAGCACCGGGAAAACCCCGAAATTGCCATACAGGCCTCTCCAATCCAAAAAGAAAAATAAACAACCAATCGGCTCATAAAATCGTCAAAAACCCCAAGAAATACAATAAACATGTACCTATTTGTCGGGAAAACAATTTTATTCCTCTTCTCTAGCCTCTTTACAATGACCTGTTCACACATATATATGTACATGCATGCATTTCCAAACAATTTTCAGTACAGTTCAATATTTGATACAATTTGGTTATATGCACCATTCTTTCACATAATGGTTTAAATGAATAATCACATAACACAATCAACAATCATCAATCAATTAGTTGATTTTCTTTTCAAATTCATAATTTTGATATATATATAGAAAATCATGTTTTTGATGCCAAATTACAACAATAAGCCCTATCTAGTTTTGGTTCTCACACCAGTCGATTGGAATCATATAGATATCCCACTTTCGAAACTCGAACACAAATTCTGATGATGCCACGGCATCATCAGAATCATCTCCGGGCAACTAGAGTGTGATTCTATATCTATCCAGTATATTAAAACTTCGAATACACGTTTGCAAGGCATATATGCAAAATCTTCATATATTGGATTGTCCAAATTCAATACAAATAAGTATTCACATACGTATAATACGATTTAAATTTTCAAAACAAAGCTTGTTTTCATTTTAAAAATATACTCTTCACACTCGTTCTAGGATACTACTGATCCCATCTCTAACGAGTCATTCCCATTGGGTATTACTAATCCAATCTCTGATGAATTCTTTCGTTCGGTTCAAACGTGTCTTGTTCTCAAGCTCTGTAAACCAGAGTTCTGATACCACCGTAAGGACTCGCAACTTCCCTGGTCTCCGAGGAGAAGAGGAAGAACGAATTGCTTTGAGGAAAGACGAATCCGAACAAAAACAGAAGAACATTTCATTTCTTATTACAAACAATTTCATCAGAATACAAGAATATAACATAGTACAAATAAATTATATACAATTACTAAACACCAGAGATTTAAATTACATTTAAATACATAGCAGCGGAAAAATAATACAAAACACAACTGAAAAGAATATATGAATACAAAGCTTTCCGAATATCATTCCAGCTATAAACCAAGATCCTATGAATATAAATCTGCAAAACCAAAACTACTAGCTGCCCGTGCGGAAAATAGGGGCACCCAGAAATTAGGTTAAAACAATAAACTCCAGGTCAGTCATGTGACTGGTGTGAGAACTAAATCAGTTATTTAAAAATTTACTTTAAATCAGATATATCAAGAGACCACGCCGTATAACATGGAACGGGTTTCCTCCCAAGAATATTAGTGCATATATCAAAACAACGCAATGCTTTTTGAAAAAATGAAGCTATTATAAGACCCAAGTCCTATCACACTATGCAACGCAAGCCAGGGATAGGGTTTTCCCTTATAATAGCCGAACATGCTTGGTACGTTAAAACAAATCATTTGATACTATTATAAGTGCATAATGTATAAATAACTTCAAATATAAATGTATCAATCCTAGACGGCAAGGGTACCGTATATCATGTCGCCAATACTAGGCTCTACAATCAAAACCGCAAATGTTACGTATTGGAAGCTGGATTTCCATCTGTGAACCAAGGCAAGGGATCGTCCTTACTGCTTCGATACGCTCTAGCCCGCCCCTCAAGACCCAGACTCAGGTAGGCCCTTGGACCGTCAGGGCCGGTCCACTCAATGTGGATTAAAATGCCTGAACACTGCGTTTCCCGGCCCTACGGGGCGTCAATGAGCCAAATGACTCCATCGGTCCCGGATCGACCAATATAACCGAGGCACCTTGCTATCCATCATCCAAATAATTAAAATGCCAGGGCGTGCAAAACGCTGATACCACTCCTAGCTAGAAGAAAACGCATGTCCTCCCTGAAGTCCTCTCCCGTTTATGGTTCACACCGAGGTGTGAGGCTCGCGAATTAACGCTACACAAAGCTACGCCACAAAGGCCGTGCTTTGATCATCAACCACAAGACCATGATTTTCAAAAGAAGCCTTGATCATTTGCATCTCATCATGCCACACAGGCAATCCACGCTATGCAACCGATGTCTATCAATTACACAGAATGAAATCCAATGTTAGACACACATCCATTTACAAGTTCTTTCTGGGTCTGAACAAAACCGGAGATACCTTATTCCTCCCCCATATGTCCAATACAGGGGATACGCCCTCGCATATCCGTCGATCTCCAAGTACGTCTGGACAGTCACCACTTATTACCTCGCCTTGGGTGTACAGACCAATCAAGACATCAGTTGTAACATCCCAAAAATTTTAAGATATTTGAATTTCAATTTAAATTTAATAAATTGGAATATATTAAGAAAATCAAATCTTGTTGGATTTAAATATTGGGAATTATTTTAATTTAGTATAAATAGAGTTCAATTTATTTCTATTTAATAAGGCTATGGTTTGAATTTAATATTTAAATAATTAAATTTAATCTGAGTGGTTAATTTAAAAGTAGAATTCAAATTTTATTTGAAATTGGTGGAATCTTTAAGCTGTTTAAATTAAAATTTGAAATCCAAGTTGAAAATTTCAATACATGATTTTTGGGGAACTTGAAATTTATGAAATTGATTATAAAAATTTATTTAATGTTTATTTAAATTTAATTGGGAACTTATAAATATCTAGGTGATTAAATAAAATTTAAATTGTTTAAGTTAAATTTGGAATTTTGAATTTGAATTCAAATAATCAAATTTGGATTTAAAATGTGTGGAAATTTAATTATAAAAATTTGTTGAGTCATAGTTGAATTAAAATCGGAAATTCCAAGTATTTAATTTGATTTAAAACAGTTAACCGAATAATTGAATATTTACTTAATTAATTGACTGTGAAATTTAGCTGTTTGGCAACTGTCTCAGAATTCGACGAAACTGCCATCATCAGAACCGGAATGGTGAGTTATTATAGGATTTTAATTTGCGTGACGTTCGGACTTACCGTCTGATCGTAGGAGAGAAAATGTGAATAATATCCCGGTAAGTTGATAATTGAGTGTTTATCAGATTTGGACCTCCTTGCTTATAAATAAATTTCCACCTCCTTCTCATCAGCCCATTCTTATCATACTACCTATTTCCTCAACCTACTTTTCTCTAATGGCTGAAAATATATTATAAAACTCTAGATCTAATTTAAATCCAAGCTGAAAATAAAATCTCTTCAAACCATAGCATATTGTATGTCGATTCGAAGCTCTCGATGAGTAGAACACAGATCTGTAATTTATTTCGACATGCAGTAAGCGGATTGGTAGAAAAATCGTGGTCAAAGTTCTAAAATCGAAAACCCTAGAATTCGAATTGGGGCTTTTTGATCTAAGCTTAAATCGAGGAAACGGGCTTCTGGGTTTGGTTCGGATTTTCGTTGGGAGTACGATGATCATGTTCGCATCTTTTATTATCAAGAAAATTGCCGGGAATTTGAGTTTTAGGCCGGGAATTCATTCCCGTTCATGCTGGCGCCGGCGGCAACTCAAGTCACCGGAGCTCACGGCGATGGTACCATCTGAAGCGGCTCTCGACAAGGGTTCGGATGATGGCTACCTCGAAGGCTGAAACGATCGGAGGGTGGTGTATTTGTTGGTCAAAGTTTGCGTGGGTTTTGGGTATGAGCGACGGGTTTACTGTAGACGCGTGAAGAGGAGCGGGAAGAAGGGGTTTCACTGATGACGTGGCACCTCGGGGTAGGGTGAGTCATTTTGTTTTATTAAATTTCTTTATTTAAAATCCGTATAGAAAAATGCTGATAACTCTTGCATGCGGACTCGGATTGAGACGCGGTCTGTTGCGTTGGGATCGTGGCAGAGTTGCGGACGTTTTGACACTAACCAGGCTGCGTTCTGAGACTGTCAAATTTTGGCCCTTTTCTGGACGATCGATTCAAATTGAAACCCGAAGGTGAGTGTTTCTTCACTCACGTAATACTAAATTTATCCCATATTTGTTGAATTAAATAATGATGTGAATGTGGTTGCATGGTTGTGTTGTTTGATGGATGATTGCTTTAATTTGACATGCAAGTGTTAACATGCAGTTACAAATCGATAATTAGTTGTTTAAATTTAATTTAAATTTCTAATTTAAAGTTCCAGCACTTGTTAATCAGTAATATGATTCAATCTACCGTGTGAATGGAATGATGTGATGGATGTCTTGGTTGGTTTGACAGTTTGGAGAATATCATTTGAACTGTGCATTTATTCAGTATATGGTGGTGTATGTCCTTTGACGATCAGTCCCAATTTCTCACCTTGATGTTACGGGCATCTAATAAACCAGGGATTGATCGATAAAATAAATTAAGAACACAGGTTGAAATGATACACACCTGTGACCCTGATTTGGATTGAAATGATAGATCCATCCCTGAAGTATCGAGAAATTTAAATTTAAACCACTTGGCCATTGATAGATAACTATATACAGGCATCGGTTGGTTAAATGGTTTTAAATATTTGAAATTATTTGATAGGATTTCATTTAAAGAATATGCCGATACTTGATAACCCAATTCTTTAAGATTTTGGATGGGATGTTGATTTTAAAAGGGTTAAGGGAATTTCCAAGGCAATGGAAATATTTAAATCGGAAATTGGATATGTTTTTAACCTCCTCAAATTGAGAGTTAGGTTAGTAGGGATAAATCCTTATGGAGATCTAATCGTTTGGGAAATTTGGAAATCGAGGGTATTTGGGTTTGCTATACTCAGTCTGAATATATATATATATTTGAACTCTTGAAATCAAATAGTTGCTTGAACGGGGTTGAACGAGGTAGGAAACCTAAATGAACTCCGTTGAGACCGGAGAATAAACTCAAGTATTGTGAATTTGGAAGGAAGGAAGATTTTGATTGAGAAATGTATTTTATGTGTAGATTTATACGTTTATTCCAAATAATTATTCCTGCGTTAAATTTACTATTTACCTTTACTTATAACTATTGTATTTAATATTTCCTTGTAATTTATTTTTCCAAAGTTTTCTAGTAAACTTTAATTAAGTATATTTATAATAATCAAATTGCTAAGTTATTTTAAACTATTATATCCTATATATATATCTATTTATTTATATAAATTTTATCTTACTATCATTATTATATGTAAACATTTAGTTTTTCAAGTATTTGAAATTTTAAATTCCTTCCGAATGGAAATGCTTGAATTCGAACCGCTGGTTCAGATGGAGTTGAGAGAAAAATATGTGATAGTTGACATCTTTAGGATAAATTATATTCTATTTGAATATAAGTCATTTTGAAAATATTATATGGTTTAATATAATGATATGAAATATATTCTAGTTTTGGAGTAAATCGGTTGGGTATGGTTATGATATGTCGATATGAAATCTATTCGTCTGAGTATAATTGGGTTCGAAAAAGAAGATGATATTTTTGATATGAAAAGCGAACCTTTATCAAATATAAAAGAACCGACCGATGTGAAAAGATGTAAGCGTTGGTTGTTAAAGAGACCGGAGTCGACATAAGGCATACTCTCTGTCAGTGTCGATACCACTTCGACAACCATGAACGTTTTGACGTATTCTGTGAATGTATCGACGTATCCAGAATAGATTATGATGACCTGGAGATGATTGTTGAAGCGATGGAGATGAACAGAACGAAATAGCCCTGACCTTCGGGTCAGAATTAAAATGACTAAAACAGGAGCTATACCGTGACTAATTGAGGTAGCACCTTTGATCGGACTCACTCCTTCGATACTATCTCTATGACTATGATGATGATTATGATGATTTGGGCCCATTTGTGACTTTAGGAGTGTGTTCCGAGGTGGGCGGTAGTGGCTGCTATGCGTTACCACCGGTCCGGGAGTGCAATTGGTAGAATCCTACCCTGGGCATTGCCTCGAGTGCCTTGTCATATTTATCCCTATTGAGCCCATACGATTTTGATTTAGCATTGCCTTCTATGGAGTGCCCTCTGATAACACCAGTACGGTGAATTTACGGTACTGTATAGACCGTTGATGCCTATAAACTGCGTAAGGGTAATATGGTAATCCCGCTTACGCTATTTTCAGTACTCATACTTTACTGTGTAGGAACCATAAAGATAATAGCGTATTATACTATGTATGTATTAGTTTAACGGATCCTTGAGAGATGGAGAAATCCCGTAACATCTCTTGAGTTATTGCACCCATGATATCCAGATTTATTTCCTGTTTAATTTGACTAATATGAGATGATTTAGTGCTGATCCGAGTGTTTGTTGTGTTTTCTTTTATGAAATACGCTCGGGTCAGCAGACGTGTGCAGTTACCGAAGGTGAAAGTGCTTTGGAGATCGAGTGCGAGGATGGATATGCGTATCTTCTACATATGGTATTTTTCCGCTGCATTTATTCCGCTGTCATGTTGAGAAAGTTGTATATGTATAACTCTGATGTCATGATATATAAATATTTAGTTTGTTTTACTGGTATTTAATTATTATATGTTGTCCTTCCGCTGTGAGACTCTGTGTTTGTTTTTCTTTTCTTTTCTTTCTTTCTTTCTTTTCTTCTTTTCCCAATAACTACTTGCATTTGCGATTGTTTGGGTCGACATGTGTGGGTTATTGTCGATTTTTAAACGGTCAAAAATGTGGGTCGTTACATCAGTAATCATCCAAACGGTGTGAAGACCTCCGGTCTTCAACCACCGTCTCCATCCTCGACACATCGTCGAATCAATTATTCAGAATGGGGTAATCCCGGTCTTTCCGAATAACTTGCGTATATAATAAACAAGTGCTAAAAAAACACAACATATGCCTCATTCCAATTCAGAATATTCTTTCATTCAAATATTCTTATACTTTGGGAAAGGTTCCCATTATTTTATCAAAGATAAATTCTTTAAGTTTATTCTTTAATCTTCCTTTGGATATCATTTCAATCTAATTAAAGATGCATTAAAACTCCACTTTGTTTTAATCTTCCCAAAAATCAATATTAACGATTGTTTAACTTGGGAAATCATATCCTGTCTTCAACTGGGTTAAAGAACCAATGTCATTTAAAACACGGTTCACGATAAACCCAAAATCACCTTCCATTCCATCAGCCTTTAACCATAAATTAGCAAGTGAACAATTCCCTAAGTATTAACCCTGAAGGCCGAAACCAACATCAGATCAATACCCAGAAAACCATTTAACTTAACTAACCTCCAGTTAGTTTCTGATTTTCTTAACTCCATTGGGTCTAAGAATAGTATTATTAATGATACCATTCACAACAACCCAAATCACATTCCATTAATTATGGAATCTTCACGGAAAAACAAATCAATATATAATCGATATCAATTTCCATATCCGACCAATAATATAAATGGAATAATGGCAACACCTCTTAAATTCCATATGTATTAACAGTCTTCCTCCACAGAAGTTCACTTCGATTATTATCAAATCGAATTCCATTCAGTTCCAATTTAACATATTAAACTGGAAAATGTTACCCTGGGAAAATTCCCGTTAAATCTTAATAAAAAGATTTATAAATCCCAGATCACATTTATCTGATCGGGTTAAAGAACGAATGTCATTAAAAACACAGCTCACAATAAACCCAATTCACATTAGCCTCTAACTGTAAATTAGTAAGAGAACAATCCCCTAAGTATTAACCCCGAAGGCCGAAACCATAATCAGATCAATACACAGAAAATCATTCAACTTAACTAATCTCCAGTCAGTTTCTAATTCTCATAGCTCCATTGGGTTCAAGAACAATATTATTAACGATACCATTCACAACAAACCCAATATCCAATTTGATATTAAATACAAGGCTCTGAATAGAAAATATATCGGCTTGTATTCAATATCAAATTCTGAAATCAACCAATATTGTATTGGAAATAACGATGTATATACATCTTTCAAATTTCCATAACAATATCTGTATAATCACGAAATCTAACATCGAAATATTCCGAAGAAAATTTCGATTCAAATCCATTTCCAATGTATATATTGGAAATTCTGGTTATTTTTAAAACCATTTCAAATCCAATTTATTTATTTTAAAAATATTGGATTTATTATTCTAATTCAAAACTAGTTCATATCGATAAAATCTATTTTTATCTTTTCAAATATGGAATTTTTCATCCCAATTCTTTCCAAATCATTTCTTATGATTTTAAACTAATTATTGATATTTTTAATAATTTTATCAAGGCCAGTACAGTCGATTTCCATAAACGGCCATCGAATTGAACTTACAGCGACCTTTTCCAAATTTGATTTGGACATAATTCCAAATCCAACTGTTAGATTTCAAATCTCTAACATTCATTAGAAAGCTCTTTTCGATACGAATCCAACGGTTCTGGTTTTAGGAGAATCCGATGGTCAGTCTCCCGTAATGTCCATTCGAAGTCAATGGTCGAAATTCACGAACTGCCGCAACGCACCGCGTTCTATTCAGACCATTATATTATATATATAATATATATTTCGTCGATTTCCTTTTAAAACGTATTTTATAAATCTTTTTAAATTCGTTTTCAAAACGATTTCAACTTCATATTCAATTTCAAATCAAAATTGAATATTCCATATCATCAATATATAAATGATAATATTTTCAAAACATTAGATTTTGAAATCAATTCCTTTTTGATATTCATTATAAAAATGAATAAAATCGATATAAATATCGTTCACGTCAAAATGGCGTCAATCTAATCAACTCATCTTTATATATTTATATATATTTGTGTCCATCCCAAACCGGACATCAAAATCAGATTTTGATCTTTAACTGAATATTATTTTAAAATATTCGTTATTTTAAAATAATCGTTATTTCAAAATATTCTTTCTTTCTGAACTGGAATCAGACACAGTCAGTTACCATATAATTTGGTTTATATGGATTTCATACACACATGTACACAACAACAATAAACAATCAACCATCATCCAAAGTGAATTCCACACTGTACAAGCATTAAATATAAATATTCAACGCTTATACAGCCTGTAAATCAATCGATCGACCTACAACTAATTATTAGGACTAGTGTATGTCATATATCATCCCAACACCCGTGTGGGGTTTCAATCAACAAATAATGAATTTTACTTGTGCAGTTGGGCGATGTGTAAAATTTATCATCCCAATCAACATCAGTCAAATGTGTGTACATAAACAAATCGTTTGATTTGTTTATAAATATTTATTTCATTCCTATACACGTTAAAAATTATATTTTTAACTATAAAATATTTTATTTCCATTTATGAATATTTTATTTATCCATTCCATATCACATAATCAATTTTCACAATACAATCAAACAAGCAATCAAGCCGTCCATGGTTTGTGGACGACGGGTGTCGGGCGCTGCTAAGCACCGTCTGCATCCTAGTATATCTTTTAACTGGAAAATAAAATAAAAGTGAGGAGTTCTCACCTTAAGGTTCCACTCCGCCCTGCTTTCTTTCTGAACTGTTCGGATTTGCCCAAAATTCCAACGCATCCTTTTCATGCTGTTCATATATAAAAAATCATATTTTTATCGCTTCATTCCAATAAATAAAAATCATATTTTTATTTCTACTTCATATATTTTTACCATGCTTCTTTCTATATAAAAATTATATTTTTATATTTCTACTTCTTATGTAAAGATCGAATTTTTATCGCTATTTCATATAAATAAATTATATTTTTAAACTGCCATCTTTAAAATAAAACTCACATTTTTATTTGTTCACTTTCAATATAAAAATCATACCTTTAACATCATAAAAATCATATCTTTGATTATACAAAAATCTCATCTTACTATAGTGTTATTCATATCAAAATCATGTCTTTCTCTTCATAAAGATCAAATCTTTAATTCGCTACATACATATAAAAAGATCATATTTTTATCTCGTCCTTTTCTATCCTTTAAATCTTAACAAAAGGTTTATAAATTCCAAATCCCTTTTTTATACGGCTATATTATTTATAAAAATCAAAAATTTAAAACTATAATATATATAGAAAAATTCAGTTTTTAAAACAATTCTATTTATAAATTTAAAACAATGTTGTTATATATAAAACTGATTACATTCAATAAATAAATAAAAATAATACCAATAAAACTTACAGGCAGAATTGGGCTGATGGGATGGCAGCATGGGACCTGCAGCGGCAGTGAGGTGGTGCATCTAGGCGGCGGTGAGTCTCTGGTTGCGTGGTGGGGCCTGGCAGCGCTCGGTTTTGTCGATTGGGGAAGGGGTTTAATCGGAGAAGAGGGAGGCTGGGGGGGGAGTCGTGGCGCGGCGAGGCAGTCCTGGGGAGGCGGCGCTCAGTGGTGGCGTCGCGGCGGAGGGGGAGTGGCGGTTTGGACCTGAGAGTGGGGGTGGGATCAGGATTTTCAGAGAAAAGGGGGCGGCTTAGTTATGGTTTAGATTTAGGGTTTTTTTATTTATATAATTTTTTTATTTCCATAAAAGGAAAGTTTTTTTTGAACCCGAAATCAAGCCCACCGACTGTCGTCCTTAGCTAATTACCCCCATTTCAAATACAATGGGATACGCTTCGCAAGCCAATTTAACCGTTTCGATCAGTTTTCGTTTAAATTAAAATATAAATCTATATATTCAATTTTAGATGTGCATTTTAATTTACCGGGGCCACATACTGACTCTAAAAATTCCAAAAAAAATATATTTCTAGCTTCGTATTGACGATACGGTCCTAACAAAACTAATTTCGTCAAATTTGAAGACCGTTTGAAAAATGACCATTTTCTGGTCGATCGAAATTGACTAAAACTGAGAAAACACGTTTTACTTCGCCACGCTCACATATTGCTTTCAAAAATTATGAATTTTGGAATCTAGCAATAATTAGACATCCCGGATCCAACAAAAGTGGTTTCGTCGAAAACGAAGGTTGTTTGCAAAATGGCTATTTTTAAAGGCCAGAATTCCATAGCAACTATTCTGAATTTTCAACTGGGCATAACTTTTTATCCCCGCTATGAAATTTCAATTTTTCGGATTTGTTGGAAAGATATTTTCAATTAGATTCTAATATTCTTGGTTTTGCTAAAATCCGGTTTATTTTGTATCCTATACATTCATTTGAAATCGAATTTTCGAACTACTGCGCCATTTTCAATTTCTTTTATAATTTAAAATAAATATTTATATTCTAATGATGATCTATATAATTATATACGTTCTAATTCTATTCAAAATAAATTTCTCGTCATTATTATTTAAAACAATTCATTTTAAATATTCAAAATTCACTAAAATTGCCAAAATAAAAATTTTAAATTGGTTCAGATTTCTGGGTTATTACAGGTGGTATCCTTTATAGCCGTGAAATCAAGGAATCAGGGGTATCCCTTATAGCCGTGAAATCAAGGACGGGTATACTTGATCAAGTGTGTGTTGAATCGGTGGTATCCCTTGTAGCCGTGAAATCAAGGAGGGTTGTAATTGGATATTGATATAGTAACAAAACCCTGCACAATCCAGCATTGTGTAGGATTGGACGTAGGAGCAATTCCGAACCAGCAAAAAATGCGGTGTGTTCTTTCCTTTTCTGCACTTTACTTTTGTTTATCTTTGCATTTGTGTTTAATTCTGTGTCTGTGATTGTTTCTGTGTTGTTTGATTCATATAGTTTATCACATAAGTTTTAGATTTTGTTTAAATTCTCAAAAACACTATTCACCCCTTCTAGTGTTTATTTTGCCTTAACGATCCCTTTCGCAATCCCTAACATTACTAACATGGGTGTGATCAAATAATTACTACATATTTTCTTTACAATGTTTTATTGCTATAAAAATGTGGCAATGAAGGTTATATGAGCCACATCCTAAAACTCAATTCCTTTTCCCATACTCCTTAATTATGCCTTATTTTAATTATAAGTCTAATTAAATCATAATATTTATTTAGGAAATTTTTCAAAGAACAGAGGATCAACACATAATCAAATCATTGCACCCCTAATCACCTTTATTAAATAAAAAACATAAGAAGTAATCTCCGTATACTACTACCTAATATTTTCAGATTATATAGACCATACTTGATAGCAGTACATGTATAAGCGAAGCATGTCATAATTATTATTTATTTTTGGAATCTAAAACAATAAAATGCCTACCTAATTTGTAATAGAATCCATCATGATTCAATAGCAAACATTCTAAGGGTTTTTGTGACTTAACTAACACCATGAAAAATTAAAACAATACAAGAATATAGAAACAGTGCATATAAAAGCATTAAAACATGTATTTCAAACATCATAGCCATGCACTCTATATTTTGTATAAAATGTACATATATCTGTGATTCTATTTTACAACAGAGGTTGCCTTCATTATGACTCAATGCCATATTTTATGTGGAGTATTACTCACCAATATTCTTCTTTCCTCTAATCTTGTTCTTTTCTCACCTAGTCCGGCCTTTTGCTATGCTAACAACTTCTTATTAGGGTTTTAGGTGTTTAGAAATGTCAGTTATACCCTAAGTATAATTATTCTAACGTACTAGTATTTTACCTAACTATCTAATCTTCCTATGCTAACAACTTCTCTTTATAAATTTGTTAGAGACATTTTTAATTCTTGCTAAACCAATAGTGCTAGCTACTTTTTCCCAAAGAAATTCTTTTCCTATTTTGCCATTTTCGTCCTATTACTAGTCATGCTATTTGCATTGCCTATTTATTGTTCATGTGATAATGCAATTTATATGTGTATATAAATAGTGTATGACCCAATACATGTGGCCTAGTCCTAACATATAATTTATTCCATATGCATTATATTCAATTTGTATACTCACGCTTATTTCAATAGCACATAATATTTGTATATATTTATTTTCATGTACTCTTATATTTCAATCATACACAGTGTGTACGCCTATTTCATACACACTTAAAGTTTTATTATATATATATATATTTCAAAAAAATTAGCTTTTAAACCAATGTAATTCATCATTAAAAATCGGGGGTCGTTACATTTATCCTCATATGAAGGATGGAATTAAGGAGGTAGTCCAGTGATTAAGATTTTGTGCCATTCAATTTGTGTCAATTTTTGTGTTTAAATATACTTTCCCTATATATAAAATTAATTTGGACACAAAATTAAACATAATAAATCTCAATCATTGGATCTCCCATTGAATCCCGTCTTTCACATAAAACAAACAAATCTAATGTTTCACAAATTGTTTCTAACTTTGTGTTGAACAGCCGCACCTATACATACATACATACATATATATATATTGAAAATTAGTTCAATATATATATATACATATATATGAGAGGCATGCTCTAGGGCACCCCTATTTGATAGCACCCCATTTTATGCTTCTCATTGTTTGGGAATGCGGATTAAGGATCTTAAGACAAACTAAATAGTAGAGGAGGGTGAATAGTGGTTAATGGATTTTATAAATTTCTTGAAACCTTTTTGAGTTATTCAGAATAAAATACAAGTCACAGATATGAGACGATCACAGAATCAAACTTCTTATCCATTAAAAATCACATACTTATTAATAGATCAAACGTTGGCACACTTCGGGCATTAATAAGGCTCGAGCATCCCAGGATTGCACCATAGGGTTGAGCGTTGCCCAAGAGTTATGCATTTTTAGGAGTGGTCGCGCATCATGGTTCAATCGAGTGATGGAGGAACTAGTCATCAGCAAACCAAGCCCAAAGGGTCGTTCGCATGAGTCAGGATCGGACAGGCACCATTCAATATTATCCGGTCAACTTCCTGATCGCTCATTCATCACGTGAGATAGTCGCGCACATCCCTTGGATAAAGCAAGATGGGGCTCGCGTGTCACTTTGGCAATCTCATTGGATCGCTAACCAGGGTCATTCACTCATTCCTTCTCCTGATCGTTCATACATATCTTATGGGTAAGAGATCTAGGAAACCAAGAGGTCGCTCGCACATCTGAAGGTCACTAGCACATGGTCCAACCACACGGTTGTTCGCTCAGGCTTCGTGCTGACTCATACAGGTGCAATGTCTAAATACTGGGGTCGGTCGCACATATAATGTCAGTCGCTCACTTGCGCTACCCTGATCGATCAACACTCCATTAGATGACCATAAGGAAAAGGGAACCACTTCTAATAACCTGATTGGTCGCGTGTTCCTCCTGGTCGCACGGTCGAGCAAAACAATTGGCAACAACTATTTATAGCTGTTGACAACTGGCAGTGGCATTTCTGTAAATACCCGCGCAAGCGACCCAAAACCTGCATATATAAATTTCAGTCCATTTCTACATGAGAGCTCATCGATAAATAGGCCATGTCTTCCATACTTTTGGGGATGGATATCCATAACCATGAAGGGCTGCCAAATTGCTTCCTCTCCCGTTGCTAGTGATCCTAACATCATCTACTATCTCAAAGCAAAGTTCTAACATTGAATTCATCTTGGGATCCGCCGAAAGTGCACAAGTGTCTTAGAGATTGAAGATCCTCCTTCTTTCTCCTTGCATTTGAAGATTTCTTACCATTCCTCAGCCGAGTTCACCATTTCTCCACTTGTCTAATCATCTCTCCATCAAGTAGCGTAGATCTAAGCGAGATTTACTTGTAATAAGAAAATATGAATGTACAAAAAGAGATTCCATGCCTTGTAATCATTGATGTTATAATGAAATCCTTGCCAAAGTGGATGTAGATCTACCTTAGATCGAACCACTATAAAAATCTTTGTGTCTTTACCTTTTTGTTGCGATTGTGGTCTCATTCCTTACCGATTGGTGAAGTGCCTTTGTGGCACCTTTGGTGTCTAAGAAAATTTTGGTTTAAACATTTGGCTCCCACCATGGGGCCCATTCGCATTTCTCTTTCTAAGTCGTTCGTGAAAGTAAAGGTTGGATCTCGTTCCTCTTATAGATTCTCTAAATCTAGAGTCTGAACTATTCAACAAATTCTCTTATAAGGTTAAGGCCTTGTCCAAGCTAAGGGTAAAACACCGAAGAAAAAAACTAGTAAGACCGTCGTAGAGACCGACAACCTAACCAAAAATACTAACAATGCTACAACGCCCATCAATCGCTTTGAAGTTGGTGAATCTTCGAGAGCTGGAGCGGCTGTAACAAGGAAGAAGTTGGATGAAGTTGTTGCAGGTCTAACAGGTCAAATGGACATCGCGAACAATGCTATGCTAAAAAAATTTAGAATCCATGTTTTCTATCCCAGCTGTAACAGCAAAAGTCACCATGAATGCCACCCATGCTAAATCTTCTCGAACTGGTCGTACTGAGAAGACAAGTTCTTCCTCTTCAAGTCCAAATCAAGAAAATTATGTCTAGGAGGTTGTAGATCCTAATGATCCTAATCATAAGGAAGCAAAACATCTACCCATAACAATTCCGATAAAGCAATTTCTCAACAAGTGCTTGGTACCACCAAAGGGGTACCTCCCCAAGTGGGAGGCCCAGGGCCCCGGAATCCAAACCGTGACCATTTGCTTATGAAGACATCCGGCAAGGAGGATGGCATCCGCCGCGCGGACCAGACACAATGAGGAGGAACACATATCGGAAATGGTCCGCATGATCATGGAGAAAAGATTTAAAAAGGAGGATGATGAGAAAGAGTGGGGGTTCGCTCCTACAAAGACCACATTCACGGAGAGGATTAAGATGGCTCCATACCCAAAGAAGTTCAAACCTCCAATGGTACAAGCCTATGATGGGACCGACGATCCCAATGTGTTCTTATTCAAGTATGACCAATACATGGATGGGGCACGTGCCACGGACGAGCTAAAGTGTCTTTACTTCCCAACTTATCTTGAAGGGGAGGCTTCTCTCTGGTTCACGAAGTTTTCCACCAAAGTCTATGGATGATTCCGCTACCTTAGCCAAGTTATTCAGAGAGCAGTTCAGGCTCTAATCCACCAAGTTATGGGATGCCATGGAGTTAAACGAGCTTGAGCAAAGACCTAGAGAATCCATCAAAGGTTTTCTCACTCGCTTTAATGCGACTATAGCTGATGTTGGAAATCATGAACCTCGCCTGGTTTTGATGCCTCTGAAGGGAGCTATATGCAAAATGACCAAGTTTGGATGATGGATCAAAAAAAAGAAGCCGACTACACTCGAGGAACTATTCAATGAAGCTAAAGAATACATGAGTGTTAATGAAGATCCAGCCTATGCCTTAGACATTCCCGAACGTAATGCACAACGTAAATGAAAGGACGTTAGTGTGCAGGGCGGACAAAAGAATCTTGGTGGTCAGAAAAGAGGCAACGAGGGAAAGGATAATCGGACTAACAAGAAACTTCACTTCGTTAAGAATTCCGAGTTGACTCCTCTCAGTGACACCATAGAAAATATCTTCATGGCAACTAAGGATACCGAGGAATATCCAACGCCAAGGCAAATAATGGTCAATGAGGCTGCAATAAAGTTAGCAGGCTCTGTAGGTTCCACAACCCACCAGGCCACAATACGAATGAATGTGGGCATCTGAAGAATCTGACTGAAGAGATGATAAGAAAGAACAGACTCTAGTAGTATACAAAAAACCCGTAGAATACTCAAGTTGCTCAAGGACAGGGAATATTTGCGGGACAGCTAAACAAAGCAAGAGTACTCCAGTTGCTGTTATTCCAAGACCGATCATCAGCACATTTCAGAAGGACCCCACCCAGCCGGAAGATGCTGGGGGACATCGTGAAGTATACTGAAGAGATGCAAAGCCTTCCTAATGAATAAGGACTTATGGTCATGAATAATGCCTTTCCTGCAAAAATGCCAAAGACTTCATGGGATGATGTTGTGTTCAGAGATAGAGACTTAGACGGATTTCTAACACCAACGGTTGATCCCATGGTTGTTACTATCGGTCTGGGTCCAACCAAAGTGAGAAGAATCCTGGTTGACAATGGGGCATCTGTCAATGTTCTTTTCATTAATGCATTCAACAAGATGAATCTTTCTGTGGATGATGTGAGAGCATGCCAGAACAAGATCCATGGTTTCATGGGGAAACCAACTTAGCCGATTGGCGTCATCAACTTTCTCATTGAAATCAGAGAAGGAAAACAGAAGGTTGCCATGAAGGAAGATTTTGTCATAGTCGATGAGCTTTCGGCCTACAACGCCTTCCTCGAGAGACTAGCTCTAGCTGCATTTAAGATAGCAATGGCTCCATGCTGCATGACCATGAAATTTCCTACCGAAAATGGAGTCGGCGTGATTAAGGGTGACCAGAAGGCAGCAAGAGAGTGCTACATGGCAGAACAGGTTGAGGCTATGAAGAAAGAAACGAAGAAGAATGTGGAGGCTCTTCTCTACATTCATGAGTCCCCCTTATAGCAATTAGGACGGGCCCCTCACACCGATGAGCACAGCAAAGCTCAAAATGAGATAGACCCAAGAAAGGCCGGTGTAGGGGAAAACAGAGCGGTGCCAGCTGAAGCCACAATCTCAATCCCAGTGCATGACGAAGATCCGGATAAAGTATTGAAAATATGTTCTCAACTAAGCTTAAAGTTGCAGAAAGAATTAATCTTGTTTTTAAACACAAATTTAGATGTTTTCACTTGGACACATTCTGACATGTGTGGAATTTCATGTGATGTGATAGTGCATAAATTGAATGCTAATCCAAGCTTAACTCCAATAAAGCAAAAAAAAAAAAAAAGCCAGTTCATGGACCTGAAAGATATATAGCATTAAAAGAAGAAGTGGATAGATTGCTAAAAAAATAACGTCATTTGAGAGTCCACATATCCTAATTGGGTTTCCAATCCGGTTCTTACTAAAAAGTCCAATGGTAAATGGAGGGTGTGCATAGATTACTCATACCTCAACAAAGTGTGTCCCAAGGACGGTTTCCCATTGCCCAAAATTGATCAACTTGTTGATGCGACATCGGGGCACGAACTATTGTCTTTCATGGACGCGTACTACGAATACAATCAGATTATGATGCATAAACCATATGAGGAAAACACGAGTTTCATAACAGATAGAGGCCTGTATTGCTACAAAGTAATGTCGTTCGGACTGAAAAATACGGGTGCAACGTACTAGCGCCTAGTGAACTCCATGTTTAAATCCTAGAGTGGGAATATAATGGAAGTCTACATAGATGATATTCTGGTAAAATCGAAGAAAACTGAGGATCATCTTGAAAATTTGGCTGAAATGTTTCATATCCTCAAAAAATATGGGATGAAGCTAAATCCGCTTAAGTACTCATTTGGAGTTGTATCGGGAATGTTTCTTGGATTCATGGTAACGCCAGAGGCATTGAAGCGAATCCTTCTCAAGTCACAGCCTTACATGAGATCCGTGCTCCAAGGAAAAAGAAAGAGCTTCAAAGCCTAAAAGGGAAAGTGGCTGCGCTTAATCGATTCATCTCAAAGGCCACGGATCGTTGCATTCCACTCTTAATTCTTTGAAGAAAGGAAGGAAGGGTTTCCAGTGGACTCCTGAATGCCAAATAGCCTTCGAAGAATTGATCAAGCACGTGGAATCACCACCAATGTTATCAAAGCCGAAAGGTGGAGAGGAACTGTTCCTATATCTGTTTGTCTCATCTCATGCATTAAGCGCTGCACTTGTCCGGGAAGATGGCACGGTTCAATGGCCAATTTACTATATCAGTAAAAGGCTTGCTGGGGCACAATTAAACAATCCTAAATTAGAGAAGCTTGCGTATTTTCTTCTTATTTCCTCAAAAAAGATAAGGCCATACTTCCAAGCCCATCCTATAAAGGTTCTCACCAACCAACCGTTAAGACAAGTTCTCTTTCGCCCAGAATCTTCGGGAAGATTATTGAAGTGGAACATAGAACTCAACCAATATGACATCACTTATCATCCTTGAAGAGCTGTTAATGGGCAAGCCTTAGCGGATTTTATCGCTGAGTTCATGGATAGGGGGAAGAAACTAAAGAACCAGCAGAGGCGATGGCTAGTTGGTGGCTATTCATTAATGGATCTAGGAATGATTACTGCTTGGGGGCGGGAATAGTCCTGCAAACTCTCGAAGGCCACTCCTTATGCTACGCCCTAAGGTTGGAATTCCCATCAACCAATAATGAAGTTGAATACGAAGCATTAATCACAGGGCTAAAGTTGGAAAAAGAATCGAACTTGAAAACTTTGCAAATTCTTAGTGACTCACAGCTGGTAGTATGTCAAGTTCGGAAGGAATTCCAAACTAAACTCGGAAACCTTCCTTCCTGTCTTACCAAAGCTTGGAACTTCTCAACGATCTTGACTACTACATTATATCTTATATCCCTAGGGAAGAAAATTCAAAGGCAAATTCTCTCGCCAAGTATGCCAGTTCCTCAGATGCACAGTTGCTGGGTTTGATACCCGTTGAAGTCCTTTCAACTCCTGTTATTGAAGAAGCAGATGTTGATTGGATTATGGAGGCTATTGAAGAGCCTGTATCCTGGATGACACCAATCAAGGAATATATCCCTAAAGGAAAACTTCTAGAGGACCCAAAAAAGCGACAAAAAGTATTGCGCAAAGCTCCATTGTACTTTATCTAGGATGGAAGGTTATATAGACGAGATTTCTCTATGCCACTGCTGCGACGTGTAACTAAAGAGGAGTCCAAAGCAATTTTGGAAGAATTACATGAGGGAGAATTGGGAGGTCACACAGGCAGTCAAACATTGGCCAAGAAATTTCGGTGATATGGCTACTTTTGGCCCGATGTGAACTTGGATGCAATGACCTATGCTAAGAAGTGTGATAGATGACAAAGATTCGAAAAAATTCCAAGAGCTCCTCCCACAGAAATAACTCAAACTATCAGCCCATGGCCATTTGCTATTTGGGGCATAGATTTAATCGGAGCATTGCCTATAATTAAGGTATGAAATATGCAATCGTGGTTGTTGATTATTTCAATAAATGGGCCGAAGCTGAGCCGTTAGCTACTATTACTTCGAAAAAGGTGATTAACTTTTTCTTAAAGAACATTATTTGCAAATTCGGGATACCTCAGAAGATAATCACCGATAACGGAACTCAATTCAAGAGCAGTGAATTATTAGATTTATGTGCTAAATAAAAAATCAAGAAGAGTTTTGCAGCCGTTGCTCATCCGCAGGCCAACAGGCAAGTCGAAGCGATCAATAAAATTTTAAAGTCAACCATTAAGAAGCGTCTCGAAAATCCAAAGGTGGTTAGGTAGACGAGCTTCCTCTTGCATTATGGGCATACCGCACAACTTACAAAACTGCAACTGGGCGCACTCCATTCTCGCTTGCATTTGGATCCGAAGATAAGATCTCGGTGGAGCTGGAAGTTCCCACTCACCGCAGTATCCATTTTAATTAGGAAGATAATGAGAAACTGCAACTCGAAGCACTTGATTTTCTTGATGAAAGAGAAAAGAAGCAGAACTCAGAATTGCTACTCACCAGAGAAGGGTAACCAAATATTTTAATGCTAAAGTCAAATGGAGAACCTTCAAAATGGGGGATCTTGTTCTAAAAATAATCATAACAAGAAATGGAGTGTTTGGACCCAATTGGGAAGGACCGTATATGATAAGCAAAAAATTCTCAGATGGCACCTTCGAACTGAAAACGGCGAACGTGATTCGACTTCCCAGAGGCTGGAACATCATACACCTCCATTACTACTTCGCTTAATGTTTCTTTCGTACATTTTGAAAAGTTGTAATCATCATGCATTGTAAATACCATGCAACATTACTACAAGCTTTGTACATATTGATGAAATAAATTGCTTTACTTTCCTAAATCGTACATTTGCACATTCTTGTTTACAAGTTGCTAAAATTCGATTTTGATTGCAGGTCCCCTAAAGGAATGTTGATGCATCCATAACCTAGTAAACCCCGGTAACCATTACAGAACATCCCAATTGGGATAGCTCAAATGCCCATTTCTCAATGCTTAAAACATCATTCGCAACAAATACGAAGGTGTAGGGCACAACATTACAAATAAGGGACACCAAGAACTGAACGGTCAAATGATGCGGCGTTCAGACTACAAACAAAGTTGTTAGTTTCACCATAGGGGAACCTTCTTAATTGCAAGATCCAGGACCCTAGTTCTAACAAATAGTGGTAAACCCGATAAATGAACTAGTGTCCGCCCCGTGAAATGATGCAACTCCAAACCAAAGACTTCCTCGAGGGGCACCCAGTCGATCGTCAGTTGTAACACCCCGAATTTTCTAAGAATATTAAAATTAACAAATTCAAGAACACTAAATTTTTAAAAGAATAATTAAGTGAAATGGGTTGCACTATTACGTTCGTCTCAAAATTTTGGTCAAGATAGACATTTGGTTTGCATAAAACGGATACCTTATGAAGAAGTTATTAATCCTTGAAGTTTGTATGCATATGAGAAGAAAAAATATAGATATATATATAAAAATTAAATAAATGAATATGAAAAAAAGTTCAAAACAGCGAATCGGGAGGGGGAATAACCAAACCGGCCCATTTTTGAGGTCGACCCAAGCTCCCCTGGGTCGACTAGGGGTTGATTCAGGATGTTTGGCAGTCAACCCGTGGGCTGATTCGCTCTAAGGCAGATGTGACATCTGATTGGTTCTCATGGTTCAGGGTTAATCTAATGGTCCTAAAACACTCTCTACAACTATATAAGGACCCTAAACCTAAAACCTAATTCTATTATTCACTCTCATCTAAACCTAGCCGCCACTAAAACCAAAATCAAATTAAATCTAATCTAATTCAACTAAGAGAATTCAACGATCTACATCAAAGGAGAGCAATACAATTTCAGAATACAGATCCCAGAACTCAAGAATTCCTTTTTGTTTGTAAGTGTAGTTATCTTTTAGATGTGAATAAATTAAAGACATGGTTTGTAATGAATTGTAAAATAGAATTGTATCAATTTGTATGTGATGCTGATTTATGTTTATTCATGTCTATTTTATCATATATGCCTATGAACAATTTTGGTCTATCGAACCTATCATGTTATATGGAAATTGGTGAATAAACCTATAATGTTGTATAGGAATTTGGGAATGAAATTATCATATGTAAGTTTGGTGATATTATGATACATACAAGTTTTAGGCTTAGTCATGTCGTTTACGCCTAATTTTTTAGATCCATTATGCATACATGTTTAGATCTACAACTTTATATGTTAGATCCATATGCCTTTATGTTAGATATACGACCTTATATGATTAAATCTGCAACTTTGTATGTTAGATCCATATGCCTTTATGTTAGATCTATGTTAACTTGATTCAACCTCTATGCAAGTTCACCACTACATGCCAAGTTTAATTTGTATAGTTTTATGTAAATCCATATGCTTGTGATTCCTGTTGCATAGATCTAATTTGAAAGTTCACCACTACATGCCAAGTTAAATTTGTATAGTTTATGTAAACTCATATGCTTGTGGTTCATGTTGCATAGATCAAATTTGCTAGTTCATAGTTAAAAGTATATTAATCTATGCCAAATTCGTGTGACATTTGTGTAGTTAGATCCATACTTTTGTATAAAGTTGGAATGTTGCAAAGTTCTTCTTTTCCTTTTTGTTTTTGTTTTATAAGTTAGGCTAAAATATCGAGCCTAACATCCTATGTAATTTTGCGAACGCACAACGAGGGTAACATTGGGGAAAATTTGAAATTACATGAAATTGGCGTGTTTGGCATAATCATGATAAATGGCATAAAAATGGTATAATTTTTATACATAAAAATTATGAACTTGATTTAGTGGGAAAGTGGGCCATGACAATAAATTGTTGACAAATTTACATATAAGCATAAAAGGATAAATATGTAAATTTAGAAAAGACGAATATGCCTAACCCGAGGTTAGACTGAGTTGTGGTGTTAAACTGTCTGGAACCGACCGACACATCAAGTGACCACAACAATACCTGTCTAATGTGGGTGGTTAGTGCATTGAGCCCAAAAAGGACCCGAGGTTTGACTGAGTTGTGGTGTAAAACTGCCCGGAATCGACCGGCACATCCAGTGACCACAATAATACCTGTCTAATGTGAGTGGTTGGTGTTTTAATAAAGCTAAGTCAAGATTGGTAGGGTTAAGTCAACTAAGGAAACACTTAACCAATTCAACATGTTAACTAAACCGATGGGTGAGGTTAAGTAAATTTAGAAAACTTAACCGTTATAACATGTTAATTAGACAAGCGGTGAGTTTAAGTAAATTTAGAACACTTAACCGTTATAACATGTTAATTAGACAAGTGGTGAGGTTAAGTAAATTTAGAACACTTAACCGTTATAACATGTTAATTAGACAAGTGGGTGAGGTTAAGTAAATTTATAACACTTAACCGTTATACCATATTAATTAGACAAGTGGGAGAGGTTAAGTAAATTTAGAAACACTTAACCAATATAACTTGATTTATGGAAAGGTTAAGTTAAAGGGCAACACTTAACCAATATAACTTGATTGGCGGTAGGGTTAAGTTAACACAAGAAGGCAACAGTTAACCAAAGTAATATGACACGTAGGTGGGTTAAGTTAACTAAAATTGATTGATGACACTTAACCAATATAACAAGATTAGTACGTAGGGTTAAGTTAACAAGAAACACTTGACCAATATAACTTGATGAACGAACAGGGTTAAGTTAATAGGAAACACTTAACCGATCCAACATGTTAAGTAAGGAGGGTCAAGTTAATAAGAAACGCTTAACCAACATGACATGATGAATGAGTGGGTTAAGTTAACATGAATGGAAAACACTTAACCAATATGACGTAATGCGCGGGAGGGTTAAGTACATATCGGGTTGGTGGGTAATATTAGTAAATATAGGTCCACAAAACTTAACCATTAAATAAACATGCTTGAATCAGTGGGAGGGTTAAGTACATCTCATGTAGGTGGGTAATATTAGTACATATAGGCCCACAAAACTTAATCGTTTAATAAACATGCTTGAATCGAAGGGAGGGTTAAGTACATATCGGGTTGGTGGGTAATATTCGTAAATATAGGCCCACAAACTTAACCAATAGGAAACCCTAGTAACGGGGACCCATTTTAGCAGTAACCCACATAGATATATCATAGTACCATGAACTAGGCAGGGTGGGGCACGATTACTGGGTTGATTATAAGCGGTCAAAATAGCGGCAGGGGGTACGTCAGCATAGGTTCCGACGGTTTACGGGCGTGCACGTACTAAGGAGTGGGAAAAAGCAGGCACTGGGTACCAGTAGTTATACACTGTGCATCTTGAATCGTGTCGGGTCGCTATCATAAGGATTGATACACCTTATGGTGGGGCCAGCACAGGGTATCTACACGCAAGAGAGGGCCGATTGACACAGACACATGCAACATGAATACAAGTAGGGAGCCGATCGATAGGGTAGTAAGGGTACATCTAACATGTTCATGGCAATTAGGCTGACTGAGGTGGAATCCTCACGATAGATGTATGCCTGAAGGCTACCACAATTACGGGGATTGGGATCATGTTATCATTTTATACAGATTACTTGTTGGGACACTAGTTAGGTGGTGCAGAGATAGATATAGAAATCAGATTAACAGAGTAGTAGCGAAGCAGAGAAAATGTAGAAGCGCATTCAGTTCACCTTGCACTAATCCTGTCTTTAGTTACCTTGTTTTTATGGTGTTGTCCTATTTTCAGTTTATTCATATCATGATACTTTATCTTGTTTGCATGCTGAAAGATCACTGGACTTACAGACTTATGTCTGACCTAGTTTGTTTTCGCCTCTTCTCTTCTGTCCCTCCCCCCCCCCCCCCTCCCAAGGTAGTCAAGGAGGGAATAGCTTAGCCTAGCTTGGACCTCTTCTTTTTCCAAGCTTGAAGATTAGTTGGTGTATTGCTTTGGACTCTCTCTCTTCCACTGCTATGGTTGGTTCATGCTTTATTAGGGAATATCATTGTTTTTATGCTCCTTTTATACTTGGAAGTTTTTAAATCAAGACAGAAGTTCTATATATTACTTTTAGTATGATTGAGACAGCTGTTGTAAAAGCTTGATTGAACCACATTGTTAATAAAATGACTTTATTTTCCGCTGTTTTATTTTTCTATCTTTCATCTTTTACCTATAATGCTCCACCGAAGTTAAGGCATTCCCTTTGTGAGTAACCTTAACGGAGGTGGGGTGTTTCACTTGGTATCAGAGCTGAAGGTTACCGGATCAGATAAAAGATTTGAAAATTTATTTTCAAAACGGTTTTAAAAGAAGCATTTTCAAAAGAAAAGTTTTGTTTTAAAGGCGTATTCCCCAAAGCCATATGCACTATCTTTTGATCCTCTGTTTGAATCCTTATTTCCTTCTTTCCTGAGTCTCTGGGGATCCTGGCTTTCTGTGAGGTAACCTCATCGCGGCATGAATCCATAGGCTCGACGAGACTACGACACTTGTCAAATGGCAAACAAGTGCCCAACTTCCATCTATAGCCGTAGTAGTTTCACCTGCGGCTAATTTTCTTTCGAGCTTTGTAGGATTCTCCGTGCGATGGAGGCAGCTTTCGAGAGACCTGTCAACAAGTTACACAAGGATGGCAAAGATGGGAATGATGGAGTTTGGCTAAAGAGCACAACACAAGGATGAAGAACTCATGGATATGGACTTGGTTCACAAAGGAGGGGAGGAAAGAATAGTTAAAACCTAAAACAAGAGGAAGTATCTTTATTTTGGTATAACGGGTCGTATAATTAAGGGCAAGGGCAAGAACAGAAGACGGGATTTTCCGGAAGGCAAGTGCATGCTCTCACCACTAGCATACCAGAGAGAGGTAGTAAGGTTTATGTTGAAAAGTTTAGTTTTTCTTCTTGATCATCCTGCTAGTACTCTTTTTGATTTTTACGCTTCGCATTCATTTATATCTGCTTCCATAGTTGAGTCTCTGCACCCTAGAGCTTGTATAGTAGAGGATCCCATTATTGTCTCAAGTCCAATTTGTGGTTCGGCTCATTTATCTTTGGTTTGTAAGGATTTGAGATACTTGTGTTTTTGGTTTCATGGGCTGTGGGTTGATTCTAGGCATGGATTAATTAGCTAGTAATTGTGAAAGGAGGGTAGCTAGACTTTCGACTTGCCTAGGGAATACCCTCGAAATTTCGTGCGATCCTAAGGGATCAGTTTGTCTTAGCTACCTAGAATCACTTTATGTATTTATCGACGATTTTCGATCCGTTAGAGTAGTCCATGAGTACGCAGATGTTTTTTTTATTAAGGTTAGGAGTTTTCCCCCTAAAAACTCGAGATAGACTTCCGCATATATCTAGTTGTCAATACAAAGCCAGTTATGTGATCAACGATAGTTTTATAGCAAGATTGGCGAGGATAGCCAAAATCGGTTAAGTGCTCAATTGTTTGGTTGTTTTTCTAGTATCACCTCACATAGATCGTCCAAATTCGGAGGAGGTATTCCTTGGGTGCTTGTCTAATATTGGTTTAGGACTTTGGGACTTGTACTTGAGGGATGTCGAGTTCAACTAGGATGGTTTGCGTGAGAGATAAATAGTTGTGGCAGGCGCCCTAAGTAGAAAAAAAAACTAACCTTAAGAGAGGTAAAAAGTACATAGCAACCTTAAGCTTTAGACCCTCAGATTTGTGACATGATGGATAAGCTAAGTAGAGGAGAGACCTCTAATCATCTTAGTATATACACTTGGTATCATGGTTAACATCTGTTTATCTTTGAAAGATAGTTCGACTACATTGGATACCCTCTAGCATAGTAAGTGATCGAGGTATTATCTTTACTAGTTGGTTTTGGAAATGGAGGTCAAGAAGCTTCGCAATCGTGAAGTTAAATTAGTTAAGATATGGTGGAGTGAAGCTCAAGAAGATGCAAGTTAGAAGACTGAAGACTAGATACGCGCATCATACCCTTTTTGAGGGTATATCTGTGATTCCTCTTTTTCTGTAAAGTTTATTTGCATGCTAGTCTTTGTCTTTTAAGTATATCCTCTCTGTCCTATCCTCGATCCTTAGGTAGAAGCCAATGGATGAAAACATGTGTTTGAGACATGTTATGATTGATGGTTGCAAGTGGTTGCAAGTGTTTGCTAGTGGTTGCTCGTGGATGCATATACACACATTAGGCACTAGATCGGCTCAGTCACTTTCATATTGCATATGCATATGAATGTATTTGTATATGGATTGAAACTTGATGTGTTATCATATGGATGTTGCATATGGATGAGTGAATATGCACACATATAGTATTTACATGATTAGGGATATTTGCATACATATTGGATGCATGACACTCTCATAATTCGCATTAAGGAGGTCAACTGGATCAGTAGACCGCCTGATTTTGCACTAGATAAGAGACATATATACACACTCTACATATGTTCATATGGCATTAGAAGTCTTTTAAGGACAATGGATGCTTATGGATGATGGATGATTGGATGTTAGGATGCAATCTTCTAAACTTGAAGATTTCGTGGACGAAATACTTTTAAGAGCGGAGAATGTAACACCCCGAATTTTCTGAGAATATTAAAATTAACAAATTCAAGAACACTTAATTTTTAGAAGAAGAATTAAGTGAAATGGGTTGCGCTATTACGTTCGTCTCAAAATTTTGGTCAAGATAGACATTTGGTTTGCATAAAACGGATACCTTATGAAGAAGTTATTAAGCCTTGAAGTTTGTATGCATATGAGAAATATATATATATATAGATATATATAAAAATTAAATAAATAAATATGCAAAAAAGTTCAAAACAGCGAATAGGGAGGGGGAATAACTGGACCATTTTTGAGGTCGACCCGAGCTCCGCTGGGTCGACTAGGGGTTGATTCAGGGTGTCTGGCGGTCACCCCGTGGGCCGATTCGCTCTAAGGCAGATGTAGCATCTGATTAGTTATCATGGTTCAGGGTTAATCTAATGGTCCTAAAACACTCTCTACAACTATATAAGGACCCTAAACCTAAAACCTAATTCTATTATTCACTCTCATCTAAACCTAGCCGCCACTAAAACCAAAATCAAATTAAATCTAATCTAATTCAACTAAGAGAATTCAACGATCTACATCAAAGGCGACAAATTAAATTTCAGAATACAGATCCCAGAACTCAATAATTCCTTTTTGTTTGCAAGTGTAGTTATCTTTCAGATGTGAATAAATTAAAGACATGGTTTATAATGAATTGTAAAATAGAATTGTATCAAGTTGTATGTGATGCTGATTTATGTTTATTCATGTCTATTCTATCATATATGCCTATGAACTATTATGGTCTATCGAAACTATCATGTTATGTGGAAATTGGTGAACAAACATATGGTGTTGTATAGGAATTTGGGAATGAAATTATCATATGTAAGTTTGGTGATATTATGATACATACAAGTTTTAGGCTAAGTCATGTCGTTTACACCTAATTTTTTAGATCTATTATGCATACATGTTTAGATCTACAACTTTATATGTTAGATCCATATGCCTTTATGTTAGTTCTACGACCTTGTATGATTAGATCTGCAACTTTGTATGTTAGATCCATATGCCTTTATGTTAGATCTATATTAACTTGATTCAACCCCTATGCAAGTTCACCACTACATGCCAAGTTTAATTTGAATAGTTTTATGTAAATTCATATGCTTGTGGTTCCTGTTGCATCGATCTAATTTGCAAGTTCACTACTACATGGCAAGTTTAATTTGTATAGATTAAGTAAACTCATATGCTTGTGGTTCATGTTGCATAGATCAAATTTGCAAGTTCATAGTTAAAGGTATATTGTTCTATGCCAAATTCATGTGACATATGTGTAGTTAGATCCATACTTTTGTACAAAGTTGGAATGTTGCAAAGTTCTTCTTTTCCTTTTTTTTTATAAGTTAGGATAAAATATCGAGCCTAACATCCTATGTAATTTTGCGAAGTACAACGGGGGAAACGTTTGGAAAAACTTGAAATTACATGAAATTGGCATGTTTGGCATAATCATGATAAATGGCATAAAAATGGTATAATTTTTATACCTAAAAATTATGAGCTTGATTTAGAGGGAAAGTGGGCCAAGACAATAAATTGTTGAAAAATTTACATATAAGCATAAAAGGATAAATATGTAAATTTAGAAAAGACGAATATGCCTAACCCGAGGTTAGACTGAGTTGTGGTGTAAAACTGCCCGGAACCGACCGGCACATCCAATGACCACAACAATACCTGTCTAATGTGGGTGGTTAGTGCATTGAGCCCAAAAAGGACCCGAGGTTAGACTGAGTTGTTGTGTAAAACTGCCCGGAACCGACTGGCAAATCCAGTGACAACAACAATACCTGTCTAATATGAGTGGTTGGTGCTTTAATAAAGCTAAGTCAAGATTGGTAGGGTTAAGTTAACTAAGGAAACACTTAACCAATTCAACATGTTAACTAAACTGATGGGTGAGGTTAAGTAAATTTAGAACACTTAACCGTTATAACATGTTAATTAGACAAGCGGTGAGGTTAAGTAAATTTAGAACACTTAACCGTTATAACATGTTAATTAGACAAGTGGTGAGGTTAAGTAAATTTAGAACACTTAATCGTTATAACATGTTAATTAGACAAGTGGGTGAGGTTAAGTAAATTTAGAACACTTAACCATTATAACATATTAATTAGACAAGTGGGAGAGGTTAAGTAAATTTAGAAACACTTAACCAATATAACTTGATTTATGGAAAGGTTAAGTTAAAGGGCAACACTTAACCAATATAACTTGATTTGTGGTAGGGTTAAGTTAACACAAGAAGGCAACAGTTAACCAAAGTAACATGACACGTAGGTGGGTTAAGTTAACTACTTAACTTAAATTGATTGATGACACATAACCAATACAACAAGATGAATACGTATGGTTAAGTTAACAAGACACATTTGACCAATATAACTTGATGAACGAACGGGGTTAAGTTAATAGGAAACACTTAACCGATCCAACATGTTAAGTAAGGAGGGTCAAGTTAATAAGAAACGCTTAACCAACATGACATGATGAATGAGTGGGTTAAGTTAACATGAACGGACAACACTTAACCAATATGACGTAATGCGTGGGAGGGTTAAGTACATATCGGGTTGGTGGGTAATATTAGTAAATATAGGCCCACAAAACTTAACCATTAAATAAACATGCTTGAATCAGTGGGAGGGTTAAGTACATCTCGTGTAGATGGGTAATATTAGTACATATAGGCCCACAAAACTTAACTGTTTAATAAACATGCTTGAATCGATGAAAGGGTTAAGTAAATATCGGGTTGGTGGGTAATATTAGTAAATATAGGCCCACAAAATTAACCAATAGGAAACCCTAGTAATGGGGACCCATTCCAGCAGTAACCCAAATAGATGTATCGCGGTACCCTGAACTAGGCAGGGTGGGGCATGATTACTGGGCTGATTATAAGCGATCAAAATAGCGGCAGGGGGTATGCCAGTGTAGGTTCCGACGGTTTACGGGCGTGCACGTACTCCGAAGTGGGAAAAAGCAGCACTGGGTACCAGTAGTTATACACTGTGCATCTTGAATCGTGTCGGGTCGCTATCATAAGGATTGATAAACCTTATGGTGGGGCCAGCATAGGGTATCTACACGCAAGAGAGGGCCGATTGACACAGACACATGGAACATGAATATAAGTAGGGAGCCGATCGATAGGGTAGTAAGGGTACATCTAACATGTTCATGGCAATTAGGCTGATTGAGGTGGAATCCTCACGATAGATTTACGCCTGAAGGCTACCACAATTATTGGGATTGGGATCACGTTATCATTTTATACAGATTACTAGTTGGGACACTAGTTAGGTGGTGCAGAGATAGATATAGAAATCAGATTAGCAGAGTAGTAGCGAAGCAGAGAAAAAGTAGAAGTGCAGTCAGTTCACCTTGCACTTATCTTGTCTTTAGTTACCTTGTTTTTATGGTATTGTCCTATTTTCAGTTTATTCATATCATGATACTTTATCTTGTTTGCATGCTGAAAGATCATTGGACTTACCAGACTTATGTCTGACTTAGTTTGTTTTCACCTCTTTTCTTCCATCCCCCCCCCCCACCCCAGGTAGTCAGGGAGGGAATAGCTCAGCCTAGCTTGTACCTCTTCTCTTTTCAAGCTTGAAGATTAGTTGGTGTATTGCTTTGGACTCTCTCTCTTCCACTGCTATGGCTGGTTCATGCTTTTTTGGGGAATATCATTGTTTTTATGCTCCTTTTATACTTGGAAGTTTTTTAAATCAAGACAGAAGTTCTATGTATTACTTTTAGTATGATTGAGAGAGCTGTTGTAAAAGCTTGACTGAACCACATTGTTAATAAAATGACTTTATTTTCCGCTGTTTTATTTGTCTGTCTTGTAATTTATCTGCATCTTTTACCTATAATGCTCCACTGAAGTTAAGGCATTCCCTTTGTGAGAGACCTTAACAGAGGTGGGATGTTTCATCAGTGCCATTAATACATGGCCCGATTGCGACAAACAATGGGTTTTTAAACCAAGGACCTCCCCGAGGGGCACCCGGTCGATCTTCAATGCCATTAATACATGTCCCGATTATGACAAACCCTAGGCTTCTAAAGACCTCTTCGGAGGCATCCGATCAAATGCTGGGTCTTCCAAATCTAGTTACTGATGTTGGGTCTTCTAAATCTAGTTACTGACAGAATTTAGAGACCACTATGGGGGCATCCGATGATAAGTCGGGTCCTCCAAATTCGGTTAGTGATGGATCCAAAGACCTTTTCGAAGGCGTCCGAAAAATTCTACAAGTGGTTGAATTATTCAGTCACAACAAATAACAGATTTACAAAGACCTCTTCAGAGGTGCGAAAACCAAGACCTCTCCGGGGGCTATGTTCAAATCTGATCTCCGAAGGACCTGGATTGCTAGGTTAGCGAAAAACATGATTGAATATTCTAAAAATATAAGACCTCTCAAGCAGATGCACAAGAACAAAAATTCCTGTCCATTAAAAGGTATAGGCTTGATCGACTAGACCGGAAACCCTTGGATCATGAGCAAGCCAGGAAATTTCAAATGTGACGGCAAAAGCACATGACCGGGAGATTCTAAATATAGTCGATCACAAATGTCATGCCTAACCTTTAAAGTCAGTGATGAATTTTGGTACGGGGGCATTACCACCGCATTATGGAAATTCAATAATGCTCATTTAAACATACCATAAATTTGTCACAAATTTACATTAAAGACTTGGCATTTATACGGATTACGCTTACCAACAAATTGAATTTCCTTAAAATAGCTAAGGCAAATTCGAGAACTTCGATACAGTGATGAATAGAAGAAGTCTCAAATACTACCCTAGTAAAATCAAGAAAATTCAGTAAAATAGGTCAAGTAAATCCGGCTAATAATGATCCGTGGCTACAACTAAAAAATTATTATTTATAAATAACGTACCACGAGATCATTTTAATAGCAAACATTACAATAACAAATGGCTTGTAATATAAAAGAATTTGTGTTGTAAGAATGAAAAGGAAAGAGGTATGGAATGCAAAACAAGAAAGTGTGATAAAGCTAAATTAAAAGCTTGAGTGCAACAAGAAGAGCACAGTTTCATTACAGTAACACAAAACCAGATCACAGAATCACAAGTCAAGTACAAACGTATCAGACATAAATGTGCGTAAAGTAACAAGAATAGAGTAGTGAGCGAGGGCCAGCACTCGCATGTACAACCGGTCTGAATACAATAATCAGAAACTAAAGCATAAAAGTCACAAGTACTGCTTCCTTTTCTTCCTACTGGTAGACCTCAAAGATTGTTTAATGGAGGAAGAAGGGGGAGAAGTATCAACTGCTTGGCATCCATCTTTTCCTTCTTTGTCTACGCAAGGACTCTCGGGGGAGGATAGGTTAATGATTCCTTATTTGCTCACAGCACTCTTTCTCCTGCGTTTCAAAGTAGACAGAGCCTTAATATCCCAAGTATCGTCCTCATCATTACTAAAATCATAGTCAACAGCTTCTAGATCATATGCAGTTAGTAATGATGTATCACCTGGGGGAGTAGTATACGGGCCAATGCTAGGTGGCACTAAGATCGAGTCGATAGTAGCAACTTGAACAGTGGTGGCACCAGTAGGAAGAAGAGGTGACGAAGGCAAACCTAGAAGAAGTGAATAATGAGCATAGAATTCGGCAAACCTGGGAGAAGAAATAAGATAATCCAAATCTGGTATGGTTTGGTAAGTATCAGTTTTACCTGGGGTCTACAGGTTTATGAGGTCAACTTCATAATCGTTAACATTCAAAAGGGATTCATCATTTCCTTTGTTATCCCTTATACACTGCTTGGCGGTATTTTCTTAAAAAACAGGCTCTTCAGTGACATTCTCGTTAGTATGGATAGTAGGAGGACCCGCACGAGGAGTCTATGAACTTGAAGCCCCAGCATTGGCAGGGCGGGGTTGAGCATGAATAGAGGTAGCATCCGGGGTTTTCTCCCCAAGGGATTGAGCTCGCACATCCATTAGTATCTCCCTGCCCTTAGCCAAAGCATCACGATATTCTAGGAGACTCTCATGAAAGACATTATCTTCTACACCATTAGAGTATATGAGCACTTGTTCCCAAATGAGAGCCAGTGTTCATGGAAAGTCTTCTTTGAAATAGCTAAGGCTTTCGCGGTTCATGACGCTGTGGACATAAAATTGGAACAAATTGTCATCAGTCTTGACCCTGGCCTATTCAAGAGCACTAGTCAACTTGGAATTATCTCCTTCCAGAGCTTTAAGAGCCTTGTTTTGAGAAATAATCTTGTATTCAAGAACTGCCTTTCCTTTTTGCTAAGTAGTCGAAGCTCGCTTTTCCAAAGCCAATTGAGATTCAACAAGTTCTTAAGCAGATTGAGCTTCTTGGACTTGTTTTCTTATAGCTTCAAGTTCTTTTTTAAGTATCTCATTCTCGGCTTCCAAGTTATTTACCCTGGTATTCCTGCCTTTTAAAGATGCAATTTCATACTCTTAGGATCTGATCAAGTGGACTAATCCAGCCTTGTCATTCTCCAAAATTTCAATATGATCAAGGTGCTGGGCATTTAACCTTTGGAACTCATAGCCGAATTTGTTCCATCTCTCTAATTGTTGGTCGGCTCTGCTTATTGCCATGTCTAACCGTGTTTCAAGTTAACTTTTAGCAGTATCAAACTGGGTATCATACAACTCCTTATAATGCTCAGCTCCTCCACAGCATCCCGCCTGTCATTCGTATGCAAATCCAAGTCAAGGTACATTCCTCTTAGGCCCAGCCTCTGAAACAATCCCTAAGCTTCAAATTCCTAGGCGGAATTTTATAAGGAGGCCTATGAAAAATCATTTGGATCTGAGTAGAAGATGGAACGATGGATTATTCAGGAGGAATAAGGATATCAGGATCTAGAAACTCGGTTGATTTATGATGTTTCTGAATCTCATCCTTGCCTCGCCCATCTCTGCCTTTTTTCTTCTCTCCCTTCTTCCAGTGCTTGGCCTTATCACTCGGTTCCTCTACATGATCGAGCTTTCCCTTCTTCCACTGATTAGTCAATGAAAGCTCGGAAGTGTGCTAAGATTTAGGGCCCAAAGTTGATTGAGAATGCTTTGAGTGAGGAGAAAGGCGAGGCTGTAAAAGACTCTGCAGGTTAATAGAACTTGCCTGTCAAGAGAAGCTGTCAGATAACGAGTGCTTCATTCCAGTATGTATAAAAAGGGAATGATGCAAAGTTTCAGTATTAAAAGTTGAAAAAAAGAGTACTAAAGCAGGCGAAAGGGAATTACGCAAAATATTAGAAACATGCAGCATAAGTAAAAAGAATTTGCTTATGAATGTCTAATAACGAACCAATCTCAGGAGGCTTATCTAGGAGAATTCCTATGTCTTCGAGTGTTTTCCAGAAGGAGGATTTCGAGATGAATATTTTTCAGTCCTAGTATTTGTAACTAGTTCTATTAGCACTAAGGTCATAGTGTCACCCTAACTAAAATCTTTAGTGGTGTCCAAATCACCTAAACTTCCGTAAGTTCCCGTAGAACCCTCTCCTTGAGTGACTAGGGCAGCAGGATTCTCATCACGATTTCCAGTACTTAGGCTATCCCCAGAAGTTACTCCAACCTCTTCAGGCCTCTCATTCTCCTTCATCGGATCTGAAACAATTTTTAAAGAAGTTTGATTCATGTCATCCTGTCCGATTACTTCAGTAGGATCCGGAACAGTGCCTTCCCTCTCGATTTGGCCAGATAGAGCCATAACACTCTTACCTTTATGTTGTTTGGGTACTCCTTCCTCGATAGAACCTAACTTAGATTTGGGAAGAGTTTTACCGTGTCCTGCAGGATTAGAGCACTTCTTTGTTTGAGCCTTCTTGGCTGGATACTTACTTTTCTTTTCAGTTAAATCTACTGCAAGAGTTCATGAGGGAGGAAGCAGATAACATCGGCGAAGGAACTCCTCCGTAATCAAGAATTTTCTACTTTTTTCACCCTCATAGATAGCTAGTAAAGAATTACAAAGGTCTTGATCAAAGGCTGTCATATTCTGATCAGGGATCTCTGTAATATAGCTAAAGATTTAAGTATTAGATTAAAAAGGAATAAAATAAAATATTGTATAGTAAGTGCTTTTACCTCCTTCCATCCAAAAACTGTAGAAGTTTACAGGGCACCAGATAAAGAAATAATGATTTGGAAATCCTCGGACACTCTCTACCAGATCAGTACTTATTCTGAAACCCCGGCTCTCAACAAAAATAAACGAGGAGCGGTCCTTCTTCCTCTTTTTAAAAAATAAATAAAGAACTCATATCTTCAAACGTAGGCGCACGTTATTTAGCACTCATAAAAAATACATAAAGCCCCATTAAAATGGCGTAGCCATTTGGATGCAACTTGTATGGGGCAATAGCTAAGCGTTAGAGGATCATTTCTAAATAAGGGTTGGAAGGAGGGACCGCTCCTCTCATCAACATACCATGGTTAACTTCTACATATCCAGTAGGGAGAATGTCAGCAAATTCATCTTTTTTGGGAAACTTGGCCTCTTCCTTTTCTGAAAATCCAAATTGCTAACACAACTGCTGATATGCACTAAAAGAAAGTTCTGTGCCATGCCTTTCGCGAGGTACATTGGCAAGTGCCCGGGGTTTAGGAAGATTCTGATTAATATTGGGAACAATATCTGATGTGGTTCCAGTAGCCTGCCCAAGACTCCCATCTTCTCCAGACATGGTTCCTTCCTTGGAATTTTGGCATAACTGATGTCGATTTAACATCTCTACACAAACGGTTATGTTTTAAAATAAATCTAAGGTATGCGTTTCCTTGCTCATAGAAAGTATTACTTCAAAAATGGGACTTGGAGTTTAAAATCAGCATGAACCAAATTAATAAATTCTGGGTGTCATTAAAAATGTATGACATTATTCGCGTAAAGAATGTCCCTAAGGGATTGAATAAAAGTAACTCTGCGCGGACATGTCATTCAACTTAAGTTATAATGCATTTCCTAATTTTATACACTAACTTGCTAATGGTGTGAGCATCCAATAGCAAAATTATATCTCAAAAAACATGCAAGTGTTTCAGTTATTACAGGCATAACAACAAGAGAGCATGGTAATCAATCAAAACCATTCACCAAATAGTAAAAACACCAAATGTACTCAAGTCCAAGGTAGGTTAATCTCGACCGACCCTTATCAGGGTTAAGCATGACTGACCCACAGGCTTGAGCAGGGACACCTTTGAAGGTCGAGCCCACTTGAACCTAAGGGGTCGATCTTGCTTGAGCTCACACGGTCGAGCATGGTCGACCCTATGAGGATCGAGCATGGTCGACCCTGTGAGGGTCGAGCATGACCAGTCTCAGGAGGATCATGTACACTCGAACCTAAGGGGTCGTGCCTGCTTGAACCCTTAAGATCGAGCATGACTTTCCCCTATGGGGTCAAGCAAACTCGATGTCGACAGGGTTGAGCACAACTAAAAAGGCCAGGTCGAGCAAGTCCATAGAACTAAATGGTGAGCAAAGGGTTTTCAAGTTGTCTAACCTATTCAATATTGTCTAGAATGAAGTTTATACGCGGCAAATATAAGATCAAATGATGACTAAAAGATGAGATGCCGCAATAATGATTGAGGACCAAAAAATATCAGCAAGCATCGTGCAAGTATTATTTTTAGAGCAAGAGAACTCGTATTAAAGCAACGTTGAAAAATTCAAAATGATAAATGCATTAATTAGCATACGTTGCAACAAAAGTGTGCTCGAACTGGTCGAGCACGCCCGAACCTAAGTGAAAATGATCGACCCCACAGGGTCGAGCATGCTTGACACCAGACTGGGTGGAGCATGCTCGAGCCTAGACTGGTTCGATAATGATCACGCGAGCTCGAGCATGGATAGTCAATCAATTTGAATAAGGCAAGAAAAGGGTTTGTGGAATTGTGTTTTAAATGGTCAAATATGCAAGGCAAAGACGTTAAATCAAGGCAAATATATGTGTAAGTTCAAAGCATGTTAAAAAGTTGGTATGTTCATTATCTCAAATTCAGGAAGCAATCGATATATACAAGCAGCAGATTTCAACAAACACTGCAAGCACGAGCTCAGAATTAAACAATGACCAGCAAATGTATGAGGGTTTACATCTTTGACATTTCATCAAGCAGCTTATGGACGTGCGATACAAGTTGGAATTTGAAGCATTTTGAATAATCCAGATCCCTCAAACACATTAATATACACCTCATTTACCCCAATTCAACCAAATTCATTCCAAATTCCAATAATAACCACCCCAAAAGTTCAATTCAACCCTCAAATCGTACCCAAAATTCTCGAATTCAAACTTCAGACATCCATAACACTAACCACTTAACCCTAAAAAAATTTAAAAGGAGAAGTTCACGTACAAGCAACTGTATTACCTCAGATTTAAGGGTAAGTTGCTTTGATTGATTTTAAAGTTGTAGAGCTTTACTGGAAACGTTGAGAACGGTGGATCTTAGCTGGAGATGTCGAGCACGGTGATGAATTGGAAGTTTGAGAGGTTAGTACAATTAAAAGATGAGAGGAATCAGAAGAGTATGATAAACTCTTTAGAACAATGCCACCATTAGAGAGATTATTCGGGGAAATGAATAAAGTTTAAAAATGAAGGATGAAAGAGCATATATAATGCGGCGTGACGAATAGACTCGCTCAGAAAATGAATAGGCTCTCCTAGAATCATTCGCTCGAGTCCAGATTGATCGGTTAAGCTGGTCACGCAATCTCAAGTGAACGACCAGGTCCAATTACTCAAGTCATGGAAACATACACAGGTCCTTTCATTCAACATTCCTGGTCGCTCGATCAAAGAGACATAAATAGGCTTAGTCGCTCAATCTGTATTATTAGCCCAGACCAACACCGATCGCTCGAGCCCTCATGACCTGTTCGATCCACGCCGATATGATAACTCGATCTATTAAATGGTGCTATAATTATTCATTTCGAAGCTTGTATTTTTTTGCAGTCAAGAATTACAAACTTCAAGAGGTAAAAGTTTATCCATTAAAAATCACGTACTCATTAATAAATCAAACGTTAGCACAGTTCAGACATCAATAAGGCTCGAGCATCCCAGGATAGTTCTATAGGGTCGAGCGTTGCACAAGATTTATGCATCTTCAGGAGTGGTCGCGCATCATGGTTCGGTCGAGTGCTGGAGGAATTGGTCATCAGCAAACCAAGCCCAAAGGGTCGTTCGCGCGAGTTAGGATTGGATAGGCACATTTCAACATTATCTGGTTAACTTCCTGATCAATTATTCATCATGTGAGACAGTCGCTCACATCCCTTGGATAAAACAAGATGGGGCTTGCGTGTCACTTTGGCCATCTCATTGGATCGCTTACCAGGGTTGTTCGCTCATTCGTTCTCCTGATAATTCATACATATCTTATGGATAAGAGATCCAGGAAACCAAGAGATCGCTCGCACATTTGAAGGTCGCTCGCACATGGTCGTTCGCTCAGGCTTCGTGCTGACTCATACAAGTGCAATGTCCAAATACTAGGGTCGGTGGCATATACTATTTTAGTCTCTCGCTCGCGCTACCCTGATCGATCAGCACTCCATTCAGACGACAGAAAAGGGAACCACTTCTAATAACCTGGTCGATCGCGCGTTCCTCTTGGTCGCACGGTGGAGCAGAACAATTGGCAACAATTGCTTACAGCAAATGACAACTGGCAGTGGCATTTCTATAAATACCCGCGCGAGCGACCCAAAACCTGCATATATGAATTTCATCCCATTTCTTCATGAGAATTCACCTACAGATAGGCCATGGCTTTCATACTTTTGGGGATGGATTTCCATGACCCCGAAGGGCTGCCAAATCGCTTCCTCTCCCATTTCTAGTGATCCTAACATCATCTACCATCTCAAAGCATATATCTAACATTGAATTCATCATGGGATCCGCCAAAAGTGCACAAGTGTCTTAAAGATTGAAGATCCCCCTTCATCCTCCTTGCATTTGAAGATTACTCACCCTTCCTCTACTGATCGCACCATTTCTCATAGGTCTAATCATCTCTCCATTAACTAGCATAGATCTAAGTGAGATTTGCTTGTAATGAGAGAATATGAATGTACAAAAATAGATTCCATGCCTTGTAATCATTGATGTCATAATGAAATCCTTAGCAAAGTGGATGTAGATCTACCTTAGATCGAACCGCTATAAAAATCTTTGTGTCTTTATATTTTTATTGTGATTGTGGTCTCATTCCTTACCGATTGATGAAGTGCCTTTGTGGCACCTTTGGTATTTAAGCAAATTCGATTTAAACACATACATAGATGTAGATAATAATAAATAAAAAGTAGTAAAAGGAAAGAACACATCGGAATTTTATACTAGTACAGAGTTACCCTACATCTAGTCCCATATAACTCTAGGTTGGTGCATATTTTTTTCAAATAATATCCAAATTACAATCCTCGATTTCTAGGCCATGAGGTACACCCCACCTTTTCCAGAATACAGTGAGACTCAATTTATTTTCAGGCTACAATCACACCTTGTTGATTTGAACAAGCTACATCCACACCTAATCGATTTGAACAGGATACAAGCACACTTTTTCAATATTAGTTTTGGTAGATGGACTCGATAGAACTTGATCTTGCCATCTTTGATTGCAGAAAACCTATAACTCTTGAGTGGCACTTGAATTTTAGAGAAAGTATGGTAGAGAATCAGACGAGAAAGAGATTTGTGTGGTTCTCTTTGGATATTGGCAGAATATAAGTATATAATTTGATAAATTAAGAGTTTTAATGGAGATAAGATAAGGAGGAAAAATATAATGAAATTAGTTATTAAAACTCATTTTAAAAGCCTATTTATAGTCTCCCTACAGTCAAAACCTTTTAGAAAAGATTTGAAATCAAAAGACACAACTTTTAAAATTTGAATTTGAAATCCAATGATCACCATGTCGACAGGGGGTTACCCAAGTCAACATGCCTTCGTGAATTTTGAAAAATAATTTTATTAAATCAAGGCATGTATTGTTTGAATAAATTATGGTGAATCTTGAGTGAAAACAAATTATTTTCCTGTATATTAATATATAGTATTTGAAGTAAAATAAATATATTAAAGACATATATAAAAATGATTTAAAAACATTTATAAGAATGATTTAGAAAACTATATAAAATGATATTAAAGCATATATACAATTGAATATAAATATAAGAAATACTTTAAAACTAAAGATGTCAAAATGAGTAAAGGAAATGAAAACTTAAGTAATTATATTTAAACTTAATATAAAATTAATAATAACCATATAAATAAGAAATAACTTTTTCTCACAAAAAGAAATATACAACCAAAAACTAAGAAAAACACCTTTCTCCAAAGTGGAATAAAATAGTTACAGCTTGCAAAAAACAGCTACGACTAAGGCATACGACATACAATAAAACAACCCACATAAGCACCAACAGAAAACTAAACCACCCCAAGACAATGCCAAAGACGACCAATCTGTAAAGCCTCTAAGAAACACCAGCCACCGAACTACAAATCCTGCTCCGCTCCATCGAGCCATAGAAGCTCTTGACATCTGCATCGAACTGTCGAAGCGAACCTCCAATCTAGCAACCTTGAATACTATACTATTCTCTTTAGAAAGCAAAGAATATTCGGCTTAAGACCTGGTTAAGAAATATAAAGAATAAATAATCAATTCGAAAGCTAGGCACCCATCCAACACCTAGAAAAAAGCACACTCGCTCGAGGGAGAGACTGACAAGTAAAAGAGAAGGCAGAAGCCAAAGACAAAGACTCAAGACCAAGGTTGCGCCGAAAGGTCTGACCTCTAAATGCGAAGAAGATACTGTCCTTAACTTTGCGAATGATGGACGTAGGCTACATCAGTGTGTCATTGAAAACGACCATGTTTCAAGAGCACCTCAAATGCAAACAGATCACGTAAGGAGTAGACATAGGATGATGGATTGAAAATCCTTACCGGATCTACCATTCCATCAAGAGAGGAAAAAAAATCAAATAGTGAAGAAGAACCTGTGCTTATGCCAAACATGGTCCCGAAGAAAGACCAGACTGCATGAGCGCATTCACTTGATAAGAAAAGATGAGAACTCAATTCTACTTCCCCATTCAGCAACACCTGCACTGGGACATAAGCTAGACTCCAATCCCCATGAGGTTCTCATTTAGAGGTATTCCATTATGAAGAACTCTCCATAAAAGAATAGAAACCTTGAGAGGGATGTAGCAATTGCAAATGAAAGAGAAAATCTAATTTCTTGGCTTCGGAATTCGGGCTGAATTCCAAGCCTCCCGAAGAGAGAAAAGACTCCCATTCCAGTCGAAACCCCGACCATGGGAATTAGAAAAACCCTTCACTGCTTGCATGTGTTTCCGCATCCCACTAGAGTAAGATGGAGTACCGAAGAAATACGACGGCAATTGGCGGCGATATGTAGCATGAAGGAACGATGCCTACAGAGAATCGTTCGAACGAGACAAGACCCATAGTACAGGGATAAGTTGTACAAACGTCCTTAGGGTCCCGCAACTCTAAACCACCCTCACGTCTAGTGAGGCAAACCCCCTCCCACGAAAACCAGCGATGTCTTCTAGCGTCATCCTTATTCCCCAGAAAAAAGACCAGGACAACGAACGATAAGAGAGAAAGAAAGAAGTAGTGGAAGTCATGGCCACGAAGACATGAGACCCAAAGGAATCGAAGACTGACATGATAATAACAAGTCAGACAGCTTGAGAAAGGAGAGCAAAGTTCCATCTCAAAATCTTTCCATAGCTTTATCAGTTAGGGGATCAAAGATGGCGTTAAGTTTGAGGCCTCTTCTAAGAACGATACCAAGATATGATAAAGGAAGAGAGGTCACACAGAAGCCAAAAAAGGGTTCAATCCAAGAAATCCTCCTAAGGGATATGGATTGAGAGGGAATGAAATAGCTCTTCGAAGTGTTGATAAATTTCGTTGAACACCTTTCGCAGAGATGAAGGAAATCTAGAAGTCGTCTAAAGGAGCGACGATTCCCATTGGAGCAGATAATGACGTCATTAGGCATTGGAAAGCAAGGAGATCACATAATAACCGCTTGAGATCTCTAGATGATGGATCTGACCAGCAATCAGTGAATGCACCCTTATAATGAATGCTTCAGCAGGGATGAAAAATAGGGTCAAGGATAGAGGATCTCCCTAGCAAAGAAAGCTAATCGATCAGAAAAAATCCTTAGTCGAGTCATCGATACGAATAGGAAACCAGCAATTCGAAATGTGCCTCCAAAAAAAGTCTATAAGCGGCTCAGGAAGCCGAAAGTTCAAAGAATTCGGATAATGAAAAACCAAGACATGAAATTATATGCCTTTGTCATTTCAAGTTTTATTACCAAATTGGATCCTCTTACCTTCCGAACAATTTGGACGATAAGTTCCTTAGGAAGGAGGAAAAGTCCATGATCTGGCGACCTTTGACAAAACCCGTTTGAGATGACAAAATAATACGATCAAGGAAAGAACAAATTCTAGACCACAGAATCTTGGAAAGGACCATGCTACAAAACTTACAAAGACTAATCAAAAGGAAATTTGTGCAGGACCGAGGGTTCTCAATAGTAGGGATGAGAATGAGATTGGTGGACGTCCACCTTCTAGGTAGCATGCCACCTACAAAGAAGGATTAAATTGCCAAATAAAAATTGTCATAAATAATCATCCAGACACAACGGAAGGAATCCCCGTTGAAGCCATCCAGACCACTCACATTATCCTTTTTAGCAAGAATACACAAGAACGAATCACGTCATGCGAAGGAGTGGGCACAAAGCACATGCACTTCATCCGGTAAAAAAAACAAGGAATGGAAGACAAGAAGACCTGATCGCATTATTCAACATAAGGAAACTGTATAAATAATTAAAAGTGGGAAAAATGAATGTTTCTTTGACATCCGCTAGGGTAGAATGCACAAAAAGATCCGTTTGAACAATATGACAAGTGGACAGGATATAATTCTTCTTACGACTATAAGAGTGAAAGAAACTTGAGTTGGAGTCACCATCGATAATCCACTTGATTCGATCCTTCTAATGAATGAAATCATTCTTGATCCGTAACTCAATGAGAAGGCGATTTGGGCTTGAACCCATTCCGCCTTGTTAGAAGTCGACGAGTTGTAACACCCCGTAATTCTAATAATATTAATATTCACAAATTAAAGAATAACTAATCTCAGACGTGAGAATTGTGGGAAATGGGTTGCGCCATTGTGTTCGTCTCGGAATTTTGGTTGAAATAGAGTTCGAGTTTGCGTGATTTGGACTTCGTATGAAGAAGTTATGGCCATCGGAAGTTTCTGAAAAATTAAAACAGCTCGCAGGAAATTTAAAAATTCAAACAGAAAAGTGTTCCCGCCCAGGCAGGTAGACTGGGGAGTCGACTGGGCAGTCGACACCCCCCCCAGGTTGACTGGGGAGTCGACTGGGCAGTCGACACCCCAGGGACCAGGTCGACTGCGTAGTCGACCTGGTCGTCGACCTGGTCTGGCGACTAGGGTTTCTGGCTGACCTGTTTTTGATTGAGTAATGACCCATTAGGATTTCTGACCTAATCTGGTTGGCTGGGATTAGTTCTGAGATAATCTGACGGTCTAAAATAAATCCTAACTCTATAAATACCTAGGTAGTCTCTCACCCTAATTCATATGAAAAATAGAGTAGCCACCGTCATACCGCCGCCATGGAATTCAGTCTAGCCGCCGCCAATTAAGAAGGAAGAAAAGCTAATTCAATTCTAATTCTAATCAACTCTAAAGCAAAGCAAAACTCTTTTCTTCTTAATTTGTGAGTATGATGATATTAACAAGATTATTATTATTTTAATTAGGTTAAGTCATGAATGGATTATGAGTAGATTATGTGAATTATCATATATGTTGTGTAAACCTTATGCTATCATGTATTTTATTAATCCTATGCTATGTAGTGATGATATCCTATATGTTGTAAATCATGCTATGATGATGTTATGTATGTTGAAAGTTTCTATGCTAAGTTGTGATAAATCATACATGTTAAAAAGCCATGATGTTACTATCTATGCTAGTTAGTTCATATTAATTAAATCATCATGTTTGGGCTATGTTGATCTATATGACAAGTCACATATGCAAGTTAGATTGATTAGTAAAGTTATGAACATATGCCATGACATCTATTATGACATCTAGAATTATGCTATGACATATGTGAAATCCTATGCTAGTTTACACCATCATTATGTTGCCTAAAAACCCCATATGCAAGTTTATGTATAGATTTGGGCTATGATCATATCATGTAAATTGAGACATTTAACAAGTTGACACCTATTGATCCTTAACATGTGTAGTTTATGCAAGTTTCACCCCTATTATGATTAGATTTATTTTAATTGTCTATAGGTTGTGATAATTTATCTTTATGCTATGTGTTAGACTATTCAAGTCTAGCCTATATTATGCGTTGAATAAACGAACGTATAAATGTGGGGTAGGGGTAATATTAAGGATTTAATATTAAAAAGTTGGGGTGCAATTGATATGATTTTGCATGCCATAAGTGGATGGCCATAATTGAGTCAATTATGGACATCATTAAAATTGGAAGTAATTAATAATTTGAATAGGGAATTATTAAAACTGGGGTAAAAGATTATAAGTGTTAATCAATGCTTAGGACACGAGGTTGGACTCATTTGTGACGTAAACCTGCCCGGACCCACCCGGCAAATCCAGTGGTCACAAATGTCAGCCCAATGTGAGAGGTCATAGGCCTAAACTAAAGCATAACAGTTGTAAAGACACGAGGTTAGACTCTTTTATGGTGTAAGACTGCCCGGACCCGCCCGGCAATCCAGCTGCCATAAATGCCAGTCTAATGTGAGAGGTCTTTATGAGGTTATGGCCTGAATGAATTAAGAAAATACTTAACCAGATAAACATGTAAGGTGGGACATGGGGGTTAAGTAGGTGCCTTGGGTGGCATGAGGAATCTAGTGGGTGCCCTTAGTGGCATGTGAAATACGATTAGTAAGACTTAACCAAACACAAATGTAAATGAACATGACTAAGGGGGTCAAGTGGGATATACTAGTAGTGACAAGCTTAGGTGGGTGGCTTGTGGGGGCCCATTTCAACCAGTAACCCAAACGTGTCTTTGTAGGCTCGACCCAAGTCGAGGACGGGACACGCATGCTGGGTTTGACTGTAAGAGGCCAAAACGGGGAGCGGTGGCAACGCAAGTCCAATGGGTTTCATATGCGTGTGTGGACCCGGGCTGGTAGGTAAGACGTTGTTGCATCGTGTAGGTATAAGCCGTGCATTCTCAAGTTGTATCGGGTTGCCACTTTAGGGGAGTGATACACCCCACTGTGGGACCAGCACGGGTATCTATGAGTAGGGAGCCAATCGAAAGTGGGTAGTGGGGTACACCTAGTGGAGATAGGGGCAGACGGCACCTATGTAGTCAGCTAGGGGTATGCAAGGCTATTTATAAAGTTTCTGTGTAAAGCAAGTGGGATCAAACTTTAGGGTGACTGGTGCGGTGCAGTGCAGTAATGTGCGGTGCAGTGTAGTAATTATTCGTTAGTAATTAGGTGTGCCTTTACCGTTATCTTTAACGTTACCTTAAACACTCTCTCTATCTTCCTAAGAGTTCATAGACATTTACTTGTCTTCCAGCTTATGCCTTAGTCTAGTTATTTTGATAATAGTATTGTTAGAATTATCATACTCGCCGGACTTTATGTCTGACCCCCTCTATTTCTATCCTTTTCCCCCTCCAGGTCCTCAGGTTGGACCCAGCTCTAGTGGAGTTTGATTGGATTGCTTCATCTCTTTGGAAAGCTTGGACCGTTGAAGTAAAGTCCAGCTTGTTATCTTTTTTTTGGCTATTTATGTAATGGGATTATGTATTTTATTTGATCAAGATGGATATTGTACTTGACTCTGATTTATGGTTTTATGATATAATAAACATGTTTAATTTCCTGTAATAAAATGAGGTTTTAGATTTCCAAGTACTACTTATTATCTGTCTTGTTGTAATTTTTCTATTCTATATTCACTTATAACCTCCATGGAAGTTAATGCATTCCCTTTGTGAGTGACATTAATGGACGTGGGGTGTTACACGTGGTATCATAGCGAGGTTACCAGAACAGATAAAAATACTTTAGAAAAAATAGTTATTTTTGGAAGAAGTGCTTTCAAAAACATGTTTTAATAAGTAATTTAAAGAGAAAAGTTTTTTTTAGAAAAACATAATCCCCAAAGGCCATATCTTTATCTTTCGAATTCTCCATTTTGAATCTTTCCTTTTTCGTTTCAGCATGGCTGAAGATCTTAATCTACCCGACGGTGTAACGATACCAGGATGGTATGGGAGGTTATGAGAGGCTAGGGCCGCTGCAGGTCCAGCTAATGCTCCTCTACCACCAGTTGCACCCGTTCCTCCTCCTCCTCGCGTAGATACTTTTGCAAAGACGTGCAAGGGATTCAAGGCTATGGGTGGAAAACCATTTCAAGGGTCAGAAACGTTTATGGAAGCTAGAGATTGGCTTAAGGAGGTGGAAGAATTGCTAGAAATCTTTGAAGTAGAAGAAGGGAGGAGAGTTCTATTAGCAGCTTGGTTGATGAAGGGAGAGGCCTCGTTTTGGTGGGAGGTCACTAATGGGGAGCATCCTGTTGATTCTTGGGCGGATTTCAGACGTAGGTTCGAGGCGAAGTTTCTCTCAAGGGCTGAAGAAAATCTATATATGGAAAGGTTCTTGACATTGAAGCAAGGAAGCTCATCAGTGAAAGAATATGTCAACAAATTTAATCAGTTAGCAAGGTTTGGCTTGGACTTAGTGAACACGCCGGAGAAGAAGGTGCTGAGGTTCGTGAATGGCTTGAATGAACCATTGCAAGGGTTGGCTATGACCCACATCCCGATGGGGGCCACCTTTGAGAAGTTAGTAGAAATGGCGCTCATGCATGAGGAGAAAAGCGCTAAAGCTGATAAGGCACCCGAGAAGAAGGGAGATCAGAAGAAACCACAACAGCAAAACAAGAAGGGTGGTAAAGACAATAACGGCAAAGGAAAGAAGAAATGTTTTAATTGTGGGACACCAGGCCATCTCAACAAGGATTGCCGAAAGAAAAAGAAGACTGGCTGTTTTCATTGTGGCGATGCAGGACATTTAGTGAAGGACTGCCCAAAGAAGGGGCAGAGGGAAGGAGCTACCTCGGGAGGATAGGTGCAGGCTCCTATGGCACCAGGGCAGGCAAGGGGACAAGTTCAGGCTCTCGCGGTCCCACCGCTGCAAGAACGAGGTAGAACCATTTCTGTTGAAAGCTTAGTTTTTCTGTTTGATCATCCTGTCCGTACCTTATTCGATTCAGGCGCATCACATTCGTTTATCTCTACATCATTAGTTGAATCACTGCACTTAAACACCAGTTTAGTAGAGGATCCCTTAGTTGTTTCGAATCCAATTGGGGGCTCAGCTTATTTGTTTATGATGTGTTTGGATTTGAAAATTTCTATACTTAGCGTTGAGTTTAGATGTGATGCTTATGTGTTGGGCTTCACGGGCTATGGGCTAATTTTAGGAATGGATTGGTTATCTAGAAATGGGGCTGTTCTTGATTGCGAAAGGAGAGTAGTTAGGCTCGTGACTCGCCTTGGCAACACTCTCGAAATCTTTTGTAATCCCATAAATTCGGTTATGCTAAGTTATCTAGAATCGCTTGACGCGTCTGAGGAAAATCTACGATCTGTTAGAGTGGTCCGAGAATATTCGGATGTGTTTGAGGAGGTGAAGGGCTTGCCTCCGAAGCAGGAGATAGATTTTCGAATATATCTTGTGGATAATGCGAAACCAGTATCTTTGCCAGTACGCCACATGGCTCCACGTGAAAGGAGGGAACTCGATAAGCAAGTGAAGGAGTTACTTGAGAAGGGTTCATAAGACGAAGTATATCAGAGTGGGGTGCTCCAGTAGTATTTGCCACGAAGGCGGATGGGTCCCTTAGACTTTGTGTGGACTATAGAGAACTTAATAAACTTACTAAGAAAAACAGACACCCACTGCCGATGATTGACGATCTCTTCGATCAGTTAGTTGGTGCCTCAGTGTTTTCAAAGTTGGACTTAGCCACTGGTTTCCATCAGTTGAGAGTGGCTGAGGATAGCATTGACAAGACTGCCTTTAGGACTCCAGACGGTTTCTATGAATGGCTAGTGATGCCCTTCGGTTTGACAAATGCCCCCGCATACTTTGTTGATTTGATGAGTAGGGTGTTTAGGGAGTACCTTAACAAATTTGTGGTAGTCTTTGTAGATGACATCTTGATCTTTTCTAAGGATGAAGAAGAGCATGCCCTACATCTTAGGGAAGTGTTGGAGACTCTTCGAGCGCATAGCCTTAAGGCTAAATTTTCTAAGTGTCACTTCTGGAGGAAGGAAGTACGGTTCTTGGGGCACGTGGTTTCCAAAGAAGGGATAGCTGTAGATCCCGCGAAGGTGGTGGCCATCCAAGATTGGAAGGTCCCTAAAAATGCTACCGAAGTGAGAAGTTTCTTGGGGTTGGCTGGCTACTACAGGAAGTTTATCAAAGACTTCGCAAAGATATCAGCTCCATTGACACGCTTGACGAAGAAGAATCTAGTTTTCACATGGGACGTAGATTGTGATGATGCGTTCCAACGTTTGAAGAGAGCTTTGACTTCAGCCCCAGTCTTAGTATTGCCAGACGGGAGTAAGCCATTTACCGTTTATACTGACGCTTGTGGGACAGGACTAGGCGCAGTCTTAATGCAAAAGGGTAGGGTAATAGCCTATGGTGGAAGGCAGTTGAGAGCGCATGAGAAAAATTACCCTACACATGACCTAGAGTTGGCCGCTATTGGTTTCGCGCTTAAGTCTTGGCGTCATTATCTTCTTGGCAAAAGATTCGAATTATACACTGACCACAAATCTTTAAAATACTTATTCTCTCAGAAGGACTTGAACTTAAGGCAGCAAAGGTGGATGGAGTTCTTAGCGTCCTACGACTTTGAGATAGCATATACCCCTGGCAAGGGTAACGTGGTGGCCGATGCCTTAAGTAGAAAAAGATTATCCTTAAGTCTTTTGTTTGTTGAGCGGCGAAGTTTAGAGTTCATATCTATGTTTGATTTTAGACCTTCCGTTGACTTTGTACCCGGTTTGCTAGCATCCTTGGAGGTCAGACCTACGCTTTTGGGACGGATTGGCAAGGCACAACGAGACGACCCGCAGTTGGTTTAGTTAGTAGAAAAGCTCAAAGGAGGGGAGACATCAAGCCATCTCCGTAGGTATACCCTAGATGATAAGGGTTGGTTACATAGGGATGGTAGACTTTGTGTACCAAAAGACGATGACCTAAGGAAGACTATTCTTGACGAAGCACATCGTTCGAAGATGAGCATTCATCCCGGAGGGGACAAGATGTACAAAGACACGAAGAGAGTTTACTTTTGGGCCGGCATGAAGAAAGACGTGGCCGAGTATGTCGCTAGATGCTTGGTGTGCCAACAAGTAAAACGGAGCAAAAGAAACCCAGTGGGTTGCTTCACCCATTGGAGGTTCCACTATGGAAGTGGGAAAGTGTCTCGATGGATTTTGTGGATGGATTACCAAGATCAAGGAAGGGTAATATGGGGATTTGGGTTATAGTAGATAGACTTACTAAAAGCGCCCATTTTATTCCCGTGAAGAGTAAGAGGACTGCTCCATGGTTAGCTTCTGTATATGTCCGAGAAATTGTTCGTTTGCACGGTGTTCCTTCTAGCATAGTAAGCGACCGCGATCCTATTTTCACTAGCGAATTTTGGAGAAGCTTACAAGAGGCGGTAGGGATTCAGTTATGTTTGAGCACCGCATATCATCCTCAGACGGACGGCCAGACCGAGAGGGTGAATCGTATTCTAGAGGAGTTGTTGAGGCTATGTATCCTAGACTTTGGGGGTACGTGGGAAGAGCATCTTCCATTGGTGGAGTTCGCATATAATAACAGCTTTCAGTCCAGCATTGGCATGGCACCTTTCGAAGCTCTTTATGGACGACCTTGTCGTTCACCTACATGTTGGTGGGAATCTACGGATAAGATCTTACTTGGGCCCGATATGATTAGGGAGACTTCGGAGAAGATCGATTTGATTCGAAGGAGGATGAAAGCAGCGCAAGATAGGAAGAAATCTTATGTGGATAAGAGGAGGACAGATCTCGAGTTTGAAGTTGGGGACATGGTCTTTGTCAAAGTGTCTCCATTATGGAACGTTGTTCGCTTTGGGTCCGTTGGGAAATTAGCACCAAGGTTCGTAGGGCCGTTTCCTATTAAGGAGAAGATTGGACAGATGGTGTATAGAGTGGAGTTGCCTGAGAGACTTAGTGGTGTACACGACGTATTCCATGTGTCACATTTGAGGAAGTGCTTGCATGAGACCGCGGAAGTGGTAGAGCCGAGCTTGCTTAGAGAGGTGGAGACAGAGCGTGATGCGACGATCCGACGAGCTCCCACGCGCATTCTTGGGTCAGAGATCAAGAGGTTGAGGAATCGAGAGGTCAGACTAGTCAAAGTGCAATGGGGAGATGATGAGAGCAACGCTACTTGGGAGACGGAAGAGAAGATGCGTTCACGATACCCTTTTCTTTTTGAGGGTATGTCTTTTAATTTCTCCTTTATCGCTTAGCTTGTACTTATCTTATCTTTAGTATATCCTCTCGCTAGTATCTTTGACCTTTAGTTAGGATAATCCTATGGTTGAAACATGTGTTTGAGACATGTTATGTATGATGGATGCAAAGTGGATGCAAGTGTTTGCTCATGGACGCATATGCACACACTATTAGGCACTAGATTGGCTCAGTCACTTCATACTGCATATTGCATATAAATGGCTGTATTTACTAAAATGGATGTATAATGGTTGTGCTATCATATGGATACCGCATTTTGGTGAATGCTTGTGCACGCATGTAGAAATAATATGTATTGATAGGGTTCTTTTGCATACATAATGGACGCAAGGCACTATCATGGTTTGCATTAAGGAGGTCAAATGAATCAGTGGACCGCCTGATTTTTGCATTAGATATGGACATATACACACACTGTGCATTTAAACATAAAAGCATTAGAAGTCTATAAGGACAATGGATGCATGTGTTTGATGGTTGAGTAGATGGACGGTTGGATGTTAGGATATACATTCTTCTTAACTTGAAGATTTCAGGGACGAAATCCTTTAAGGAGGGGAGAATGTAACACCCCGTAATTCTGATAATATTAATATTCACAAATTAAAGAATAACTAATTTCAGACGTGAGAATTGTGGGAAACGGGTTGCGCCATTGTGTTCGTCTCGGAATTCTGGTTGAAATAGAGTCCGAGTTTGCGTGATTTGGACTTCGTATGAAGAAGTTATGGCCATCCGAAGTTTCTGAAAATTTAAAACAACTCGCAGGAAATTTAAAAATTCAAACAGAAAAGTGTTCCCGCCCAGGCAGGTCGACTGGGGAGTCGACTGGGCAGTCGACACCCCAGGGACCAGGTCGACTGCGCAGTCGACCTGGGTGTCGACCTGGTCTGGCGGCTAGGGTTTCTGGCTGACCTGTTTTTAATTGAGTAATGACCCATTAGGATTTCTGAGCTAATCTGGTTGGCTGGGATTAGTTCTGAGATAATCTGACGGTCTAAAATAAATCCTAACTCTATAAATACCTAGGTAGTCTCTCACCCTAATTCATATGAAAAATAGAGTAGCCACCGTCATACCGCCGCCATGGAATTCAGTCTAGCCGCCGCCAACTAAGAAGGAAGAAAAGCTAATTCAGTTCTAATTCTAATCAACTCTAAAGCAAAGCAAAACTCTTTTCTTCTTAATTTGTGAGTATGATGATCTTAACAAGATTATTATTATTTTAATTAGGTTAAGTCATGAATGGATTATGAGTAGATGATGTGAATTATCATATATGTTGTGCAAACCTTATGCTATCATGTATGTTATTAATCCTATGCTATGTGGTAATGATATCCTATATGTTGTAAATCATGCTATGATGATGTTATGTATGTTGAAAGTTTCTATGCTAAGTTGTGATAAATCATACATGTTAAAAAGCCATGATGTTACTATCTATGCTAGTTAGTTCATATTAATTAAATCATCATGTTTGGGCTATGTTGATCTATATGACAAGTCACATATGCAAGTTAGATTGATTAGAAAAGTTATGAACATATGTCATGACATCTATTATGACATCTAGAATTATGCTATGACATATGTGAAATCCTATGCTAGTTTACACCATCATTATGTTGCCTAAAAACCCCATATGCAAGTTTATGTATAGATTTGGGCTATGATCATATCATGTAAATTGAGACATTTAACAAGTTGACACCTTTTGATCCTTAACATGTGTAGTTTATGCAAGTTTCACCCCTATTGTGATTAGATTTATTTTAATTGTCTATAGGTTGTGATAATTTATCTTTATGCTATGTGTTAGACTATTCAAGTCTAGCCTATATTATGCGTTGAATAAGCGAACGTATAAACGTGGGGTAGGGGTAATATTAAGGATTTAATATTAAAAAGTTGGGGTGCAATTGATATGATTTTGCATGCCATAAGTGGATGGCCATAATTGAGTCAATTATGGACATCATTAAAATTTGAAGTAATTAATAATTTGAATAGGGAATTATTAAAACTTTGGTAAAAGATTATAAGTGTTAATCAATGCTTAGGACACGAGGTTGGACTTGTTTGTGACGTAAACCTGCCCGGACCCGCCCGGCAAATCCAGTGGTCACAAATGTCAGCCCAATGTGAGAGGTCCTAGGCCTAAACTAAAGCATAACAGTTGTAAAGACACGAGGTTAGACTCTTTTATGGTGTAAGACTGCCCGGACCCGCCCGACAATCCAGCTGCCATAAATGCCAGTCTAATGTGAGAGGTCTTTATGAGGTTATGGCCTGAATGAATTAAGAAAATACTTAACCAGATAAACATGTAAGGTGGGACATGGGGGTTAAGTAGGTGCCTTGGGTGGCATGAGGAATCTAGTGGGTGCCCTTAGTGGCATGTGAAATACGATTAGTAAGACTTAACCAAACACACATGACTAAGGGGGTTAAGTGGGATATACTAGTAGTGACAAGCTTAGGTGGGTGGCTTTTGGGGGCCCATTTCAACCGGTAACCCAAACGTATCTTTGTGGGCTCGACCCAAGTCGAGGACGGGACACGCATGCTGGGTTTGACTGTAAGAGGCCAAAACGGGGAGCAGTGGCAATGCAAGTCCAACGGGTTTCATAAGAGTTTGTGGACCCGGGCTGGTAGGTAAGACGTTGTTGCATCGTGTAGGTATAAGCCGTGCATTCTCAAGTTGTATCGGGTTGCCACTTTAGGGGAGTGATACACCCCACTGTGGGGCCAGCACGGGTATCTACGAGTAGGGAGCCGATCGAAAGTGGGTAGTAGGGTACACCAAGTGGAGATAGGGGCAGACGACACCTATGTAGTCCGCTAAGGGTACGCAAGGCTATTTATAAAGTTTCTGTGTAAAGCAAGTGGGATCAAACTTTAGGGTGACTGGTGCGGTGCAGTGTAGTAATGTGCGGTGTAGTAATTATTCGTTAGTAATTAGGTATGCCTTTACCGTTATCTTTAACGTTATCTTAAACACTATCTTTATCTTCCTAAGAGTTCATAGACATTTACTTGTCTTCCAGCTTATGCCTTAGTCTAGTTATTTTGATAATAGTATTGTTAGAATTATCATACTCGCCAGACTTTATGTCTGACCCCCTCTATTTCTATCCTTTTCCCCCCTCCAGGTCCTCAGGTTGAACCCAGCTCTAGTGGAGTTTGATTGGATTGCTTCATCTCTTTGGAAACTTGGACCGTTGAAGTAAAGTCCAGCTTGTTATCTTTTTTTTTTGGCTATTTATGTAATGGGATTATGTATTTTATTTGATCAAGATGGATATTGTACTTGACTCTGATTTATGGTTTTATGATATAATAAACATGTTTAATTTCGGAGCGGGAGCACGAACTAGGTGGGAGATGGCAACCCGACCCGACCCGAAGTGGGACACCCGACCCGAACCGATGCAACGCTTTGAATCCGAACCGAACCGCTACAGGGGAAGATTACGAACCGAACCAATTCAAAGTAGAGGACCCGACCCAAACCGATGGCTAGAAGGGGAAACCGACCCGACCCAGTATTGACCAATAACCCGAGATGCAAAAGTAGTCCAATATGGGAAGTTAGAGCTCAGGATCTAGTTGGGAACCAACGAGTTCGCTTCATGATTGGGCTTTGCTGCGGGACGTGTGCCAAGGGGCTATCGATGTCTATGACTTTGGATCACTATGTATGGGAGGTACGTGAACGGATTCAGGGTCACAGTGGCCTAAGTAAGACTAAAGGGCTATAAACCAATGAAGTGGGGTCATTTGTAAAGATTTGGTCATGACTCCATGTGGTAAGCTTGGTAGTAGCAGTAGTTGTACAAGTTGAACACCGTCACTACTTCGATGGGTCTAGTGATTGACAGTGGTGGACATCGAACGCTTTACGCACTGAGTGAGAGATGTGAGGACGGTTGCTATGGTTGATTTGTTTGCCATCATTATGACATGCACACCCCACCCCCTATTCTTTACACTATTTATTATGGCACCTTGGAGTACTGTACGGTATGTGGTACTAACTCTTTGGTTGCAGGTCCAGGTTCAGGTATGGTTTAGTATACCTGTTATTGTTCTGTTTAGATGCTTATTGCTTATACCAGGCTTTATGTCTGACCCAGAGTTTTATGTCTCTTCTTATTACTCTGGGTGCTCACACGAGCAGACTAGAGACAGGTTAGCTGGTGATGCACGGGTTGATGATCCGGAGACGAGCAGGAGGCTTCCACGTAATATATATATATAGTATTCTCCCTGTGTTGTTGAAGATCACTGCTTGGGCATTAGTGGTGCATCTTCTACTTTAGCTTTCTTTTGTTTAGAGACAGTAAATTTGGAAAGTTGTAATAAGCTGTATTTGGATTTCCGTTGCTCTGATGTTGATGTTGATGTTGGTTTTAGTTATCAGCTTATGCACTGTCTCACTTGTTTTATGTCAAGTATGTTATTATTATATTTTATTCCATGCGCTGTGAGACATTCTACAGGTTCCTCATTAGTTAATTCCCTTCTTTCCTTTCTTCTGACGACCGTCCCGTGCTAGTTGGGCATGTGTACAACGCACTTTCGGAGGAAATGCAGGCTGGTGCGGGGCGGGCCGTCACACTTGGTATCAGAGCCAGGTTGCGTAGTTTACCTAGGGAAAGACACCAGAGAGAGATAGTATACGTATATGAGAGAGCGTATTTGTGATTATTTTGGTTTTTAAAAGCTATATATATACTATTAGTAGTATAAGAATGAAGTCGTACTGCACTAGCACCACTATGGGGTCGTTAATCATTTCCCTTTTTCAGATTGACGATGAGCCGATATGCTAGACGTGCTGGTAGGGGAGCCAATGATGGGAATGCTGCTAACATGAGGACGATGTTTACTGACCTCATGAGAGAGATGCTTAGGGACGTGCAGAGGGCAGCTCCCAATGGTGGAAATGGTGGTGGTCCAATAGTGCAGGCGCCGAGAGTCGACTTTGCCAAGCTGAATAAGGATTATACTAGTCTTGGTGGGAAGTTGTTCCATGGAACGGAGTTGGCTACGGATGTTCAGGATTGGTTGGATAGTTGCGAACGTATCTTCGAGGATCTGGGTATCGAGGATGCGATGAAGAGAAAGCTAGCATCCCGTCAGCTGCAAGGGAGGGCAATGAATTGGTGGAATGCTATAAAGGCAGCTACTCCCGAAGATCAGATTACTTGGGAGCAGTTTAAGGTCCGCTTTAGCGAGAAGTTCATTCCAGCTGCTCAGAAGTCAGTGCTATTTAAGAAATTCTTGGAGCTCAAGCAGAATGGCAGAGCTATCTCGGAGTATATTGCTGAATTCAACACTTTGTCGAAGTATGGGTTATCTCTTATTGATACTGCCGAGAAGAAGAATGAGAAATTCGTAAGTGGTTTGGATCAGTACTTGGGGGGAAAGACTTATTAACCACATCGATGAGACGTTTGAATCGATTGTGGGGAAAGCATTAAGATAAGAAAGTCTCTACCCTAAGCTGAAGACTGAGGTTGCATCTGCAGAGGAGACAAAGCCACAAGTAAGTGGTGGAGGCAAGGGTGGTTCCCAGAATAAGAGGAAGCAGAATCAGACTAAGGATGGCCAGAAGAAAAAGAATAAGCAAGATGTTGAGTGCTTCAGCTATGGTAAGAAGGACCATTATGCTAGCAATTGTCGGGCCACGCCAGCAAATAGGAAGTGCTTCAACGGTGGCCAAATGGGACATCACAAGGACAAGTGTCCGCAACCTACCCAAAGAAAAGCAAATGGTGAAAGCATATGCCCTTAATGTTATTCCTTCTTCGTCGAATGCCCCAACCACGGCGGAGAAGGGAAAGAATGTCGTCATTCAAGGTATGCTTTCTATTTATGATGTTCCTGTTAGAGTTTTGTTTGATACCGGAGCTTCCAGTTCTTTCATATCTAGTGACCTGGTAGATAGGCTGGAATTAGAGCCCGAGATTATCGATAGACCTTTAGTAGTGACGAACCTGATTGGTGGTTCGACTAACCTTAACATGATTTGTCATAATGTGGTCTTATCGAGTCATGGATGCATGTTTGTTTGTGATTGCTTTGTTTTGGGCTTTACTGGGTTTGGCATTATTTTGGGAGTAGATTGGCTCCAAAGATACGGGGTGGTGGTAGACTGTGAGGGCTTTTTGGTGACAGCTAGAGCGGATGATGGGCGGAGGATAGTGTTGGTGGTCTACCCAGTGAGGGGGTATTGGCTAGTTTTCTAAACTCCCTCGACATTCCGCATAGTGAGTTGTCAGATTTGCCCGTGGTTAGCCAGTATCCGGATGTTTTCGAAGAAGTGACCGGGCTTCCACCACATCGAGAGATTGAGTTCCGTATTGATTTGGTGAAAGATGCCAGACCTATAGTGATGCCACTTCGTCGTATGGCACAAAGGGAGCAGCGAGAGATCGGGGTGTAAGTCAGCAGTCTTTTTAAGAAGGGATTTATCAGAAGGAGTGTTTCTGAATGGGGAGCACCAGTTGTGTTTGCTTCCAAGGCGGATGTTTCCCTTCGTTTGTGTGTAGACTACCGCGAATTGAATAAAGTGACGAGGAAGAATAAGTATCCTCTACTGCGGATAGATGATTTGTTCGATCAGTTGAGTGGCGCGAGAGTATTTTCTCAGTTGGATCTCGCGACAGGTTTTCATCAGCTTAGAGTGGAAGCTGAGAGTATAGCTAAAATGGCATTTCGAACGCCGTCTGGATTTTATGAGTGGTTGGTCATGCCATTCGGGCTGACCAATGCCCCAACATATTTTGTGGATCTTATGAATAGGGTGTTCAGAGATCAGTTGAATAAGTTTGTCCTTGTGTTCATGGATGATATTTTGGTCTATTCGAGGACAGAGGAAGAACACAAGGAACATTTAAGAATAGTGATGGAGGTGTTGAGAAAACACCAATTGAAAGCAAAGTTTTCTAAGTGTCACTTCTGGAGGAGGGAAGTGAGGTTCTTGGGCCATGTTGTATCAGAGAATGGTATTGCCGTGGGCCCGGCAAAGGTGGCTACGGTACAGGATTGGCCTACGCCCAAGAATGCAACAGAGGTAAGAAGTTTCTTGGGATTAGCTGGATATTATCGTAAGTTTATCCAGGGTTTCTCCAAGATAGCAGCACCATTGACCCAGTTGACTAAGAAGAATCAAGCTTTTGTCTGGGATGAAAGGTGCGAGAATGCATTTAAGAGTCTGAAGGACAAGTTGACATGTGCACCAGTGTTAGTCATCCCTAAGGGGAATGAAGAGATGACGGTATACACGGATGCCTGTGGTACCGGACTGGGTGCTGTATTGATGCAAGGTGGTAGGGTTGTAGCTTATGCAAGTCGGCAATTGAAACCACACGAGAGAAGATACCCTACCCATGATTTGGAATTGGCAGCGATCGTGTTCGCATTGAAGATGTGGAGACACTATCTCTTGGGAGAAAGATTCGTGTTGTTTACCGATCATAAATCGTTAAAGTATCTCTTCTCCCAGAAGGATCTAAATCTCCGACAACAAAGTGGTTAGAATTCTGGGCTTCCTATGATTTTGACATCACATATACACCAGGAAAGGGCAATGCCGTAGCCGATGCACTGAGTAGAAGACATGCCAGTCTGGGGGCTATGTTTCTTGAATGGAAGCAACTGGAGTACATCGCAGGGTTTGATTTCAGACCAAAGTGCGAATTGGATCCAGGAATGTTAGCAAGTTTGATGATCAGACCCACTTTGATTGAACGGATCGGCTCTAGTCAGAGGGACGATCCTAACCTATTGGAAATCATCTCCAAGTTAGAGATGGGTATCGATGAGGAGATGAACAAATATGGGCTTGATCGAAATGGATGGCTTAAAAAGAATGGAGGACTAGTTGTACCGATTGTCAATGGATTGAGAGATGAAGTGCTTAGAGAATGTCATCACTCAAAACTGACTATACACCCCGGTGGTAACAAGATGTATCGAGATATGAAGCAGACCTACTACTGGGAAGGAATGAAAAGAGACATTGGGAAGTTTATATCCAAATGCATGAATTGCCAGCTAGGTAAAGCTGAGAAAAAGAAGCCTAGTGGGTTGATGCAACCATTAGAAATTCCAGAATGGAAATGGGAACAAGTGTCAATGGATTTCATTGATGGGTTACCAAGGACTAGATCGGGTCATGATAGCATTTGGGTAATTGTGGATCGATTGACTATGAGTGCAAGATTTATACCGGTCAAATAGACCAGAACGGCAGCCAAGTTGGCAGAATTGTATATGAAGTGGGTAGTGAGATTTCATGGAGTACCTAAAAGTATTGTGAGTGACCGAGACCCGTTGTTCACTAGCGGGTTTTGGAAGAGCTTACAAGAGGCTCTAGGGTCAGAGTTACATCTCAGTACCGCATATCATCCTCAGACCGACGGTCAGACGGAGAGGGTGAATCGTATTTTGGAAGATCTCTTGAGAGCATGTATATTGGATTTTGGTGGATCATGGGATGACCATCTGCATCTAGTAGAGTTTGCATATAATAATAGCTACCAATCCATTATCGGTATGGCTCCATATGAAGCTTTGTACGGAAGACCGTGCAACTCACCATCATGTTGGATAGAGACTGGCGAGAAGTTTATGCTTGGACCAGATGTGGTGAGGGAAACTTCAGATAAGATCAAGATCATTCAACAACGAATGAAGGCTGCCCAAGATAGGAAAAAGAGTTATGCTGATAAGAGGAGAAGATACTTAAAATTCTCCGTTGGTGACTTGGTGTTTGTCAAGATTTCTCCGTTGAAGAGCGTGATACGATTTGGCAGGAGAGGCAAGTTGGCACCAAGATTTGTTGGCCCATTCCCTGTTCTTGAATCAGTCGGGAATTTGGCATATAGAGTTGGCTTAACGGAGAAGATGGCAGGAGTTCACAACGTATTTCATGTTTCCCAACTAAGGAAGTTCGTTCACAACCCAGATATGACTATTTCACCTGATCAGTTAGAAGACTTCGAAGTAGAACCCGAGGCGGTTGGGAACCGCAAGCCGGTCCGTATTGTCGAGCACGATATGAAGCAACTTCGAAGGAAGGCGATGAAGCTAGTCAAGGTTCAGTGGGGCGAGGACGAGAATGATTGCACTTGGGAGACAGAGGAGAACATTAGGAAGACATATCCAAAACTCTTCGCATGGTAAGATTTTAACTTCGATTTAGTTTTCCGCATGCTAGGATAGGCTTGTTTGCTTGTTTTGCATGTTTGATTGTTGTATGTGGCTGTTAGGCATGCGGGATCTTTTGTAAGTTTTGGGTTAAGGAATTTTGGGGACGAAATTTCTTAAGGAGGGGAGAGTGTAACGACCCGCATTCTATGCATCATAGGATCGTAGAATATTTATTTCTTTCACATATGAAGTCGTATGGTCATGTAACTTTGGGAGACAACTATTGGGGTCATTTCCCATGTTCATGATTTTTTTCGATTTTTAAATGACCATTTTACCCCTAGTTGGTACTGTTTTGGCCATAACTTTTGACTGGAAAAGAATTTTGACCTGAAACCACTTCCATTGGCTCCGGATGATGGTTTACAATTCCGTAGAGTGGTCCCATTAGCCAAACGGACTCACCGTTTGGGAGATATGGCTGAAACAAGTTTCAGATAGTGAAAAACAGCTTAATTGGGCTTAACCGGGTAATTAGCAGCTAAGCCCAAAGGGGATTTCGGGATTGGAGATGTATAGGGGCTGATTAGGGTTAGAAAACATTCCTTTCAGCCGCCACTTTCATTCTTGAACCCTAACAATGGCTACCAACATCTAGAAACATCCCCAAATCGCTTTCTAATCAAGTTTTGGCTCAATCTACATCAAATTAAGGAGAGAAAACACGAAAGCAAGGTTAGAGTTGCTGTTAGACATCGGTATTCACCCAAATCAGCGAGGTTTCAGTTCTGAGAATTTTATTTGTGGCCAAGGTGAGTGATTAGCATTGTTTTGACACTAATTACAGTTAATTAAGGGTAATTAGTGAAGATTAGCGAATTTACACACTAATAAATTCTGGAAAAATATCTATAAATTCGAAAATAATATTTTATGCCTTTGGTAGAAATTTGGTTTGATTTGGTTTAGTTTTGTTAATCCTATCACTAGTTTCACTTAAACATGCTTAAGGGAAAATATGGGGTTTTGGGTATATTTGATCCATTTTGACATGTAAATTCATTATTTTGGTGTTTGTGGTTAGTTTGCTATGCTGCTATGACTGTTTGGAATGATTTGTGGTTGATTAGAATAGTTAGATCGATCGAAAACGTCGTCGAATGGCGTAAACAAGTTGTTGGAAAAAGTTGCAGAAAGTTGTGCAGGGTTTCGGATCGGATCGGATATGGGGCTCGGATCGGATAAGTGGACGGGCAAGGACATCCGGATCGGATCGAAACTTAACACATGAGAGGCTTGGCAAAAAGGAAGGCCATGTTGGTTAAGCTGGGGATCGGATCGACTTAAGGACGAAGAGCTCGGATCGGATCGACTTAAGGACGAAGAGCTCGAATCGGATCGACTCAAGGATGAAGAGCTTGGACTGGAGTGAGGCGAAGGGATCGGATCGGAGTAAATGAAGAACAAGGGAGCTGATCGGAGCGGAAGCACGAACTGGATGGGAGATGGCAACCCGACCCGACCCGAAGTGGGACACCCGACCCGAACCGATGCAACGTTGTGAATCCGAACCGAACCGCTACAGGGGAAGATTACGAACCGAACCAATTCAAAGTAGAGGACCCGACCCGAACCGATGGCTAGAAGGGGAAATCGACCCGACCCAGTATTGACCAATAACCCGAGATGCAAAGGTAGTCCAATATGGGAAGTTAGAGCTCAGGATCTAGTTGGGAACCAACGAGTTCGCTTCATGATTGGGCTTTGCTGCGGGACGTGTGCCAAGGGGCTATCGATGTCTATGACTTTGGATCACTATGTATGGGAGGTACGTGAACGGATTCAGGGCCACAGTGGCCAAGGTACGACTAAAGTGCTATAAACCAATGAAGTTGGGTCATTTGTAAAGATTTGGTCATGACTCCATGTGGTGAGCTTGGTAGTAGCAGTAGTTGTACAAGTTGAACACCATCACTACTTCGATAGGTCTAGTGATTGACAGTGGTGGACATCGAACGCTTTACGCACTGAGTGAGAGATGTGAGGACGGTTGCTATGGTTGATTTGTTTGCCATCATTATGACATGCACACCCCACCCCCTATTCTTTACACTATTTATTATGGCACCTTGGAGTACTGTACGGTATGTGGTACTAACTCTTTGGTTGCAGGTCCAGGTTCAGGTATGGTTTAGTATACCTGTTATTGTTCTGTTTAGATGCTTATTGCTTATACCAGGCTTTATGTCTAACCCAGAGTTTTATGTCTCTTCTTATTACTCTGGGTGCTCACACGAGCAGACTAGAGACAGGTTAGCTGGTGATGCACGGGTTGATGATCCGGAGACGAGCAGGAGGCTTCCATGTAATATATATATAGTATTCTCCCTGTGTTGTTGAAGATCACTGCTTGGGCATTAGTGGTGCATCTTCTACTTTAGCTTTCTTTTGTTTAGAGACAGTAAATTTGGAAAGTTGTAATAAGCTGTATTTGGATTTCCGCTGCTCTGATGTTGATGTTGGTTTTAGTTATCAGCTTATGCACTGTCTCACTTGTTTTATGTCAAGTATTTTATTATTATATTTTATTCCATTCGCTGTGAGACATTCTACAGGTTCCTCCTTAGTTAATTCACTTCTTTCCTTTCTTCTGACGACCGTCCCATGCTAGTCGGGCATGTGTACAACGCACTTTCGGAGGAAATGCAGGCTGGTGCGGGGCGGGCCGTCACAGAGCCGATCTTTAGAAAAAGGGGATCACTTTACCTCCAGCATGGGGTGCCAGTTAAGACAATACAAGTAGGTGCAGAGATATAGTATAGGGTGCGATAGTATATTCGATTCAAACTGCTTGGTCTTAGTTTATGACACTCTCCTATTTCCAGTTTATACTTATCATGCCCTTATTCTTATTCTCATACTGAAGAGTCACTAGACTTACCAGGCTTTATGTTTGACCCTATTTTCTTTCGTCTTCTTTTCTTCCGTCCCCCCCCCCCCGGTCCACAGGGAGGAAACAACTCAGCTTAGTCAGACTCTGTAACACCCCACCTCCGCCAGGGTCACTCTTGCAAGTACACTGGCTTTGGAGGGGCGTTAAACGAGGTAAACATGCATGCAGATATCACAAGACAGAACATATAAGTAAAAACACAGTAAATAAAGCAGCGGGTAAAAACTAACATTTCAAAACCATAGTCAAGTTACATCAAAGTACTGAGTCATTATTTTCCCAACAAAAAAAAGTCTAGAAAACATAAACTGAAAACTGGAAATAACATAAAGTAACTATCCCCAAAGTAGGATAAAGCCATAGCATGCTCAAGTCCAAACCGTACATGAGCTATCCAGAAAAGCAGCTAAAGATTCGAGCTAGGTACCAATGTTCCCACCCTGTAAACCTGGGGGGGGGAACGGAAGAAAAGAGGCGAAAGAAAACGGGTCAGTCAAAAAGACTAGTAAGTCCTACCTACTATTAGTATAGAAACTAATAAAGTTAACTGGACATGTAAAGTAGAGATGAAACATAGGGTGATAACTGGCATGGTGAAAAGTTAACAAGATAGATCAAGTGTGGCATCGCATCTACAAGGTTAAGTTGCACCAAGTGTGTACTAGTATTCCAATCCATGTCAAGTATAAACAAGAAATGATCCCTTAGCCCAAAGATGGCCCAATATCATGAGATGACCTAAATCAAGGTCCAACTACATGGTCTAGTCGATCGGCTCCCTATAAGCCTAGCTCGTCGTGTATCGGTGTCATACGGCTTAATCATGAAATGTAGTTAACTGTGCAAGGTCCATCCTAGGGTGTATACTGCCCTAAGGTGTAAACCACAGACACAAATCAGGCACGCACAGTCTAATCCTACTGGTGCCCATGTTCAACTCCGGACTTAATGTGCACGACCATGGTCCGCCTGAACAACCGGTGCACCATTCAGCCGTCTCTTTTGGTCTCTTACAATCAGTCCAGTAATCGTGCCCCACCCTAGCCTAGTCCAGGGTATCCATGATACTTCTTGTGGGTTACGGCTGAAAAGGACCACGCAACTAGGATTTCAAATGGGTTAAGTGTGGTTAACCCCATCCTAACCATGTATTGAGTTGGTTAAGTGTGTTCAAGTAATTCATGACTTAACCCTATCAATACATCAGGTTTAATTGGTTAAGTATTCAAGTAGCCCATGATTTAACCCTACCAATTCATCGTGTTTAACTGGTTAAGTATTCAAGTGGTCCATGACTTAACCCTACCAATTCATCGTGTTTAACTGGTTAAGTATTCAAGTGGTCCATGACTTAACCCTACCAATCCATCATGTTTAATTGGTTAAGCATTCAAGTAGTCCATGACTTAACCCTACCATGTGGCATTAATTAACTTAATGCACCCCAACCTCTCACATTAGACTTTGTTGTGGTTACTAGTTAAGCCGGGCGGGTCCGGGTATATTTACACCACAACCTAGTCTAACCTCGCGTTTTAAGTGCGATATGACCAACTACTCACATTGGGTCCTATTGTTTGTAGCCACTAGTTAAGCCGGTCGGTTCCGGGTAGATTTATGCTACAAACTCAACCCAACCTCGAGTTGGCCATTCTCATGTTTTCTAGAAGTCATGTCCAAGTTCATGTTCATGTTCCAAGCATAATCATATGTCAAACTTTCATGTCATATTTTCAAGTCATGTTTTCATGTTATTTAAGTTTGCCCAACTACCCATAATGTATTCCCATCGCACGTAAATTCGTATCAACGCAAATAGATCAAAGGGGGAACATAACAATATGACAAGGTGGGCATAAGATGGCAAAGTCTATCACAAGTTAAACATGGTGATATTTGAGGCCAAAAGGGGTTCAACATACTAGCATATGGCCTCAATCATGTATGATAGCATAAAAGGTGACTTGGCCTCAAACATATCAAATAGCATAAGGGTGATTTGGCCACAAGCATGCACAATAGCATAAGGGTGATTTGGCCACAAACATGCATAATAGCATAAGGGTGATTTGGCCACAAGCATGCATAATAGCATAAGGGTGATTTGGCCACAAGCATGCATAATATCATTAGGGTGATTTGGCCACAAGCATATTAAGGAACATGAGGGGTTAAGGTTTGGCCACAAGCTAAACATGGTGGCATATGAGGCAAATGTGTTCATAAACTGGCATATTACATTATAAGCCTCAAAACATGCATGATATCAACTTTAGCATAATAGGTGAAACATGACCATAAATGACATAGGATGATAGCTAGTGATTCGCATATAACGTCATATGCAAGATAACATAAGGGTTATGAGAGTTTCTATGTTGCTTTATGCAACATTTCAAATCAAAGCTCCTAGCTTTCTATGCACAAAGTCAAGGTGATAGCTTTACAAACATGCATAGAATAAATCTATGCATAACATGATAGAATCAAAGCTCATAGCTTTCTATGCACAAAGTCAAGGTGATAGCTTTACAAACATGCATAAAATAAATCTATGCATAACATGATAGAATCAAAGCGCAAATCATACTTAGGCCCAAACTCAAACTTGCAACATGTCATATTTAACTTCATAGTTAGAATCTAAGAGTAGAATAGGGCTTACAATGCTATGAAGACTTATAAAATAAAATAAGATTGAGACGAAGCCACTAGCAACTCTAAAAACCCCCCAAATAATAAGATCCAATGATTTGTATGAAGAAAGACCCTTGTTTTAATGAAGAAAGATTGAACTTTGGCCTTGAATCAAACTTAGAAACTCTCAAACAAGCTTAGGAACTCAAACTTTCATGAAGAGGATGGAGGCCATGATATGAAGATGGAGACCATGATCAAGAAACATTTTGGCAAAGTTTAGTTGTAGGAATGATTAATGAGGGTTTAGGCTAGGTCTTAGGGTCTTTTTATAGAAGATTAGGTTAGTTTAGGCCATAGGATTAACCCTAGTTCAGATCTAAACCATCAAAAATCGTCATAGGCCAGCAGAACAGACCAGAGAACCCTAATTGGCAGCTAACCACTTAGCCATGCGACCTACCCGATTTTTACCATTTCTTGGTTGTAAGGTTTGAGTCCACGCTTATATCCGAGAGATCACACATTTATTCACTTTGAATGTCACATTTTAATACTCGCCAAATCACAAATTGATTTCCCCAAAAATACCACAGGTATACAGCTAAGAGAAATGAATTCCTCTTCCACCAAACGTAAATACATTTGAAGACATCAATTTACGCAATCTATTAAATGTACTCTGTTAGATATTCTTCCATACAGGTTGTCCTGGGACTGGACAAACCGAAGGCACTATTCTGTAAACCCGTCTTAGGCAATTTCTACCTAGGATTTGCTAGAACAACCCTTGCATAAACTTTGTCTTCAATTATCTTGATCATATTTGATTCGCAATGCTAATGCCTATATGGAGTGGTTTTCAGACAATAAATCTGATCCTGGTCTCTCCATATCAACGACGGAAAAAAGGTCAAAACGTTGATAGTCGGTTATTTAACTATCAAAGGAAAACATCCATACACACAACGATCTTATTTCCAAATGGAAATTCTGTCGATCAATCATCAATGCATTTTCCCTTTTAAATTAAGTGAAAATTAGGCTTACATCCTTAAAAATAAACTTAATTCACCTCACATCCTCCCTTTTTGTAACATATACATTTCATCCTTATTTTTAAACAGCGAACTTTTTTTTATAGAATTGCCCTTTTTCTTATTTGCGGCTCAATTAACGCATAATTAACGCATTAGATCCAAATTTGTTCAATAGTGATTTAAGTTTTTCTTAAACATAATTTTTTCTGTTAATGGCGGCGACAGCTTCTTAAAAAAATTCTGAGATTCGAATTCGTTCAATATAATATTCAATTTGCTCGTAAATTTTTCCAGAGATATATTTTGATCGATCGTTTGTTTATAAGATGGATGTGTCTTCATCAAGGTAAGTTTTACTTTTTAAATTTATAAAAAAAAATTATACGGATTTCACTTTTGCATATGAATTTTCTTGATTCATTATTCTGAATTAGTTTAATTGTCTATTTTTACTGATGGATAATGTTGACACATTTTTTGGCAAAAGCTGTCACACATGGAATTCCTGAATGATAACATGCTCGAGCGAGGGAAACAACGTCAGAAGACATTGAGAGATTTGGTCAAAATCACATCCTCAACATAAACATGCCCGAAACTCCTATCAGACGAACTCTTTTGGGCCCGAAAACAGCGATTACGGAGCTGAGCTATATAACTTTTGAAGATCTCTGAGTTAGCTTCAGTTTGAGCTTTGGTTTGGCTCAATCGGACTTACGATTTGAAAGTTATGCCTGTTTCTGTAAATTGGTGTAGTCTGGCAATTTCCTGGATAAAGCGACGAAGCAGCACAGGATCAGAGTATGGATCACGCACCCTCGGATCGTTCCTCATCGGATCGCCCCTCATCAGATCGCCCTCCTCAGACCACGACCCGTCCGTGGTACATCTCACGATCCGACCCGATCGCCAGCACTTCACTCCAGTTTCATCATGCCGCTCACGACCAGACTCGGCTCGTGATAGCCATATCACGATCCGACCCACGAATCGATCCGATCCCCGAAGACGTGGCGAAGCTCCTGACTAAGTCTATCACGATCCGAGATGCATGGATCCAGCGACACCTGTCCACAACTGCCATATTGACCAATTCTTCCTCTCTGCGCGATCCGACCCGACTTTCTTGGGATGCGTGCCACGTGTGACCGCGATCCGCCCGACAAAATCAGCTATAAATAGCCCAGAGATTGGCATTTTTCAGGATCTTTTGGCCATTCTTCTTCACTGCTTCCACCATTACTGAAGTGCAAGGATTTTGCACCTCCATACACTCAAATTCTTCTCTTTTCAATACAATTAACACACGGATTGTGTGTCTACATATAACTGATTCTTGTAATCTGTCAGTATAACAATAAGATTATAAAGTGGACGTAGGCTACATCTACAGCCGAACCACTATAAAAACCTTGTGTGTCTCCTCTTTATTTACTCTTTTCTGCATTCTATGATCTGTGATCTGCATTTGGGTGTTAGGCCCAATTTTTGGTCTAACAGATAATATAATTTTTTTATAAAGTTTATTTTTATTGCTGATTTTATAGTCGATTAATTTAATTTGTCAACTTATTTTTTCTTATATTCTTCATAGTTGTATAAAAAAAATGTATAAATTCCCTATATGAGCATACAAAGGTGCAACTATTGTCATAATACGTGGATGTGGATGTATTTAGAAATAATGCATATAACAATGCATATTTTTTTTACATATGCAGAGAAGTATTCAGTTATTTTGACTTTTTGTTTTTTCATGTGCATATTTTTTTTTTGAAATTTTGCATATAAATATGCAGATATTAATGTTATCTGCATATATGTATGCCTAATAAGTTATGCATACATTTATGCATTTTTTGTGAAATTATGCATTTATATATGCAATTTTTTTGAACAAATGTATGCACCTAGCATAATGTTTTGTCTAGACGTCACTTAATTATGATTATGCTATTTAATGCTTGCATGCAATAGTGCAAAAAAAAATGAAAAAAACAGACAAATGTATACATCCCGAAAGTTTGGATATAATATGTAAATATTTGTAATTGTTGCATTAATATACGCAACAATTTGGTTATATGAGTAGTGTACAGCGTCGTTGCAATTTTTCTTTATATGTGCATTCAAGTATGCTACTATTACTAAAATTTGCATGTAAAAGTGAAACTATTATCAAGTATAGGAAATTAATTCGGAAATTCCTGTATGTCTTTAGTTCAATTGTAATCAGTTTGTTGATTTATATAATAGAGTTTGTTCTTGTAATGGGTGGCAAATTACTAGTTTGCCTTGTGCTCATGCTGTCAGATGTATTTTAAGTTGTGAAAAGTTGAATGCGTACGACTATATTGAAGCTTATTTCAAAGTTGGTTATTTCCAACTGTCTTATTCTCATCCAATCTATCCTATCATCAACTATATGGGTGAAGGCGTTTCTGTTGAAGATGCAATTATAGCTTCTCCAAAAGGTAGAAGAATGTCTGGTCGTCCATCATCTTGTAAAAAGTTGAGATCTGCAGGTGTATTTACAAAGACTAGTAGATGTGGTTTGTGCAAAAAGCTTGGTCATAACAAATGGACATGTTCTTCAAAAGAGAATTAGATATGCTTTGTTATTTTATTTAATTTTTAAGACACTTGGTGTTATTGTTTACTTTTTATATTTGTTCGGAACATTTTGGTTATTCAATAAAATAAGTTTAGTGTTTTGTTGTAATTTTGTTTGCGTTTTAGAGTTATATTTTCATCTTACAATTAAATAAATATTCAGAATCGCTGCAACATTTTCGAAGTAGTTGTTAACATTTATATACCTTATTCGTACAATTGTCTAACATAATTTGCATACAATAATGAAACAAATCTTAATATCTGCATATATCTGTGCTAGTTAACAATAAATGTGCACAATAACATCCACTTATTAATTATTTTTGCAGATAAATGTGCATGTTTTCATAGTATTTTCATGCAAATAGTCAACTGATATGTATTATCTCATACTCTGTTATAAACTTGGATAATTTTTTCCCTGTAAAATGTGTTGTTGTACTAATTTACCTATTTTAATTTTGTTTCACGATGCATACTATATATATGTTTTAATCTGGCTACTTATCAATTTTAAAAAAATATAGTTATGTATGCAACTATTCAAACTAAATGCATAAAACTATGCAAGTATTCAAACTAAATTTTACATAATTTATTCTTACTTATGTAACAATTTATTTTACTTGCATGCAAATATGCAAATATTAAACATACAAGCAATAAATTATCCAAGTATTCAAATAAGTGTGATCAAACAAGAATACTTTCATACACGAATGCTACTATTTTATATAACTGCATAGAAGTATGCAACAATTCACAATAACAAGTAACGTAAAAAAAAAAAACTTAAATCGGAACATAAATTTCAATAGTACATGTCTTTCTATACTAAAAATCGTATGCCGGTACGTAGAAAAAAGAATATCATTAAACAAATTTACAGAAATTTCCTAACACCAACCATTCCTATTTACCAAGAGGCAATTTATCAAGAAGTAACGTATGCTCTTCCGTAAATAATTCATCATCTTTCAACTTCTCGACCATATCAATAAACGAGTTCATATTGTTTCTATATACTTCTTCTTTTTTGGTATACTTGTGTTCTTCTACAACTTTCTGTTTTTTGGAGAAATGTAGACTACTTGACGGTTCATCGGCTGGTACTAATGCTTTATCTTGACAACTATCAACTAGATCATGTTCTTCTACATTAGGTCTCTGCAAACCAAGCCAAAACATTTTTTAGATAACCATGAATAAATGCAAATAAGTATGAAACAAACTTTAAATAATAAACACATGTATGCAATAAACATAAACATGCACCATTAAGTTATTATATGCACACTTGACTCCACAGTTATCATTAATATCACACAAATATGCAACGACCAGTTTGACATTAAATCTTGAGAATAGTTGCATAATTTTTGGTAGTTAATTTTACCATGTGTACCTCGTTCGTACAATTGTCTAACATATGCATTCATACAGTTATGAAACAATTCTTAATATCTGCATACATGTGTGCAAGTTTAAATTTATTCTGCATAATAGCATACAATTATTAATCATTATTACATAGAAATGTGCAGGTTTTAATAGTATTTGCATGCAAATACTCAATTGATCTGTATTATTTTATACTCGGTTATAAACTTGGATAATTTTTTCGCTGTAAACTGTGTTGTTGTACTAATTTACCTGTTTTAATTTTGTATTCTGATGCATACTATTTATCTTTTTTAATCTGACTATTTATCAATTACACACACAAAAAAAAAGTTATGTATGCAACTACCCAGACTAAATGCATAAAACTATGCAAGTATTATGTTGCATACTATTTATCTGTTTTAATCTGACTATTTAACAATTAGTCAAAAAAAAAAGTAGTTATGTATGCAACTATCCAGACTAAATGCATAAAACTATGCAAGTATTCATACATCAATTCCATTAAAATACATGAATTCATGCAACAAACATGTAATAGACGGACATCATGCTAGTTTTATTATCAAATTCAATCAAATAACATAATAAACAGTTAGCAAAAGCAGCGTTGCATACAATTTTTTTTAAAATAAAAGCCAACAAAACACCAAAAATAATTATAACATTCATTACATATGCAAATATACTAAAAAACTTTATGATTATAACGAATTGTGTTGAATATATTCATTCACTTATGCACCTGATATGAATAAATGCACAAATGCTTGCATATTTAGTGAATATGCACGCATATAATTTCGAATTTTTAGAAAAAACATTGATATTTTAAATCAACATTTATTTATACACTCATTTAATTTACTTTTATATGACTTCATACACGTGAAAACTGTAACATATTAGCAATCAACAAACAAGTCCAAAGGCTAACGAACAAATTAAATACATTACATAACATCATGCAACAATCATATTATAAATTCACACTTGTATGCAAGAATTCCAAATACATGCATATATTCAACCACCAATCTAAAGAGTAAAGCATAATTGTATGCAAAAAATTGAATAACTGCATATAAACAACCAATTATTTGTTGATAGTCGAATAATTGCGTTAAAATATCTGTTGACAAATTCACATATCTCTTACTTATAACTACAATCTCTATTACAAATCTTTAAAAAAAAACCTAATATGGAATTATGAATTAACCAAAAACAGTTTCCCAGCCGAAATTTGAACGAAAATTTGAATAAAACGTTACAATTATGAAATAATTTCATAATTACCCATATTTTATTATATATAATGTATAGATTATCAGCTATTTGAAAGAAAAATAAGAAAATTAAAAACATACCTTTGTTCTCGCCAATTCGTTCAATATTTCTTATCAAATCAGAGACGATTTACAAAACTATAACTGGAACGATCTGAAAAAAGGGATAATCAGATGAAATTTTTAGGTTTTCTAATTTTTTTCGGCTGTAGTGAATTAGCTGATATGATAAATGAATCGGGGTTAATGTTTGGAACGAGGGTTTTGAGGGTTTCAAAGGACAAAACCGAAATTGTATGAGCCGCTATTCAAAAATAGGGATGTAATTCATATACTTTTTATTACCGGATGTGAGCCTAATTTTGAAACTTAATAGGGACCTGTAAAAAACGCACCCTTAAATTAATTTATCATTAATTTATTCACTTCCCCATTTTCCATTTCCATATATTCATAAATTCTTATTTTCTAAATTTAGAAAATACACGTTATTAACATTGGAAAACATTTCCATTTCTTATTCACGCATCATTACTCTTTGAAATCTATTGCACTCTAATTGTAAACCAGTAAGAGAACAATTCCCTGAATATTAACCCTGAAGGCCGAAACCAACTTCAGATTGATACTCAGGAAACCATTCAACTTCACTAATTCCAGTCAGTTTCTAATTTCTTTAACTTCGATTAAATCTTCTTATCAAACCATTGCTTACGCAACTCTTGGATTTAGTTTACGAATCCAATATCTTTTATGAAAAACTTTGGTTATAACGATAGCTTTATAATCCATACTTCTGAAATATCTAACTTTAAATAAAACTTTTATACCTTAATTTAAATAAATAAACGATTTGTTAAATAAATAAATCTCGATTTAAAAGCGGAAAGTAAATAGTACTTTCCTACATTCGATACAGTTGAAATCCAATGCATAATTTTCTCTCAAAAAATCACTATTCGATAACTCTCCTTCAAATAATATCTATTTGATTAACTCTCTTTCAAATAACCTATATTCGATTAACTCTCTTTGAATAATCTATATTCGATTGACTCTCTTCAAATAATCTATATATATTCAATTAACTCTGTTCGAATAATCTATATTCGATTAACTCTCTTCGAATAATCTATATTCGATTAACTCTCTTTTAAATTCCTATTTCAATACCTAGTTTCCTTTATAATATTTTCATTTCGCAAAATATTTACTTAAATCCCTTATTCACATCAAATGTGAAAATTATTTCTTTTATCAAATCAAACAGTTTGATTTCGTATTTAAAAACAATATCCCGATTCCAAATTCTATTTATACTTCTATTTATAGATTATTCGTAAAAATCCTATTTATAACTCCCTTTACAACTGCTATGTTTACATTCGATTTCAAATATCAGTGTTGAAACCGATTCTACTTCTCTATATAATTTCAGACTTATATATTCCATTTATCAAATGATAAATATTTTATTTAATTTATAAAACATTATTTATAAATTAGTCTTCTCAATTTATCTGTTAAAACAGATTCCATTTAAATATTTACTTGAAATCCATATCATGTTACATCCGTATGCGAAGCACGGGTCTAAACCTTCCTAATGTAAAATTCTCTTTTTATAAAACCCTTTTCATTTTATAATTATTTCCTTTTATAAAACCCTTTTTATTTTATAATTATTTCCTTTTATAAAACCACTTTCGTTTTATAATTATTTCCTTTTATAAAATCCTTTGATTTTATAATTATTTCCTTTTATAAAATCCTATTCATTTCCCAAATAATTCTATTTATTTTCCAAATAATTCCTTTTATAATTCTATTTGTTTTCCAAATAATTACTTTTTTAATTATATTTGTTTTCCAAATAATTCCTTTTATAATTCTATTTGTTTACCAAATATTTTATTTTCAATGTACACTTTGAAATTTTCCTTTTCACATTCCAGTATTTCTTATGGTATTTAAAATACCAAATAACAAGACCAGTGTCATCATAATCAATCATAGATTATATATCACATCATATATCACAATATACGAAAAATAGTATTATAAATATTGAGGAATCCAATTGGATCCTTCCAACCTGCTTCCTTGCATCCACAGATATTAAACAATATAATTAACATCAATTTCATTTCAATATGAAATATTCTGATAAATAGAATCAATATTTGATTAACAGTTTATATATATATCATTATCTGTAATTTAAACCAATAAATTAGCAATTCAACTAAACAATCATCACACAGCAATCAATCATCATTTATCAATATGAAATTACGTTTATAAAAATATAAACTGATTAGAGTTAGTGATATTTACTCACATTGGGTGTTCATCGTTAAATAACAATAAATTGGTTGATTCAGATAGACAATTTATTTTGCTATAAATTGTAATGAGCTCCAGTTCACTCCTTGTCAGCTCCATTGTGTAGCCACCATCCATACGATACAAATGGATCTTGTTTCGCTGAATTTGGATAACGTATGATAAAGTTATATATTTTCTAAGGTTGTAAAAATTTAAATAAATCTTAAATTAAAACTCGGTTAATCCCTTATCAAATTTGGCCTCATTCTTTTCAAACTCCGGACCACTTCCTTTATTTAGAAGACCTGACCGGCTTACTACCCCTGTCTTCTCCATTCATAGGAAAAACATCCAGTTCCAAGCTCCTAACTTCCACACAGCTGTGCTTTTTCTTCAACGTCGCTCCTTCGTTCTCTCTTACATTTTAGAATCGAAAACACCAAACAGATCTTCCTCAAAATCTAACCATTCCTGACACCCCCTTGAACACTGCGTCTTCTTCTTTACGACCATGACGAAGCACTAGTTTGGGAGCACACAACAGTATCGTGCGTCACTTTTGGTTGTCGATTCCACCTAAAAAATCTCATACTCTCCAAATCTTACTCCAAGTCCATCTTTAATTATCAAATCAAATATTTATGTAGACAACAACACAAAAAAAAGAACCCTTGCTGCTGAACTGAAACCGCTGAACGTAAGACAGCGATCGCACCCCACAAAAGTCATACCAAAATGAAGAGAATAACTAAACGAATCCATATATATTTATCTCCATATTTTTAGAGGAGTATTCTATTTATTATTGATTTTTAAACTTCGTGATTTTTTCTAGTTCATGAAGAACACAGCGGCGCAAAAATCTTTGGCCAGATAAGTTTCTGTTTAGGGTTTAGAAATGGTGAGGTTATTTATAAGTTAAATATAGTATTTTTATATTTATTATTATTTTTGTTTTTAGTCCTGCACTACTTATATTACGGTTTAAAAATTCCTACGATCACATACAATATCCAAATTCGATAAAAATTGACATGCAGCTACAGTTCAACACTTCGGACCCAATGAAACTTGTTTTGTCGAATTTCGAGTCCGTTTGCTCACACATCGTACTTTTAAAGTCAATTTATTGATTGTGCTTCACATTAAAATCCCGTACGACCACATACTGACTCCAAAAATTATGAAAATTGAAATCTAACAATAATTTAATATTATGGATCCAACAAAATTAGTTTCGCCGAAAATAGAGGTCTTTTGCAAAAATGGCTATTTTTAAAGCTCTAAATAAACCCATTTAAATATTAATATATTTAAGAATAATTCAATTTAATATTAATAAATTAATATTATCGTATATATTCACATAGAAAATAATAGAGCTCCAAAATATTCCTATCTGAACTTATAACTCGGCATTTCAAATCTAGATTAAATCAGTATTCAATTTATATTGAAAACCCATTTATAATATAAATAAAACATCATAAATTATAAAGGAATTCCATAGCGACTTTTCGAAAATTTTATTTGGACACAACCCACAATCTGCACGACAAAATCTCAATTTTTCTCTTCCATTAGAAAAATATACTTCACCAGCTCCGAACGTTTCTTGTTTCACAGAAATCCAGCTTAAAACGGATTCTGTATATTCTTTTAAAGTTTGAACTACCAAATTATGAACTACCGCACCATTTCGAGCGCGATTATAATTATAATATAAATTACACATTCAAATGATATTTTTAAATAAATTTCGTTAATATAATTCAATTCTAAACTGAATTATATAATTTAAATTGTCCAATTCACACAATATTGTCAATTCAACTTATTTCCGATTATTTCAGGATTAGATATATTATTCTACTATTTATATTAATTAAATATTCAATATTATTTAATTCTGGTCATTTTAAATCACCAAACCATTATTTTAAATAATTAAATAAATTATTTATTATCCGTTAAAAATATGGGTCGTTACATATTCCATAGCATCCCATTCTATAGTGTTTTTAGTGAGAGCCTCTCCCATGTTGTTATTGTCTTCTTCTCTGTTAAGAGAGGAAATCATCAAACGAATTGCATCGGAATGCATCTCTTGTTCTTTTAACATATGTATTTGACTTAATTCTAAGTGACGTTGATTATGAAGGATAACAGAAATAATATTTTTGAATGAATTGAGTAATTTTTACAATATTTTCACTTAAGTTATGAATTGGAGAGGCCATGGATTTGAAAAAATAGGAAATTAATGAAATATTATAAAAGAAAAATAGATAAATGATTTTTTTTGGAAGAAGTAGGTATTTATAGGCTCTAGAATTCGTTAAAATGGGTATACAAAAGTTAGCTAAGACATATTTTAAATTCAAATCCCTTTTAAAATTCTGGCATTATATGCTGACATGCAGGGTTAACCATGTCAACATGTCTTCTATAGTTTTGGTTTTTGAGTTTTTTTGAGTTATGCTATGTTTTAGTTTATATGCACTTGTTTTTATCATACTATTGTTCATTTTAGAGGTATTTAAGAAGGAATAAAAAGAAACTTATACAACAAGATAATATGAAATACGAAAATAGAAACTAATACAACAAGATAATAAAGCTAGAAATTGGCGGAGGAGCATGAAGAGGAGGACAAACCAAGTTTCTATGAACTTTTCCAATGAACTTAGTTATTCTAGAGGACAACTTTCCCATCTTCTTAATAAATGATATTTTTAAAGCTTTTTGATTTTCCATTAAAATCTTGAGGAGGACTTTGTTCGAAGGATTGGTGACACTAGCTGGATATTCAATACTTTTCAAGGAGGTGTTATCATCTTCTTCTTCGTCAACTTCCATCTCATTTTCTTCATCTTCACGAGCCAATCTTTAATTCTTTTCCAAGAGTGTTTCATATGGTTGGAACATTAGTGGTATCTTCATCAAAGACATGTTTCCGAAATTAAAATTTTTCTATAAATAAACTCTTCGCCTTTGAAATCCACTCCAAAATATTTGAAAATACATGTAGGTGAATTCCATGGTACAACGTATTTTTACCCGTTGAAAAATCTTTGGCTCGAAATCTATTCAAAATTACTTATGCCCAATTAATGTCATAATTTCTAAAAATAGCTAAAAGAGATTTGTAAACTTTCTTAGATGGATTGTTGAAATTTCCCGAAGAGGTGTGATATTAAATTAAAGAAGTAGGTTATAAATTATTTCTTTTGGTTAAAAATATCAATTTTTGAATTTAGAATGTTCATTACTTCAAAAAGATGTAGATAGGTCCCTAGGTCATTTTGAATTTAAAATGTTCATTAAAATTCAAGGAATCCATTCCCGTGCTCTTACAACCCAAAATAGTGCCTAATACTTCACAATCCAAAACTATTTATGTAACTTTAACACTACTCCAAGTTTCACTTTTATTTCCTTTGTAAAAACCACGATTTAAATTGGAATAAAACATTTTGACAAGGTTTGGATGATAAACTTCATCATTTTCTCGAGAGTCAATCAAACTAAGAACACCATTTGATTAAAAAGGGTTGGAAGATCATAAGAAGGAAAATCATTAAAAATTGTAATTTTTTCCGTATCGACTTTTCCAAAATTTACATTGTAATAACCCGGAAATCTGAGCCATTTTTTTTTTGGCAATTTTAGTGAATTTTGATTAATTAAAATGAATTATTTTAAATAATAACGACGAGAAATTTATTTTGAATAGAATTAGAACGTATATATTTATATACGTCATCATTAGAATATAAATATTTTATATATATAAAAGGAATTGAAAATGGCGCGGTAGTTCGATAATTCGATTTCAAATTTCAAATGAATGTACCGGGTGCAAAATAAACCGGATAGTGGCGAAACCAAAAATACTAGAATCTAATTGATAATATCTTTCCAACAAATCCAAAAAATTGAAATTTCATAACGGGAATCAAAAGATATGTCCAGTTGAAAATTCAGAATAGTCGCTATGGAATTCAAGCCCTTAAAAATGGAAATTTTGCAAACGACCTCGGTTTTCGACGAAACCACTTTTGTTGGATCCGTGATGTCAATTTATTGCTAGATTCCAAAATTTGTAATTTTTCGAATCAATATGTGAGCGTGGCGAAGTAAAACGTGTTTGACCTGTTTCAGTTGATTTTAATCGACTGGAAAATAACCATTTTTCAAACGGTCTCAGAATTTGACGAAACTGGTTTTGTTAGGGCCGTATCGTCAATACGAAGCTAGAAAATATTTTTTGGGAATTTTTCTAGTTAGTATGTGGCCCCGGTAAATTGAAATTTGCGTTCAAATTCAATATATAGAGTTATATTTTGATTTTGACGAAAACTGATCGAAACGATCGAATCAACCTACGATACATACCCCATTGTGTTCGAAATGGGGGTAATTAGCTATGGACGACAGGCTGTGGGTTCGATTTCGAGGTCGAAATAAAAAGTTGCTTTTTGAAATTAAATAATTAAATAAAAAAAATCTCTCTCTCCCCTTATCACTCAGGCCCCCCCGATCCATTTCATTTAAAGAAAAAAAGAGAAAAAGGGGGGAGGAATCGCACGCCGCCAGGCGCGTTGGCCATCGCACCGCCGGAGCGGGCGTAGCTCCGACCACCCCCTACTCTCGCCCTCCCCCTTCTTCCTCCGCTCGTCCTTCTCCCTCTCCCCACCTTTAATTTAAATTAAGTAGAAATATAAAAATATAATTTTTATATAGAAAGTAGCATCGTAAAAATATATGAAGTAGAAATATAAAAATATAATTTTTATTATATTACTAGCAAGATAAAAATATATTTTTTATCATGGGAGTAAAGTTGTAAGGGAGTGATGTTTACATATGTGGAAGCGATATAAAAATATAATTTCTATTATTAAGTTAGCGTGATAAAAATAGAATTTTTATCTATATAGTAGCGATGTAAAAATAGAATTTTTATCTATATAGTAGCGATGTAAAAATAGAATTTTTAGCCATATAGAGCGAATTGAAAATGTGATTTTTATATGTCTAGTGACTACGGGCAACGAAATTGACAAAAGGCGAGCACGACGAAGAATTCTACATAAGAAGAGTCGTGTCGTTTGGTTTAGCTAGTATGTGAGAACTCCTCACCTTTAATTTAAATTTCTAGTTAAAAATATATACTAGGATGCAGACGGTGTTTAGTAGCACCCGACACCCGTCGTCCACAGACCATGGACGGCTTGTATGCTTGTTTGTTTAATTTTGATGTGTAGTTGATTGTGTGATGTGATGTGAAATGAAATAAAATATTTATATAGTTAAAAATATTTTATAGTTGAAAATAGAATTTTTAACGTGTATTTAAATTGGAATAAATATAAACAAATTGGACGATTTGTTTATATACACACATTTGACTGATATTGATTGGGACGATAAATTTTACACATCGCCCAACTGCACAAATAAAATCTGTGTTTGATTGTTTGAAACCCCACACGGGTATTGGGATGACATATGACATACACTAATCCCAATACTTAGTTGTATGTCGATCGATTGATCGACAGCCTGTTATAAGCGTTGAATATTTATATTTGATGCTTATACAGTGTAGAATGCACTTTGGATGATGGTTGATTATTTGTCATTATTGATATATACATGCGTTGTATGGAAATCCATAGAAATAAAATCTATGGTAATTGATTGGGCCTCATTAAAGTTTTGAAATAGAATATTTGAAGAGAAATATTTGAATAGAATATCTGAGAATAAATATTTGAAACGAAATATTTGAATAGAAGATTTGAAACAGAAATATATAAAGCCGTGTTGATTAGATATGCGCTATTTTGACGCGAACGATATTCATATCGATTATATTCGTTTTTATAATGAATATTGAAAAGTGATTTCAAAATTGAATGTTTTGAAATGAATTCGAATTGAATTGAAATTCAATAGAAATCGATTTGAAATAAATTCAAAATTGAATGGAAATTTGAACTGAAATTGAATTAAAAATCGATTTGAATTGAAATCAATTTGAAATGAATCTAAAACGAATTTATAAGGAAAAATTCAATTTTGATTTGAATTTAAAATGAAGTTGAAATCGTTTCGAAAACGAATTTAAAACGGTTTATAAAATATGTTTTAAAAGGAAATCGACGAAATATATATATTATATATATAATGGCCTGAATAGAACGCGCTGCGCCGCGGCAGTTCATGAATTTCGACCATTGACTTCGAATGGATATTGCGGGAGATCCGACCGTCGGATTCTCCTAAAACCGGAACCATTGGCTTCGTATCGAAAAGGGATTTCTAATGAATATTATAGATTTGAAATCCAACGGTTGGATTTGGAATTATGTCCAAATCAAATTTGGAAAAGGTCGCTGTAAGTGCAGTTCGATGGCCGTTGATGGAAATCGACTGTACGGGCCTTGATAAAATTATTAAAAATAGTAATAATTAGTGTAAAATCATAAGAAATGATTTGTGAAGAATTAGGATGAAAAACTCCATATTTGAAAAGATAAAAATAGATTTTTATCGAAATGAACTAGTTTGAACTAGAATAATAATTTATTTATTTTTAAAATAAATAAATTGGATTTGAAATGGTTTTGAAAATAACCAGAATTTCCAATAATTGAATTGGAATGGATTCGCATCGAAATTGTCTTTGGAATATTTCGATGTTGGATTTCGTGATTATACAGACATTGTTTTGGAAATTTGAAAGATATATTTATATCGTTATTTCCAATACAATATTTGCTGGTCGTAGAATTTGATATTGAATATAAGCCGATATATTTTCTATTCAGAGCCTTGTATTTAATATCAAATGTGATTTGGGTTTGTCGTGAATGGTGTCTTCATTAACACTGTTCTTAAGCCCAGTTGAGAAAAAGATTAAATCTTTTTATTTAGATTTAATGAAGTGTACCAATTAAATAATGTTTAATTGGAATTGAATTGGTATTGATTTTTGGGTTTATCGTGAACAATGTTTTAAATAACACTTGTTCTTTAACCCGATAATTAATGGAATGTGATTTTGGGTTGTCGTGAACGGTATCTTCAATAATACTGTTCTTAGACCCAACTGAGTTAAGAAAATCAGAAACTAACTAGAGATTAGTTAAGTTGAACGGTTTCTTGGGTATGGATCTGATGTTGGTTTCGGCCTTCGGGGTTAATACTTAGGGAATTGCTTACTTGCTATTTTACGGTTAAAGGCTGGTAGAATGGAATGTGATTTTGGGTTTATCGTGAACCGTGTTTTAAATGACATTGGTTCTTTAACCTAGTTAAAGATTAAAACTAAGTGGAGTTTTAATGAATCTTTAATAAGATTGAAAAGATCGAGAATGGAGTATCACCAGTTTTGCTCTAGGCGATAGTTAAATCTTTAATTAGATTTGAATGTGAAATGGTAATTGAATTTACCGATAACACCGTGGTGTTAGATATGAAGTATTTCCAGTTTTACTTCATGGGATGAATAGGTTGGGATTGGAAAATAAAATAAATAATTACTTCGGTGTGGTTCGCTAATCCCGACTAGTTGAATTGATATTCAAAAGATGATTAAATAATAAATTTAGAAGAATTTATCTTTGATAAAATTAATGGGAACCTTTCCCTAAGAATGTGAAATTTAGAAACTAACTGTAGGTTGGCTAAGATGAATTGTTTCCTAGGTATTGATCTGATGTTGGTTTCGGCCTTCGGGGTTAATATTTAGGGAATTATTCTCTTGTTAATTTACGGTTAGTGACTGATGAATTGGAATGAGGCGTATGTTGTGTTTGTGTAACACTTGTTTATTATATACGCAAGTTATTCAGAAAGACTGGGTTTATCCCATTCTGAATAACTGATTCGACGTGGTGTCGAAGAGGAAGACGGTGGTTGAAGATCGGAGGTTTTCACGTCATTTGGGTGATTACTGATGATCTGGATTGGGCTGTACACCCAAGAGGAGGGAATCAGTTGGTGATCGTCTAGACTTACTTGGAGATCGATTGATATGCGAGGTACTAGGTGCCTCCGGTTTCGTTCAGATCCAGAATGAACTTGTAAATGGACTGTGTGTCTGACATTGGATTTTATTCTGTGTGATTGATTTCTATTAAATATATATCTGTTTGGCAGCGGAGAATTTATTCTCTTGCTTAACGCCCTTCTCTGAGACGTACGAGCTCAGAGGTTATATATTGATGGATATCAAACGCATGGAGTGAATTGCCTGTGTGGCATGCCTAAGTGGCAATTGATCAAGGCTTCTGTTGAAAAGCAAAGTCTTGTGGTGATGATAAAAGCACGGCCTATGTGGCATAGCTTTGTGTAATGTTGATTAGCGAGCCTCACACCCCGGTTGTGAACTAGAAACGGGAGAGGGCCTTAGGGAGGACATGCGTTTTTTTCTAGCTAGGGGTGGTGTCAGTGCTTAAACTAGTTGACATTTATATTATTTTCACCTGTGTGGTTGTTGTTGTTGCGAGGCGCCTCGGTTTGATCGGACGATCCGGGTCCCGATGGAGTCATTCGTTGGCTCGTTTACGCCCCCAAAGGGCGGGGAAACGCAGTGTTCAGGCATTTTAATCCACATTGGTGGACCGGCCCTGACGATCCAAGGGGCAATTGCGGCTGTTTATGAGGCTCGGGCTAGACAGTCTCGAATCGGTAGAGGACTATCTTTTGCCTCGGTTCACAGTTGGAAATCCAATTTCCAAATACGTGACTTTGCGGTTTTATTTGTAGAGCCTAGTATGGCGACATATTGGGATGGTGCGCTTATGCCGCCTATGGTTGATACTTATGATTTGAAGTTGTTTTATACACTATGCACTTATAATAGTATTAAATGATTTGTTTTAAACGTATCAAGCATTCTTGGCTATTATAAGGTAAAAAAAACCCTATCCTCCGGCTTGCGTTGCATTGTGTGATGGGACCTGGGTCTTATAATAGCTTCGTTGTTCTTTATTTAGCATTGCATTATTGTTTTATGCACTGGTATTCTTGGGAGGAAACCCGTTCCGTGTTATACGGCGTGGTCCCTTGATTTACCTAACTTTAAAATAAAAATTAATAACTGTTTTAGTTCTCACACCAGTCACATGATTGACCTGGAGTTTATTGTTTTAACCTAAACTCTGGGTGCCCTTATTTTGGCACGGGAAGCTAGTAGTTTTGGTTTTGCAGATTTATATTCATAGGATCCTGATTTACAGCTGGAACGATATTCGGAAAGCTCTATATCCGTGTATTACTTCTAGTTGTGTTTTGTATTATTTTTCTGTTGCGATGTATTTAAATGTAATTTAAATCTCTGATATTTTTTGTGTAATATTTATTCTTACTCTGTATATTCTTGTATTCTGATGGAATTGTTGTAATATACAATGAAATGTTCTTCTGTTTGTGTTCTTAAGTGGCTTGTTCTCAACTCAATCCGTCATTTCCCGTAGGGGGGATTTCGGGTCATTTCATACATAGTTCATGTAAGCTTTGATAGCCACCATGTTTTTGAAAAGGAAGACTTTGGTAGCCTTGAACAACCTCATAGTGTTTGGAGTGCTCGAGGAAGCCATTAAAGAGATTTTGTGAAGAAAGTAGAAGATAATGAAGACATGCTTTGAATTTTGAATAAAATGTAGAATGAGATGATAAGAATAATGGGATAAATAGATATTTAATAGGCATGTTCCTTGGTCAAGAAACACATTTTCAGAACGTTGGGTTTGGTTTAAAGTTTGAGGGAAATTAAAAAAGTTTGAAATTCAAATTTTGAATTTTAAATTTGCAGAAACATTTGTACATAGGTGTAACGACCCAGAAAATCTGAACCAATTTAAAATTTTTAAATTGGCTAAAATAATGGATTTAATTATTTAAAATAAATATTTTAAATAATAGCAATGAAAAGTGAGTTGAATCGACAATTGAAAATGAATATAATTAATTATAATTATAAACAAGGCCTGAAGAGGCGTTGCAGTTTCAAAAATTGAATTCAAACTTTGTCGGACTGTACCGGGTGCAAAACAAAACGGATTTTAGTGAAACCAAAAATATTTAAATCTGTTAGTGAATACCTTTCTAACGAATCTGAAAAATCGAATTTTCATAGCGGAAAGCAAAATTTATGGCCAAATGAATTTTCAGAACGGTCGCTATGGAATTTATATAGCCCGTGAAATTGGCCATTTTGCATACGACCTCGGAATTCGACGAAACCACTTTGGTTGGATCCGGGATGTGAAGTTATCGCTAGGTTTCAAATTTCACAATTTTTGAAGCTAGTATGTGAGCATGGCAAAGGAAAACGTGTTTTGGTCAATTACAGTTAAATTGGATCGACCAAAAATGGGCCTTTTTGCAAACGGTCTTAGAATTCGATGAAACTAGTTTTGTTAGGACCGTATCGTCAAAACATAGCTAGATTTATTTTTTCTGGAATTTTTCGAATCAATTTGTGGCCCTGGCAAATTGAAATGTACGTTCAAATTAAATATTGAATGTTTTATATTTTAATTTGAAGGAAAACTGACTGAAACATTCGAATGGGCCTGCAAAACATATCCCATTGTGTTCGGAATGGGGGTAAAACGCTAGGGCGACAGTCGTTGGGTTTGATTTCGAGTTGGTGGGAGAAAACCCTAATTTTCGAATAAATATATATATCGACCAATAGGAAAATTCTTTCATAAAAAAATAAAATAAAATAAAATGAAACCCCCCCCCCCATTAAACGCGATCGACGGCGAAGGAAGCTACCTTCTTCCTGGCCAAAATCCGGCCGATCCATTCATCGGTGACCCCTACCCCAGTTCAACTTTTCGAAGCTCTCTCTCCCCTCTACAAATTCGTGCCACCCTCGACCTCCATCTTCCAGCCGTCGACGAGATCTGGCCCTCCAAACCTGACGTCGTCGAAGCCCCGCCACGCCCTCCACCTGCAACCGAGTGGGGCCTACCTGGCATCGATAGGCGCGCCTCACGACGCCCTACGTCGTGGTATGGTTGGATCTTGACCAAGTGCAGCGGATTGAAAACTATTGCTAAACCTAGTTTCGAACATCAAAGGCAAGTTACGGCTGATTTTATTTAATTTGATTTTAACACCTTTAAACCGTTGCAAACCTTTGAAAAATCATATCTTTTTCGTTCGTTAACGAAATTCGATGAAACAGGAAACATCGTGATCGTGTGGACGTCTTCTACATTTTAGAAGAGACCGCATATTTTTCTGAGCCTTCTGCTATTTTTGGTGGAGTGGAACCCAATGTGAGATTTCTAATTCATAAACAATATGGAAAACGACGATGTATAAATTATATAGTCGATGTATGAGTTATATAAGCGTTGTACACCTCATGTATAAGCGTTGTATAAGTTGTATGTTCGATGTATAAGTTATATATGCGTTGTAAAAATTATATATGTGTTGAAATAAAAGTGAATTGCTATATATAAATATATATATATATATATATATATATACGCCCCTCGTCCACAAACCATGGACGATATTTATTGATTGTGATTGGTGTGAAAATTGATTGATAGCGAATGATTGTTTGGGATTGTTTGTGGTTGATATTGATTGATTGAGGTTGAAAAATACCCGTTTGTGGTTGAGAAATATTTGGTTGAAATCACATAGGATTAGTTTGTGGAAATGAAATAAATATATACATGCCGCCTGCGTGCGAACTAGATGCATGATCCCCATTGTCAAAAACCGCGAGGTTTTAAGGTAGAGCGAGGAGCCGTACTAGGGACGGTCCCGGTTTTAACTACCCTGTCGTTATGCTGCCGAAATTTTGAATAATATTCATATGTTTGAATTATTTTCATTTGCTGAAACTATATTTATTCGTTGAATAGAAAACCTTCATGTGTTGAATCAATATTCACTCGTTGATTAGAAATTCATGTGTTGAACGGTATTCATATTTTGAAATAAATTGTTTTATAATAAAAATCACCTTTTTATCATCCATATGGACGATGTAAAATAATCTCGTTTTAAAAGAAATTGTTTTATAAGAAAAACCCTATTTTTATCACCTATATAAACTATATAAAATAATAGTGTTTTGAAATGAACTGTTTTACAATAAAAATCACAATTTTATTATATACACGAATTGTTGAAATGTGAAGTGTTAAAAATAGCCACTCGTTCAAATAAATATATATGAGTTGAAATATTCATTAATTAGCTAATGATATGATTTGTGCCTATACATGCAACATTAGAATGAATGGTGTTTTTTAAACCAAAAGAAATCGAATTTGAAGTTGAATAGAAAATGATAAGTGATAAGAACTATATATATGTACATGCATATTTATTGAACAGGTTATAGCGAAGGGGCTAGAGAAGAGGAATAAAATTTTGTGCCCGACAAATAGGTACACATTTACTGTTTTGTTTGGGTGATGATTTTATGATCCTGTAGGCTAGCCGATTGGCTTTTTCTTTTTCTTTTCGACATGAGACGCCCGTGTGGCTATTTGGGAATTTTCCCAGCCCCTCCCGTACAAAGGAGGTTATGGCGAAATTTTCCAAAATTTTAAGGCGTTAGTGAAATATTTGAAGTGAAAACGAAATTGAAATTTTTGAATGAACTATATTTATATAAATATATAAATATAAATAAAATTAAAACGAAACGTGGCCGTGCAGTTCGTATTTTGAAACCGTGATTTCAAACGATTGTACTGGGAGATCCGACCATCGGATTTTCCCGAAACCGCAACCGTCGGGTTCGCCTTGGAAATATCTTTCCAACGGCACCAACTTTGTAAAAATCCAACGGTTGGATTGTCTTGAATGTTTAATTCAAATCTGAAGAAAAACAGCGCCAGAAACGATTATATTTATATATATATATATAAATATAATTATATTTAATCGAATAACGACGCTGCAGTTCGTATTTTGAAATCGAAACTTCAAACGATTGTACCGGGAGATCCGACCGTCGGATTTTCCCGAAACTGGAACCGTTGGATTCGATTTGAAAAGACCTTTCTAATGATGTAAATTTTGTGAAGATCCAACGGTTAGATTTTCAGATATGTGTAAATCAAATCGGAAGAAAAATAGCGCCACGGCCGCGCTATGGCCCGAAGCGTCGTTTTGAATAAATAGGCTATTTTAAAATAAATAAAAATAGCGATAAATCGTTATAAAATATCATAAGCGATATGGAATGGAAATAAACTGAATTTGCTCGATTTATGTGGCTTTTGATGGTTGAATGTGTTTGGTGTGAAAATTACATTAAAGAACATAATTGGTGTTGTCAAATAATTTAACCATTGAAATAAATTGATTTGAAATTCTAAATATACGTGAATTATTTGAAAAGGCCGAGTTAATTCTCATTTCAAATAATTGACCGACGATTGAAAGTCGAAGATGAAGACGATGGTCGAAGACCGGAGATCTTCACCTCGTTTGGATGGTAACCGAGGTCCTGATTGGGAGGCATCCCGAAATATGGATAATGAGTGGTGATCGTCCAGACGTACGTGGTGATCGATGGGTTTGCGAGGTATTTAGTGCCTCCGATTTCGTTCAGACCCAGAACGGACTTGTAAATGGACTGTGTGTCTGACTTTGGATTCTATTCTGTGTTGATTGATCTCTGTTAAATATACATCTGTTTGGCGGCGGAGAATTTATTCTTTTGCTTAACGCCTTTCTCTGAAACGCACGAGTTCAGAGGTTGTATATCGATGGACATCAGTCGCATGGCATGAATTGCCTGTGTGGCATGCTAAGATGCAGTGATCAGGGCTTCTGTTGAAAAGCAAAGTCTTGTGGTGATGATCAAAGCACCGCCTATGCGGCGTAGCTTTGTGTATAACGTGAATTCGCGAGCCTCACACCCCGGTATGAACCAGAAACGGGAGAAGGACCTCAGGGAGGGCATGCGTTTCTTTCTAGCTAGGGTGGTGTCAATGACCTACCAGCCCTGACATTTATATACTTTTCACCTATGTGGTTGTTGCTGTTGCGAGGCGCCTCGGTTAGATCGGACGATCCGGGTCCGATGGAGCCATTCGTTGGCTCATTTACACCCCAAAGGGTGGGGAAACGCAGTGTTCAGGAATTTTAATCCACATCGGTGGACCGGCCCTGACGATCCAAAGGCTTGACTGAGTACTTGCCTAAGGGGCGGGCTAGAGCGTCTCGAATTCGGTAAGGACTATCTTTTGCCTTGGTTCAGGACAGAGATCCAATTTCCAAATACGACATCGTGCGGTTTTGATTGTATACCTATATATGGCGACATAGTGGTATGGGGCATTAATGCCGTCTATGATTGATGTTTATGATTGGAAATTTTTTTCAAAACATATAAACACTAGCAATAATATCAAATGCCTTTGTTTTATTCGTATCAAGCATACTTTGGCCGTTATAAGGTAAAACTCTATCCTCCGGTTTGCGTTGCATTGTGTGATGGGAACTGAGTCTTATAATGGCTTCATTTTTATAAAAAGCATAGCGATGTTTAAAAGAAAGATTTGTTTTAAAGCACTGGCAATCCAATGGAGTAAACCCGTTCCACGAAAGTGGCGTGGTCCTGTGATTAGCCAAATTATATATGTGTTGAGTAGATTTCTCATACCAGTCCCATGACTGACTCGTAGTTTGTTTCACTCTCAAACTCGGGTGCCCATTTTTCTACACGGGCATCCTTGTATTCAGGTTTAGCTGGCTCTTTCTGGATAGCTGGAGCTGAAGATGGATTCTATCATTTATCTCTTTTTATGCTGTTTAGCTCCTATTGTACATATTTTGTTTGTTTTCCGCTGTAGACATTTATGTATAGCTGAACTGTATTTGTACTAAGTAAGATCCTGTATACTGTGTAACTCTGATGATTACTTTTATCCAGTATATTCTATTGTTCATTATCTGGTGTATTTATTTATTCTGTTCTGCTATTATCTATTTCTGTGTTATATTCCACGGATTACCCTTGCCGCCGTCAGGACGGGGTTTAGGGTCGTCTCAACGAGGTATCAGAGCTTTGGTTAAGCTTAGTTCTGGAATATAACATTTGAACGAACTCGTCAGAAATAGAACCAGTAGTGTTCTAGGACGGGTAACTCTATACAGATAGGATCAGCAATATCCTAGTATGAGTAAAGCAGAATGAAAAGAGACGTTTCAATATACGTTAGCCGATGCCCTACTTGCGAACTAGTCAAAAGCGACCAACAAAAACTGGCTGGATTGTTGCAACCGCTAGAAGTTCCCGGTTGGAAGTGGGAACATATTTCTATAAATTTCATCGATGGTCTGCCCAGAACCAGAAAAGGAAATGACAGTATTTGGGTGATCGTAGATCGCTTCACGAAGACCGCCCATTTCGTACCTGTTAGATCAAACAGAACTGCTCAGAGTCTGGCGCAGATATACTTCAGGGAAATAGTTAGACTACATGGAGTGCTGCTCAGTATCGTCAGTGATAGAGATACAATATTCACTAGCAAATTCTGGGAAGCATTTCAAGTCGAGCTGGGAACGAAGTTGAACTTAAGCACCGCTTATCATCCTCAGACAGACGGTCAGACTGAGAGGGTGAATCGTATTTTAGAAGATCTATTGCGGGCTTGTGTTATGGATTTCGGTGGATCATGGGAAGACCATCTGCATTTGGCTGAATTCTCTTATAACAACAGCTACCAGGCGAGTCTGACAAAGTCTCCATTCGAAGCATTGTACGGTAGACCATGACGATCTCCTACTTGTTGGGTCGAACCAGGTAATAGACTTGTGTTGGGTCCTGATATGATTCGAGAAGCCGCCGACAAAGTCGATTTTATTAAGAAGCGATTACTCGCCGCTCAAAGCCAACAAAAGAGCTATGCCGATAGAAGAAGAAGAGATATATCCTTTGCGGTTGGCGACTATGTATATTTGAAAGTATCGCCGATGAGAGGAGTTATCCGGTTCGGTAAAACTGGAAAGTTGGCGCCCAAATTCATTGGTCCGTTTCCTATTCTGAAACGGATCGGAACTCTCGCTTATAGGGTTAAATTGCCAGATTGGTTTCGTGGAGTTCATGATGTATTTCACATATCTCAACTTCGAAAGCACGTTCATGATCCAAACTTGATCGTGGAAGAAGCAGCTCAACAGGATATTGAAATTACTCCAGAATTAGCTGTGAGAAGAGAGCCGCTAAAGATCATCGGCAAAGAAACCAAAGAGCTGAGGAACAAGAAGGTTCACTTAGTCAAAGTGCAATGGAGTGGAGATTCGTGAGATTGTACTTGGGAAACTGAGGAGAGCATTCAGAAGGCTTATCCTAGATGCCGAGTGGATATCTCTGATTGACTCCGGTGCAAGGTACATTTGCCATACTTTGCATTACCATTTAATTCTCTATTCTGTTGTTATTTTCTTTTCATGGATGTGCACTTTTAAATTCTATAGTCTGAATGATTTTGAAAAAAAAAGAGTATAGAAGTTGATCAGTATATTTTTGAAAGGTTAAAACGATTTGATTGTTGGTTGTTGTGTTGTGTGATTGTAGATTTATCAAACCACTTTCGACTTTGTTCCTTTTCGGGGACGAAAAGTTTTAAGTGGGGGAGATTGTAACGACCCAGAAAATCTGAACCAATTTAAATTTTTTAAATTGGCTAAAATAATGGATTTAATTATTTAAAATAAATATTTTAAATAATGGCAATGAAAAGTGAGTTGAATCGACAATTGAAAATGAATATAATTAATTATAATTATAAACAAGGCCTGAAGAGGCGCGGCATTTTCAAAAATTGAATTCAAACTTTGTCGGACTGTACCGGGTGCAAAACAAAACCGATTTTAGTGAAACCAAAAATATTTAAATCTGTTAGTGAATAACTTTCTAACGAGTCTGAAAAATCGAATTTTCATAGCGGAAAGCAAAAGTTATGGCCAAATGAATTTTCAGAATGGTCGCTATGGAATTTATATAGCCCGTGAAACTGGCCATTTTGCATATGACCTCAGAATTCGACGAAACCACTTTGGTTGGATCCGGGATGTGAAGTTATCGCTAGGTTTCAAATTTCATAATTTTTGAAGCTAGTATGTGAGCATGGCAAAGGAAAACGTGTTTTGGTCAATTACAGTTAAATTGGATCGACCAAAAATGAGCCTTTTTGCAAACGGTCTCAGAATTCGATGAAACTAGTTTTGTTAGGACCGTATCGTCAAAACATAGCTAGATTTATTTTTCTGGAATTTTTCGAATCAGTTTGTGGTCCTGACAAATTGAAATGTACGTTCAAATTAAATATTGAATGTTTTATATTTTAATTTGAAGGAAAACTGACTGAAACATTCGAATGGGCCTGCGAAACATATCCCATTGTGTTCGGAATGGGGGTAAAACGCTAGGGACGACAGTCGTTGGGTTTGATTTCGAGTTGGTGGGAGAAAACCCTAATTTTCGAATAAATATATATATCGACCAATAGGAAAATTCTTTCATAAAAAAAATAATAAAAAAAAAACGAAGCCCCCCCCCCCGGTTAAACGCGATCGACGGCGAAGGAAGCTTCCTTCTTCCTGGCCAAAATCCGGCCGATCCATTCATCGGTGACCCTACCCCAGTTCAACTTTTCAAAGCTCTCTCTCCCCTCTACAAATCCGTGCCACCCTCGACATCCATCGTCCAGCCGTCGACGAGATCTGGCCCTCCAAACCTGACGCAGTCGAAGCCCCGCCACGCCCTCCACCTGCAACCGAGTGGGGCCTACCTGGCATCGATAGGCGCGCCTCACGACGCCCTACGTCGTGGTATGGTTGGATCTTGACCAAGTGCAGCGGATTGAAAACTATTGCTAAACCTAGTTTCGAACATCAAAGGCAAGTTACGGCTGATTTTATTTAATTTGATTTTAACACCTTTAAACCGTTGCAAACCTTTGAAAAATCATATCTTTTTCGTTCGTTAACGAAATTCGATGAAACAGGAAACATCGTGATCGTGTGGACGTCTTCTACATTTTAGAAGAGACCGCATATTTTTCTGAGCCTTCTGCTATTTTTGGTGGAGTGGAACCCAATGTGAGATTTCTAATTCATAAACAATATGGAAAACGACGATGTATAAATTATATAGTCGATGTATGAGTTATATAAGCGTTGTACACCTCATGTATAAGCGTTGTATAAGTTGTATGTTCGATGTATAAGTTATATATGCATTGTAAAAATTATATATGTGTTGAAATAAAAGTGAATTGCTATATATAAATATATATATATATACGCCCCTCGTCCACAAACCATGGACGATATTTATTGATTGTGATTGGTGTGAAAATTGATTGATAGCGAATGATTGTTTGGGATTGTTTGTGGTTGATATTGATTGATTGAGGTTGAAAAATACCCCTTTGTGGTTGAGAAATATTTGGTTGAAACCACATAGGATTAGTTTGTGGAAATGAAATAAATATATACATGCCGCATGCGAGCGAACTAGATGCATGATCCCCATTGTCAAAAACCGCGAGGTTTTAAGGTAGAGCGAGGAGCCGTACTAGGGACGGTCCCGGTTTTAACTACCCTGCCGTTATGCTGCCGAAATTTTGAATAATATTCATATGTTTGAATTATTTTCATTTGCTGAAACTATATTTATTCGTTGAATAGAAAACCTTCATGTGTTGAATCGATATTCATTCGTTGATTAGAAATTCATGTGTTGAATGGTATTCATATTTTGAAATAAATTGTTTTATAATAAAAATCACCTTTTTATCATCCATATGGACGATGTAAAATAATCTCGTTTTAAAAGAAATTTTTTTATAAGAAAAACCCTATTTTTATCACCTATATAAACTATATAAAATAATAGTGTTTTGAAATGAACTGTTTTACAATAAAAATCACAATTTTATTATATACACGAATTGTTGAAATGTGAAGTGTTAAAAATAGCCACTCGTTCAAATAAATATATATGAGTTGAAATATTCATTAATTAGCTAATGATATGATTTGTGCCTATACATGCAACATTAGAACGAATGGTGTTTTTTAAACCAAAAGAAATCGAATTTGAAGTTGAATAGAAAATGATAAGTGATAAGAACTATATATATGTACATGCATATTTATTGAACAGGTTATAGCGAAGGGGCTAGAGAAGAGGAATAAAATTTTGTGCCCGACAAATAGGTACACATTTACTGTTTTGTTTGGGTGATGATTTTATGAGCCTGTAGGCTAGCCGCTTGGCTTTTTCTTTTCGACATGAGACGCCCGTGTGGCTATTTGGGAGTTTTCCCAGCCCCTCCCATACAAAGGAGGTTATGGCGAAATTTTCCAAAATTTTAAGGCGTTAGTGAAATATTTGAAGTGAAAACGAAATTGAAATTGTTGAATGAACTATATTTATATAAATATACAAATATAAATAAAATTAAAACGAAATGTGGCCGTGCAGTACGTATTTTAAAACCGTGATTTCAAACGATTGTACCGGGAGATCCGACCATCGGATTTTCCCGAAACCGCAACCATCGGGTTCGCCTTGGAAATATCTTTCCAACGACACCAACTTTGTAAAAATCCAACGGTTGGATTGTCTGGAATGTTTAATTCAAATCTGAAGAAAAACAGCGCCGGAAATGATTATATTTATATATATATAAATATAATTATATTTAATCGAATAACGACGCTGCAGTTCGTATTTTGAAATCGAAACTTCAAACGATTGTACCGGGAGATCCGACCGTCGGATTTTCCCGAAACTGGAACCGTTGGATTCGATTTGAAAAGACCTTTCTAATGATGTAAATTTTGTGAAGATCCAACGGTTAGATTTTCAGATATGTGTAAATCAAATCGGAAGAAAAACAGCGCCACGGCCGCGCTATGGCCCGAAGCGTCGTTTTGAATAAATAGGCTATTTTAAAATAAATAAAAATAGCGATAAATCGTTATAAAATATCATAAGCGATATGGAATGGAAATAAACTGAATTTGCTCGATTTATGTGGCTTTTGATGGTTGAATGTGTTTGGTGTGAAAATTACCTTAAAGAACAGAAATGGTGTTGTCAAATAATTTAACCATTGAAATAAATTGATTTGAAATTCTAAATATACGTGAATTATTTGAAAAGGCCGAGTTAATTCTCATTTCAAATAATTGACCGACGATTGAAAGTCGAAGATGAAGACGATGGTCGAAGACCGGAGATCTTCACCTCGTTTGGATGGTAACCGAGGTCCTGATTGGGAGGCATCCCGAAATATGGATAATGAGTGGTGATCGTCCAGACGTACGTGGTGATCGATGGGTTTGCGAGGTATTTAGTGCCTCCGGTTTCGTTCAGACCCAGAACGGACTTGTAAATGGACTGTGTGTCTGACATTGGATTTTATTCTGTGTTGATTGATCTCTGTTAAATATACATCTGTTTGGCGGCGGAGAATTTATTCTTTTGCTTAACGCCCTTCTCTGAAACGCACGAGCTCAGAGGTTGTATATCGATGGACATCAATCGCATGGCATGAATTGCCTGTGTGGCATGCTAAGATGCAGTGATCAGGGCTTCTGTTGAAAAGCAAAGTCTTGTGGTGATGATCAAAGCACCGCCTGTGCGGCGTAGCTTTGTGTATAACGTGAATTCGCGAGCCTCACACCCCGGTATGAACCAGAAACGGGAGAAGGACCTCAGGGAGGGCATGCGTTTCTTTCTAGCTAGGGTGGTGTCAGTGACCTACCAGCCCTGACATTTATATACTTTTCACCTATGTGGTTGTTGCTGTTGCGAGGCGCCTCGGTTAGATCGGACGATCCGGGTCCGATGGAGCCATTCGTTGGCTCATTTACACCCCAAAGGGTGGGGAAACGCAGTGTTCAGGAATTTTAATCCACATCGGTGGACCGGCCCTGACGATCCAAAGGCTTGACTGAGTACTTGCCTGAGGGGCGGGCTAGAGCGTCTCGAATTCGGTAAGGACTATCTTTTGCCTTGGTTCAGGACAAAGATCCAATTTCCAAATACGACAATGTGCGGTTTTGATTGTATACCTATATATGGCGACATAGTGGTATGGGGCATTAATGCCGTCTATGATTGATAGTTATGATTGGAAATTGTTTTCAAAACATATAAACAATAGCAATAATATCAAATGCCTTTATTTTATTCGTATCAAGCATACTTTGGCCGTTATAAGGTAAAACTCTATCCTCCGGTTTGCGTTGCATTGTGTGATGGGCACTGAGTCTTATAATGGCTTCATTTTTATAAAAAGCATAGCGATGTTTAAAAGAAAGATTTGTTTTAAAGCACTGGCAATCCAATGGAGTAAACCCGTTCCACGAAAGTGGCGTGGTCCTGTGATTAGCCAAATTATATATGTGTTGAGTAGATTTCTCATACCAGTCCCATGACTGACTCGTGGTTTGTTTCACTCTCAAACTCGGGTGCCCCTTTTTCTACACGGGTAGCCTTGTATTCAGGTTTAGCTGGCTCTTTCTGGATAGCTGGAGCTGAAGATGGATTCTATCATCTATCTCTTTTTATGCTGTTCAGCTCCTATTGTACATATTTTGTTTGTTTTCCGCTGTAGACATTTATGTATAGCTGAACTGTATTTGTACTAAGTAAGATCCTGTATACTGTGTAACTATGATGATTACTTTTATCCAGTATATTCTATTGTTCATTATCTGGTGTATTTATTTATTCTGGTCTGCTATTATCTGTTTCTGTGTTATATTCCACGGATTACCCTTGCCGCCGTCAGGACGGGGTTTGGGGTCATCTCAATAGGGGGTTAGCCATGTCGACATGTCTCTTGAATTTTCAAAGAACATGTGAATTTTAATTATTGATTTTTTTATATTAATTTATAACTTACATTCTTGTTTATATATTTCCTAAGATAGTATTTATTATAGAAATACTTTTTATATTACTAATGTGATGACCCCAAACTCCCATGCCACATAAGCAAGGATAATCATTGGAATATAACATATAAACAATAATAGGAGAACAGAAATATAGAATTACATCAGATAATGTACATCAAATTACACTCGAACAAATATAATCATCAGAGTTACACAGCATAACAGGATCATACTTAGTACAAAATACAGTTTCAGCTTTATATAAAATGTCTGCAGCGGAATCAAACATAATATACGTAACAATGTATGAACAACATAATAGGAATGATTGAATCCGTCTTCAGCTCCATAGCTATCCAGAATGAGCCTGTTAAAACCTGAATACAAGGCTGCCCGTGTAGAAATAAGGGGCACCCGAGTTTGCAAAGTGGAAAACTATGAGTCAGTCATGGGACTGTATGAGAAATCTACTTAACTTACTTAATAATAAGGCTAATCACAGGACCACGCCACTAACCCAGAACGGGTTTACTCCATTGGATTGCCAGTGCACAAAACAAGTAAATCATTTAAACAACACAATGCTTTTTACAAAAATGAAGCCATTATAGGACTCAGGTCCCATCACACAATGCAACGCAAGCCCGAGGATAGAGTTTCACCTTATAATGGCCAAAATATGATTGATACGCATAAATTAATATCATTTGATATTTTTACTACTGCATATATGTTTCAATAACAATTTCAATCATAATGTATCAATCATAGACGACATGAGTGTGCCATGCCACTATGCCGCCATATATAGGCTTACAATCAAAACCGCACAATGTCGTATTGAAAGTTGGATTTCCATCATGAAGCAAGGCAAGGGATCGTCCTTACCGAATTCGAGACAATCTAGCCCATGTCTCAGGATCAGAATACATTTACCCTTGGATCTTCAGGGCCGGTCCACTAAGTGGATTAATAATCCCAGAACAATATGTTTCCCCGCCCTATGGCGCGTAAATCTGGTCAGTATGTCGACCATATATCCATCTGCCCCGTAGTGACCGATATATCCGAGGCGCCTCACTTTTCATCATCCACATAAGTAGAAATGTCTGGGCTCCATACCATGACACCACTTCTAGCTAGAAAGAAACGCATGTCCTCCCTGCAGTCCTCTCCCGTTTCTGGTTCATATCAGGGTGTGATGCTCGCAAATTAATGCTATACACAAAGCTATTCTATTTAAAGTCGTGCTTTGATCATCAACTACAAGGCTCTGCTTTTCAACAAAAGCCTTGATCATTTGCATCTCGGCATGCTACATTGACATTCCACGCCATGCGACTGATGTCTATCGATATATAAGCTCTAAGCTCGTACGTCTTAGAGAAGGGTGTTAAGCAAGAGAATAAATTCTCCATCACCAAAAAGATATATATTTAATAGAAATCAATCAACACAGAATAAAATCCAATGTCAGACACACATCCACTTACTAGTTCATTCTGGGTTTGAATGAAACCGGAGGCACCTTATTCCTCTTCCCATGTGTCCAATACAGGAGAGAGGCCCTCGCACATCCGAACAATCAACAAATACGTCCAGACCACTACCACTGTAACCCCTCCTAGGAGATAACCGATCCAGGGCATCAGTAGTAATCCATTCGATGTGAAGATCATCGTTCTTGCACCGTCTTCATATCTTCAACTTTTAATCGTCGATCAATTATTTGAAATGATAATTAACTCGGCCTTTTCAAATAATTCACTTATACATAGAATTCAAATCAATTCTTTCCATGGTTAATTATTTGACATTCACGTTTCAATTTAATATAATAATTTCATGTCAAATACATCTAACCATCAGAATATCCAATAAACCAAGTAAGATTGGTTTATTTCCATTCCATATCATTTATAATATTTTGTAACGATTTTTCACTATTTTGATATATATAAATGTAGTCCATTTTCATCGAACGACGTTTCAGGTCATTCGATGGCACTGGATCTACTCCCATCCAAATTTGAATTTAACAATTCACAATATCTAACCATTGGATCTAACAAATTTTATATCGTTTGAAAGATCTCTCCACTACAACAAAAACACCATATTACAACTTTAATTTTACAACTGTGCAAAAAGCACAGTTGTAATAAATGCTTTTTTACAACTGTGCAAAGCGCACTGTTGTAATAAATATTTTTTACAACTGTGCAAAACACACTGTTGTAATAAACATATATGTCACAACTTTTCTTTTTTGTCTGTTGTAATAACTAATATATACTAATTAATTTTTTATAATTAATAGTTAAATTAGAAAGTTGTTTAAACTCACAGTTGTAATAAATGTTTTTTTACAACTGTCAATTCCCTAAAGTTGTAATAAACATATTTTTAACAACATTTCATTTTGTTACTTGTAATAGATGCCTATTACAAACTTCATGTTTATAATATCTGTACGAATTTAATAACAAATTATATTAATATTTAATAATAATTAATAATAAACTTGGGAATCAATAATATTTATTAATTATTATTACATAATTAATAGTTAATAAGTAGTAACTGCTTATTAATTAATAATTAGTAACATATACATTATAAGCTTTTAATAATTATTACTTGATTATAACTAAGTAGAAATAAGTAAAAGTTAAATAATAACTATTATTAATAAGTAATATTTGATTTGGTAGTAAGTATTTCAGCAGTTTATTTAATACAACAGTCGACTTGAACGACAGTCGACTTAAACGGCTGGATGTCCCGGACGGCGGTCGACCTAGCCGGTTAGGTCGCGGGGGTCCAGGGGGCAGCGCCCCCGGCGGGATGCAGGGCAGCGCCCCGTCACGGTATATCTTATTTAACAATTTATAATATTTTAATACAATTTTTCAAAAAAAATAAAGAAAAGGAAAGTCGTAAAATTAATGAGCAGTTTTTGTATATCATAATAATTAACACTAGTTAATAATAATAAAATTTAATAACTAAGAAGTGACATTTAGCATTTTATATTTTATAACCATATTAAAAAGGTATATTTATTATTTGTTTTTATTTTTAAATGAAAATTTTGAAATTTTACAAAATAAATCAAAATATAGTTAGTAACAATTTTTTTATTAAAATTAGTTATTGACAACTAAATCATAGTCCATAATTTTGAACAATAATGTACAAAAAACCATATATAAATAATAATATATACTTAATATTTAATAATCGTCAGTTAACTTTTCTTTAGTACAGTTTCAGTTTCAAATTTCCTTTGTGTCACAGCCAATGGCGCAAATAAATTTTGTTTTGATGCTTAGACATTTCGATGCGCGCCTAACATTTCGTTTCCCTCCCAGTCCCTTTGCTCTTTCACAAAACCCTAATAATCCTTTCAGCCGCCTCAAATTCCAGAAGGAAAAAAACAGCTCTCATATGATTAAGTTTTAATGGCAGTTGCCATCCCTGCGATTCATTTTTCAACCTCCGCCGTCTTCGTTTCCATCCCCAGCCCCTAACGATTCCCCTCCCCTTCCTCTTCGCTCTTGTCTCGTAACAACTAAGCCTCAAAATCCGCATCTGGATCTACCATCGTTTCCAGCTGAGAAGCCTGGCATAGTAGATGTCACCAAAGGTCCTTACGTCTATTGTTCAGAATCATCTACGATTGGTGAGTTTTGTTTTTCTATTGGAAACCTAATTCGTTAATATGAAGGGTAATTGGTTTACCGTAGTTTAGTTGCAAAATTTTGAGTTCCAGTAGTGGATTTGTTGTTGATTAGGTTACTGCTTGTTTCCTGAGTATTCAGGTTTCGTTGTGGTTGATTTGTGCTGATAACATAAGTTAACTATAGTTTCTTCAGGTAAGAACGACTGAGAAATTAAATTTATTAAATATACATGTACAGAAACGTTATAATTGTCACAGGTTTCGTTGTGTGTACATTCTCTTTGGAACACGTTGTCTTCTTGGAGTTGGGATAAACTTATAAAAGATGGTTCTATTTAATTAAGAAATTCTCTATTCTTTACTTGTTCTGCTGTAATTGAAACATAAGCATACAATTTAGATGACCACTGACTGAAGCAACCATATAAATATAAACTACATGAGTCTCTGTCCTATGGAGTTGGGATAAATTACAGTTGTTGATGCCGCGTCCCATATTTAAATAGCCGTGAGCAGAATATGTGTTAATATGATATAAATATGCATCCTGGTTTTGATTGATTTAGTTGTGCGTCATATTGTGTAGATTAATATTTCCAAATATAGAATAATTTTCTGCTTGGATAGCCGTGAGCAGAATATGTATTAATTCGAACCATTCTTTAAGGTTACATCACCTGAATCACCAAGAGATTGTGGTTGAATTTTTATTTCAGCATGTGTATCATTGAACAATAATCATATTCACATAACTGTATATTCATTTTAAGAAATTTTGAGGAATCAAGTTACAAGGTCTACAGTAAGACTTAGATTTGGGAAATTTAGCAACCTCTAGTTTCTACAAAGCATATCTACATATATATATATATATATATATATATGTTGAAATGATATTATATGGGATATAAATACGAAGAAATAGTTGATACTGTAAAGTTTAAAACTTGAGTGAAGTAGAGAACTGGAGTATGACTATTTTTATATGTGATTCGATACCGTGTCTTATATTTAGAATGTTAAACATTGCAATCATCAAACTATTATTATGTTCTGATCGCTTAAACTAACAGGGAAGCGAAGCGTGAGTCCATGGAAGATAGAACAATCCATATTATTGATGTAAGAGACATGATCGATGCATTGGTTCTTTTATATGAGAGGCCCGAAGCTTCTGGGAAGTATATTAGTGCATCTCATGCAATCAAAAGCCGTGATTTGGTAGACATGTTGAAAGACATGCATCCTAACTATAAATATCCAACCAAGTAAGTGTCTTATCAGTTATCACCCTCTATGTTTATGTATATGCATGTTTTGTGATTGTGCAGGTGGTGTGTCTTGTGGTGGCGGGGATGTTGAGGAAGTGCAAAGATGAAGCAGGATGATAGTTGAAGCAGAGTTTTTGATGGTACTGATTTGTAATCATTATTTGTAATGAAGAATTGATATATTGCTGTGATGATGTATGATTCATTTTTTGTATTTTGAATATAAAGTTGTAATGTTTTTGTATCAATGGATCCGGTTCTTTGAATTTATATCAATTTGTTTTCTGTTTATTCAGCTTTTGTTGCATTTGCAGAATTTATTTTTTTTAAAACCCAAATGTCAATCACAACGGTGCATAATAGTTGTAGTAGATTTTATTACAACGGTGAATAACTGTTGTAATAAAGTTTATTACAACGGTGGAAAAAGTTGTAAAATATACATATTACAACGGTGTTGCAACAGTGCAAAAAAGTTGTAAAAGATATTAGTCTATTACAACTTCTTAATACACGACGGTTTGCCCACCGTTGTAAAATGTATATTACAACGGTGTTCCACCGTTGTAATAGGGTCATTTTGTTGTAGTGAACGTTTCTCGTTTCACGAAATTCCGACTTATATTGGATCCTGTATTTTCAATTGAAATTCAAATCGAAAATTTCGAACTACCGCGTCGTTTTCGAGTTCGTTTTAGTTATATTATAAATGTAACGTTTGAACTCAATTTTAAATATTAAAATCAATAAATATCCTAATTAAAATATTTAAACAAAATTAAATATTCAAATTTAAGTGGCTGAAAAATCTGGGTCGTTACATTCTTTCCCCCTTAAAATAATTTCGTCTCCGAAATTGCTAAGGTAAAGAAAACGTCACAACCCATTATATTTTTCTAAATCGAATTCATATTTCATTATATTGGGATTTTATTTCCAATCCATTCAACTTTTTCATTAGGTTATTGCTGAATTTATTTCAACCAGCCATACATCCAAATAACAGCCAACACTCAACCAATTCAACCAACCATTCAATTAAATCCAACTAGTTTTTACTTCACCAATTAATGTCCTATTTCTCAACCAATTACCAAACTGATTTTCAATCATTTTATTTTATAGTTTCAAATTATAATTTTAAATTCAAACTCCATCACTCTAATTTATCTCGTTTTAACTTATTTTAAATTCTGATTTTCAATTTCATATTAGAACTCTCATTCACAACCATATATGTGAAATTTTCTGGTCATATTAACCATTCAATTCAAATTTCCATTCGAATTTCCATTCAAATAAATCAATCAACCCACAATATCTCAATAATTTAACAAGATTATTTCTTTTATATACAAATATGATTTGGGTAAAATTATATTATTTACCCTATTTACAAAACAATATTGTGTACATTTCCAGTCCAATGCTTTTCAACACTTGAACTGATCCACAACACAATACAAATTTATATATATATATAAAATATACAAATACGCTCTCATATATAAACACTCAACTCAATCTAGGGTATTACTAACCCCATCTCTACCGAGTAACGCCACAGAGCCAAGGTTATTACTAAACCCATAGCTCTGATACCACTGTAACGACCGGGTAGAAATTCGACGCCCGAATTCTAACAATAATACATAATCCCGCATTACCTGCCAAAACTCAAGAATCGAATCCACCAGATTGTTATTAGAAAGAATGTAGAGGGTGAGACAAGAAAGAAAGAAATATTAGAATAGAAGAAGAAGAAGATCCAACGCAACACAGAGTCTCACATCGCAGCGGAACAAAATATAATATAGAAATAAATCTTTATTGAGAGCTTTGAAAATATACTTACAATCATCAGAGTACATCACACATCTGGACAGTTATAATAATCTGTCCTCACACACAGCAGAATAATATAAAACCATACGTTTGAACTTCTCCAACACATCTTTGGACTTCAGAGCATTCTATAACCTGAACCTGCAGACCCGGGCTAACCCGAGCATTACAAACACCGGGTCAGTCTGGTGAACCAGAGTGAGAAAATCTCGCTACGTTTATATAACAGCCATCTTGATTTTAAAGTTCAAAAATCCTTTTGAAAGAAAAAGATAATAGTAAGACCAGCCCACGCATAAACACGGACGGTTTTTTTCCTTACTATAACCCAAACCGTTTTGAAATCGTATCTTGTCTGATATTATAATAGTGTCTAAATACAAATAAATAGAATCTAGCAGAACGCTTGCATCTCACGCTCTACATATATAATATACAAACAAAACCCGCAGGCGCTTTTTGGAGAATGGATTCCGACCATGACAAGGTATGGGACCACCTGCCGAATCGTGTATCTCTAGAGACGAATACACTGGGTTCAACAAGAATGTCTTGCATCCCGGCCCACACATGACCGACCACTCATTTCGCTTGAGTGTATCGAATGTATATCACCAACGGTTGGGAGCTACCTACCGTCTTCCCAAAAAGGGACAGCATCGATAGATTAAAGAAACAAAAGGAATTTCTCTAGATAGGTGATTATACACCCTAATGGGAGCGACCCACATAGCCATGCTGCTTGCCCGATTTTTGTCATTTCCCGGGAGATGAGGCTTGAGGCTAGAACTCCTTTTCGAACATCTGGCCACCATTCACTTTGGAATGCCACATCATCAGATCCGCCAGATCATACTTGATTGATGTCCACAAAAATACTCTAGTTATTTGGCTAGAGAATAACCATTTCACCGCCATCAACTATGGTACGTTTGAAGAAATCAACGCATGTAATTCCTTTGGAAATACTCTGTCGGACATCCGTCCATACTAGTCATCCAGGAACAAGATGAACCGACGGTACTCTCCTACTGCATCTCATATAGGAATCACCCCATGGATTAGTAGCGAGTAGTCCTTGCAACCCGTGGATTCCAACCACGACAGAATCACAAATCAAAATAACTCCAGTTGCAAGCCAGAGAAATTTGACAAGTAGTCCTTCCGCTTATGAAGATCCATGGTCTTCACTTGCTCCGTCTTCAATCGACGTCTTCACGTATTTGCTGGTCGGAATGGTACTCGAATATACATTCGATCCCGGTCTTTCCGTACCAACAACGTTTTGGGCATGATTTTGATAGTCGGTTATTTAACTATCAAAATAAACAATCATAAAACAAAATAAACATATTGGTTTATTCCACAGCATCACTTGGCCATTAAAATAATATATTATTTGTAAGACCAAAGATAATATATTAATTTAATATATAAATGTTCTCGAATCATTTGATTTGATTACTTAAAAGAAATACCTTAAACCTTATCCAATTCCTCGTTACTATTCTTTTAAAACATTTGCCACTACGATTCTTACCACCTATACTTACGAGATCAATTTACTTACCATTGTAAAACAATTGTTACAAAATCTCCTTTAATTTTGTTACCACGGAAATGTTATTTCCTACTCTCACGCCCCGCTTTATTCCCTTTTCTTTTGAAAACTCATCATATATCGAAATTCTTCCAATAACGATTCACTAATTTTTTCCCAAAAATAATCTGTTTGAACAACTCCACTATCACGATTCATACCATCCTTTGACAATCCCGAAGTCGTTCAAGTTGGGGTATTTAATTACCTCTTAGACCTTGAGCAACAACGTTCTTGTCTTAAGATAAATATGAATCATAATTCAAAACTCATTCGTTTTTAACACCACTTCACTTTCGTATATAAAATACAGTTTTATAAAACCAACTTGCTTTTGAAATGATTATTACTAAATTCCTTGATCTAGTAAATGGTTAATATACATAAATCTTTAAACTTCAACTTCCTTAAAATTCTTGGTCCTATTATTTGGGTTTTATTTTAAATCCTATTATTAAACATTTTGCCCAATTCAATTACATAAATCCCTTTTCTAGTTCTTTAAACCATTTCCTTTGGTAAATCTAACTTCAATCTCATCCCTTACACTTAAGGTCACTATTAGGTAACGTCGATTCACAGTTTAACGCTTTACTTCCCATCTCCCTATCTGTAACACTCCACGTCCATTAATGTCACTCACCAGGGGCATTAACTTTCATGGAGGTCATAAGTGAATATAGAACGGAGAAATTACAACAAGACAGATAATAAATAGCACTTGAAAATCTAAAACTTCATTTTATTTCAGCGGAAATTAAATATGTTTGTTACATCATAAAACCATAGATCATAACCAAGTACAATATCTATCTTCACAAAACAAAATACATAATCCCATTACAATAAATAGCCATTAAAAAGAAAGATAACAAGCTGGACTTTACTTCTGCAGTCCAAGCTTTCCAAGAGATAAGCGATCCAACTAGACTCCACTAGAACTTGGCCCAACCTGAGGACCTGAAGGAAAAAAAAAGGATGGAAAAGAGGGGGTCAGACATAAAGTCTGGCGAGTATGATAATTCTACAATACTATTATCAAAATAACTGGACTAAGGCATAAGCTGGAAAACAAGGAAATGTCTATGAAAGAGCAGATTAAGGACATAGACAATCGCTAAAGGAAACGTTATAGGCGCTCCTAAATACTAAAGGATAAACACTATACTGCACCACACCAGTCACCCTAAAGATTGATCCCACTTAGCTTCACTTAGAAACTTTCTTAATGGATTTACGTACTCCTAGCTGACTACATAGGTGCCGCCTGCCCCTATCTCCACTAGGTGTACCCCACTTTCTATTTTTCGATCGGCTCCCTACTCGTAGATACCCGTGCTGGCCCCACAGTGGGGTGTATCATTCCCCTAAAGTGGCAACCCAATATAACGGAGATGCACGGCTTATACCTACACGATGCAACAACGTCTTACCTACCAGCCCGGGTCCACACACGCATATGAAACCCGTTGGACTTGCGTTGCCACCGCTCCCTGTTTTGGCCTCTTATAGTCAAACCCAGTATGCGTGTCCCGTCCTCGACTTGGGTCGAGCCCACAAAGATACGTTTTGGGATACTGGTTGAAATGGGCCCCCATTATTTCCCACAAGCATTCCACCTAAGCTTGTCCCATTAGTCCATCCACTTAACCCACTTAGTCATGTTCATTTACATGTGTATTTGGTTAAGTCTAATCGTATTTCAAATGCCTCTAAAGGCAACCACTAGATTCCTCATGCCACCCAAGGCACCTACTTAACCCCCATGTCCCACCTTACATGATTATCTGGCTAAGTATTTCTTAATTCATTAAGGCCATAACCTCATAAAGACCTCTCACATTAGACTGGCATTTATGGCAGCTTGATTTGCCGGGCGGGTCCGGGCAGTCTTATACCATAAAAGAGTCTAACCTCGTGTCTTTACAACTGTTATGCTTTAGTTTGGGCCTAGGACCTCTCACATTGGGCCGACATTTGTGACTACTAGATTTGCCGGGCGGGTCCGGGCAGGTTTACGTCACAAACGGGTCCAACCTCGTGTCCTAAGCATTGATTATTATTAATAATCCACTTTCCCCAATTTTAATAATTCCCTACTTGAATTATTAATTAATTCCAAATTCAACAATGTCCATAATTGACTCAATTATGGACATCCATTCAAGGCATGCAAAATCATACAAAATTGCACCCAATTTATTAATTCCTAATATTACCCCTACCCCACGTTTGAACGTTTATTCGCAAAATATATATTAGACTCGAATAGTCTAACTCATAGCATAGAAAAAGAGATTATCACAATAACAACATGTATATATGACTAAATGAATCATAATAAGGGGTGAAACTTGCATATGTACAACTTGCATAGGATTATACATGTCATGGATCTAAAGATGTCAACTTGTTCATAATTCACATAATATGATCTCAATCAAATTTCATAAACTTGCATAGGAACATGTGTGAATCAACATCATCTAATCTAACAATATGGGTTTATATGGGTACACCTAACTCAATAGGCAAATTCCCATAATAAAAATTCATTAAGTCATAGATTCATGCATATGGGTACACCTAACTTAATAGGCAAATTCCCATATTCAAGATCCAATTTAAATTGTGGATTCATGTATATGGGTACACCTAACTTAATAGGCAAATTCCCATAATCATGATCCATTTAATTTTTAGAAAAAACATAAACTTTAAAACATGATCCAATTTGCATAAATAACAACATCATGATTTTACAACTTGTACGATTCAACACAACTTAACATGATATCATAATCATATAACTTATGGATTTCCAACATATGTGTTAACATGAGCGGTGACGATCCCAAAACCCCGTGACACGGTGTTAAGGATAATCATTGGAATATAACACATTAATCATCAATAGCAGATCACAGATAATAGCATAAACAGAAAATAGAATAATTTACACACATATGACAGCGGAATCATATAGATATCATCACATCAGAGAAGCACAGTACAGGATACAACTTAGTGCATAATGATACATAATCAGTCACCATCGCCTGAGGCGGAATCATACATAAAGAGTACATAAAAGGAATATCAGTCTACATCGCCAATGGAGGAATCATAATATAGATACAATAATGGCGGAGAAAATCCAAGTCAGCACAGTGTAGTCAAGCCTCGCCATGAGCCAAAAGGTGCGTCAGAAACCTGTAACTAGGCTGCCCGTGTGAAAATGAGGGCACCCGAGTTTGCAAGGTGAAACAAACTGCGAGTCAGTCATGGGACTGGTATGAGAAATCTACTCAACTTATTAACAACAATAATAAGGCAAATCAAAGGACCACGCCACTTTCGCGGAACGGGTTTACTCCAATGAGTGCTAGTGCATGAAATAAAGTAAATGATTAAATCAACGCAATGCTTTTTATAAAATGAAGCCATTATAAGACTCAGGTCCCATCACACAATGCAACGCAAGCCGGAGGATAGAGTTTTTACCTTATAATGGCCAAAGATGCTTCATACGAATAAAACAAAGGTGTTCGATATTATTACTAGTGCATATATGTTTCAAAAGCAATTCAATCATAAATATCAATCCTAGGCGGCATAGCTACCATCTACTATGTCGCCATACTAGTAATACAATCACATCCGCATATTTCGTATTGGAAATTGGATTCCTTCATGAGTCGAGGCAAGGGGCAAGCTCCTCTCCGTTCGAGACACTCTAGCAAATGTCCCAGGACCCCACTATGATCCTTGGAATCGGCTGGGCCGATCCTCTCTTACTTTTGAGGATTGGCAATTCCTGAACACACGTTTCCCGGTCCTTACAGACCTATAATCGAGGCGCCTCGCATTCCAACAACCACACAGGTGAAAAGTATATATAACGTCAGGGCTGGTAGGTCACTGACACCACCATAGCTAGAAAGAAACGTCGTGCACTCCCAGCGGTCCGTCTCCCGTTTTTGACTCATACCGAGGTGTGAGGCTCGCGAATTCACGTTATACACAAAGCTACGTCACACAGACCATGCTTTGATCATCAACCACAAGACTTTGCTTTGCAACAGAAGCCTTGATCATATGCCACTTAGGCATGCCACACAGGCAATCCACTCCATGCGACTGATTTCTGTTAATACATAACCTCTGAGCTCGTACGTCTCAGAGAAGGGCGTTAAGCAAGAGAATAAATTCTCTGCCGCCAAACAGATATATATGTAACAGAGATCAATCAACACAGAACAAAATCCAATGTCAGACACACAGTCCATTTACAAGTCCGTTCTGGGTCTGAACGAAACCGGAGGCACCAATTCCTCGCATATCTGTACAATCAACAGTATGTGTGGACGGCTACTACTTCAATTCCTTCATGGTAGCTACTCCAATCACGAGCATCAGTAGCGCCCATCCATCCAATGTAGAGATCGTCGGTCTTCAGTCGTCTTCGACTCTTCGACTTCTCAACGTCGATCGATTATTTGAAATGAGATAAACTCGGCCTTTTCAAATAACCCACGTATATTTAGATTTTCAAATCAATTGATCACATGGTTGGACTATTCAACATTCACATTTCAGTTATTTAGTTATAATTTTCATGTCAAATACATTCAACCATCACATATCAAGCAAACACAACAAAATTGGTTTATTTCCACTCTATATCGTCTATAGTACTTTATAACGATATATAGCCATTTTTATTTGATTTAAAACGGCCATATTTAATTAAACGACGTTTCAGGCCGTGTCGATGCACTGGCGCTGCTTTTCACTAATTTTGTTTTACACATATATGAAAATCTAACCGTTGGATCTTCACAAATTTTACATCATTAGGAAGGTCTTTTCAAAACGAATCCAACGGTTTCAGTTTTGGGAAAATCCGACGGTCGGATCTTCCACACTAACCATTTGAAGTTACGAACTGCAGCGTCGTTATTCGATTTAATTTAATTATATATATATATATATATAAATATAATCGTTTCTGGCGCTGTTTTTCACTAATTTTGAATTAAACATTCCAGACAATCCAATGGTCGGATTTTCACAAAGTTGATGCCATTGGAAAGATATTTCTAAGGCGAACCCAACGGTTGAGGTTTCGGGAAAATCCAATGGTCGGATTTCCCGCACTAGTCGTTTGAAATCACGGTTTCAAAACATGAACTGCACGGCCACGTTTCGTTTTAATTCTATTTATATTTATATATTTATATAAATATAGTTCATTCAAAAATTCCTATATCGTTTCCACTTCAATTATTTCACTAACGCCTTTAAATTTTGGAAAATTTCGCCATAACCTCCTTTGTACAGGAGGGTCTGAGAAAATTCCCAAATAGCCACACGGGCGTCTCATATCAAAAAGGAAAAGAAAAAGGCAAGCGGCTAGCCAACAGGCTCATAAAATCATCACCCAAACAAAGCGGTAAATGTGTACCTATTTGTCGGGCACAAAATTCTATTTCTCTTCTCTAGCCCCTTTTTGCTTTAACCTGTTCAATAGATATGCATGTACATATATACCATTTCTAACATTCATCAATTTCCATTCAATTTCATATTTGATTTGCTTTGGTTTAAAAACACCATTCATTCTAATGTTGCATGCATAGGCTAAAATCATATCATTAGCTAGTTAATGTATATTTCAACTCATGCACGTTTATTTGAACAAGTGGCTATTTTTAACACTTCACATTTCAAAGATGATAATTTTGGCGAACTAAAATAGATTTCAACACATGACTATTTTATTTAGTTCCTATGCATGTTAAAAATAATATTTCTTTCACAAATATTTACTTCAACGTCCGCATATCTTTAGCATATCACAAATATGATAAAAATGATATTTTTATCGTTCAAAATATTTATTCAACCAATGGATGGTTTCAACACTTCATAGTTTCAATAAAAATGTAATTTTTATTGTTCGATCTTTTTATTCAACACATGAACTTTTCCACTACACACACTTCTCAACAAATGAGTATTTCCACACATGGACATTTTATTTATGTTGTTCATATTAGAAAGATGGGATTTTTATGGTTGAAATTATTTATATAAGGCGAATATTTTTCATACTTCATATATATAAAAAATGTGATTTTTATTGTTTAACCACTTCACTCATTCACAAATGAATTTAATTTTCACACAACACTTTTCAACACATGAATATTTCCATACATGGATATAGTTCCAATATATGACTTTGATTTCAACGCATGAAAATAATTTCAACATATGAAAATAATTCTAACACACAAAGATTATTCAAAATTTCGGCAGCATAACGGCAGGGTAGTTAAAACCGGCACCGTCCCTAGTACGGCTCCTCGCTCTACCTTAAAACCTCGCGATTTTTGACAATGGGGATTCATGCATCTAATTCGCACGCAGGCGGCATGTTTATTTTTATTTCCACAAATATTTCCAATTCATTTCAATCACCAATGGGTATTTTTCAACCACAACCAAACAATATCAACCACAAACAATTATTCAACCATTCGTATTTTTCATCCAATATTTCACACCAATTCACCACAATAAATATCTTCCATGGTTTATGGACGAGGGGAGTATATATATATATATATATATATATATATAATTGCTATATTTCACTTGCATTTCAACACATATATCAATTATTCTATGCATGTAAAATTCATACTTCGCTTATATAGCTTACACTACGCATGTACATGAGGTATACAACACGTATGTAATTTATATTTCGCTTATATAAATTATATACGACATTTTCCATTCAATTTCACGTTAATTTAGATTTCTCACCTTGGTTTTCTGAGCGCTAAAAATCGATACGATGTCAGAAAAATCCGCAGCTTCTTCTATTGGGTAGAGAGCTTCCTTGCAGTCTCGATGTTTCCTGTTTCATCGAATTTCGTCAACACACCAAAAAGATATGATTTTTCAAAGTGTAAAGATCAAAGAAAAACTCACTTTCATGAAGCTTCAAAACTAGGTTTACAGTTTTCGCGAGAACCGGGGCACGAGGGGACGATCAGGGAGTTGGGCGTGGAAGAGCTTCGAGAGGGCTACAGGCATGCGGCGGTTTGGTGGCGTTCGGTGGTCCAGATCGGCGGCGGCGGCGGTTTAAAGGTCGGAACTTTGGAGGGGGATATCTCGACGTAGAAGCAACGATAGGGGGAGCTCCTTATATGGATTTGAAGAGGGGAAGGAGAACTACAAAAAGTTGAACTGGGGGAGGAGCTAATTCGGGCTGTGGCGATCGGAAATCGCCAGGGAAGGGGGGGAAAGCTTTCCGTCATCGATGTCGGGGGGGGGGGGTTTCTGATATATTTTTTTATTTATGAATGGATAAATATGATTGGCCGAGGACTATATTAAATTTTTAAATAGTGTTTTCTCAAACGAACTCCTTTTTAAACCCAACGACTGTCGCCCCTAGCTAAATACCCCCATTCCGGACACAATGGGATATGTTTCGTAGGCCAATTCGACTGTTACAGTCGGTTATTTTTCAAATTAAAGTATAAAACATTTAATTTTTAACTCTGAACGCACATTTCAATTTGCCAGGGCCACAAACTGATTCGAAAAATTCCAGAAAAATAAATCTAGCTATGTTTTGACTCTACGGTCCCAACAAAACTAGTTTCGTCGAATTCTGAGGTCGTTTGAAAAATGGCCATTTTCTTGTCGATCCAATTTAACAGAAATCGACCAAACACATTTTCTTTTGCCACGCTCACATACTAGCTTCAAAAATTATGAAATTTGAAACCTAGCAATAGTTTGACATCCCGGACCCAACAAAAGTGGTTTCATCGAATTCCGAGGTCGTTTGCAAAATATCAATTTTCCAGGGCTATATATTCTATATACCGACCCTTCTGAAAATTCATTCGGCCATAACTTTTGATTCCCGTTATGAAACTTCGATTTGTCAGATTCGTTAGAAAGGTATTGACTAACAGATTTAAATATTTTTGGTTTCGTTAAAATCCGTTATATTTTCCACCCTGCACAGTCGGTCAAAGTTTGAATTCAAATTTTCAAACTGACTCACTATTTCTAATTCACTATTTTATTGAAATATTCTATTTCAATTGTTCAAATTCCTTTGAAATGACCAATTTAAAAATTTTAAATTGGCTCGTATTTTCCGGGTTATTACAATCTCCCCTACTTAAAACTTTTCGTCCTCGAAAAGGAAACAACAGTAAAGTAGGAAATAAAATGTAAATGCAAAGTATTGTAAAGGTACCTTGCACCGGAGTTAGTCAGAGATATCCACTCTGCACTTGGGGTAAGCTTGCTTAATGCTTTCCTCAGTTTCCCAAGTACAGTCTCTAGGATCACTGCTCCACTGCACTTTAACTAAATGAACCTTTTTGCTTCTGAGTTCTCTAGTTTCTTTGCCAACAATCTTTAATGGCTCTCTTTTGAGTGCTAATTCTAGAGTTATCTCCACATCCCGTTGCGCTGCTTCTTCTACAACAAGATCCGGATCATGCACATGTCTCCTAAGTTGAGATACGTGAAATACATTGTGCACTCCAGGCAACCAATCTAGTAATTGAACCCTATAAGCAAGAGTTCCAATTCGCTCAAGTATAGGAAAGGGACCAATAAATCTCGGTGCCAACTTCCCAGTCTTGCCAAATCTGATTACTCCTCTCATCGGAGAAACCTTTAAATAAACATGTTCACCAACAGCAAATGTCAAATCTCTTCTTCTAGAGTCTGCATAACTTTTCTGTCGGCTTTGGGCGGTTTTCAATCGCTTCTTGATGAAGTCCACTTTATCAGATGCTTCTCTAATCATATCGGGTCCTAGTACAAGTCTGTTGCCACGTTCTACCCAACATGCTGGAGATCTGCAGGGTCTGCCATATAATGCTTCAAATGGTGACATTCTCAAACTTGCTTGATAGCTATTGTTATATGAGAATTCTGCCAAATGCAAATGATCTTCCCATGACCCACCAAAATCAATTATACAAGCCCGTAATAAATCTTCTAGAATTCTATTCACCCGCTCAGTTTGGCCATCTGTTTGTGGGTGATAAGCGGTGCTCATATTCAGTTCTGTTCCCAATTCTGTCTGGAAAGCCTCCCAGAACTTGCTGGTAAATAGGGGATCTCTATCACTGACTATGCTGATGGGAATTCCATGCAGCTTAACAATTTCTCTGAAATATATCTGCGCTAGACTTTGAGCAGTTCTATTGGATCTGACAGGTATAAAATGGGCAGTCTTCGTGAAGCGATCTACGATTACCCAAATGCTGTCATTACCTTTCTTGGTTCGCGGCAAACCATCTATGAAATCCATGGAAATCTGTTCCCATTTCCAGCCTGGGACTTCCAACGGTTGCAACAGTCCAGCTAGCTTCTGTTGGTCACTCTTGACCAATTGACAAGTAGGGCATCTGCTAACATACAAAGAAATATCTCTTTTCATTGCCTTCCACCAGAAAGTGCGTTTGATATCGTTGTACATTTTACTCACCCCAGGATGGATGCAAAATTTGGATTTATGGCATTCGTCCAGAACTTCTCTTCGAAGGCCTGGAATATTTGGGATGCAAATCCTATTATTTAACCTGAGAACCCCCCTATTGTCAATACGGAAACTCGTGGTTTCACCTTCCTTGACTCTCTGACTGATTCTCTGAATGAATTAATCGTCTTTTTGAAGGGCTGAAATCCTATCAATCAACCCAGGTGTAATTATAAGATGGGCAACGATTGCGGTATTTCTACTAAGCGCGTCCGCTACTACGTTAGCTTTCCCCGGCGTATACAGGATATCAAGATCATACGCTGCAAGAAATTCTAGCCAACGCTGTTGTCTCAGATTCAGATCTTTCTGGGTATATAAATACTTCAATGATTGATGATCTGTGTACAATATAAATTTCTCGCCCAATAAATAATGCCTCCAGATTTTTAAGGCAAAAACGATGGCTAGCAACTCAAGATCATGAGTCACATAATTCTTCTCATGCGGTTTCAGTTGGCGGCTTGCATAAGCGACTACTTGGCCTTTCTGCATTAACACTGCACCCAGACCGCTAATAGAAGCATCTGTCCAAACCGTTAAATCCTGATTGCCATCAATAATAGTTAACACTGGAGCGGTGGTCAGCTTCGATTTCAATTCCTGGAAAGCTTCTTCACAGTCGGAAGTCCACTTAAACTTCTCATGTTTCTTTGTGAGCTTCGTTAATGGACCGGATATCTTCGAAAAATCCTTAACGAACTTTCGATAATAACTAGCCAACCCCATAAAACTTCTAACTTCCGTGGGAGTAGTGGGTTGTTTCCAGTCTTGAATCGCTGTTACTTTGCTTGGGTCAATAGAAATTCCTTTCTCTGACACGACATGGCCAAGAAATTTAACTTCTTCTTGCCAGAAGACACATTTAGAGAATTTGGCTTTGAAGACGTTCTTCCTTAGAATCTCCAATACTTGTTCTAAGTGTTTTTCATGCTCGGGTTTTGATTTGGAGTAGATTAAAATATCATCGATGAATACGAGGACAAATTTATTCAGTACTCCCCTGAACACTCTATTCATTAGATCGACAAAGTATGCTGGAGCGTTACATAGGCCAAACGGCATTACTAACCATTCATAGAATATGTCTGGACCTCTGAAAGCGGTCAAAGGAACACACTCTTCTGCTATTCTCAATTGATGAAAACCTGTAGCTAGGTCCATTCGGGAAAATACTTTCGCCCCATTCAATTGGTCTAGCAAATCATCAATGCGGGGTAATGGATATTTGTTTTTGAGCGTCTGTTTGTTGAGGTCTCGGTAATCAACACATAATCGAAGAGTACCGTCTGACTTTGGGACAAACACAACAGCTGCACCCCAATTAGAAAAACTAGGCCTGATTAGACCCTTCCACAACAGTTGACGAGTTTGATCGCCTAATTCTTCTTTTTCTTTCGGAGTCATTCTACGAATTGGATGCACCACTGGTCTGGCATTGGGAATTAGATCGATTCGGAATTTTATTTCTCTTTGCGGAGGTAAGTTTTCAACTTCTTCAAACACATCCGCAAAGTTTCTAACAATCGGAATCTTTTCTATGGAAGTGGGGATAAGTTCTAATGCTGACCAAAATTCTTCTCTATTCGGATTCGAACCATGACAGGGTATATATATGTCCAAGCTCCGTTCGGATTTTAACGATTCTTTCCGCACACTTTACCTCAGCTTCGTATTTCGTTAACCAATCCAGCCCGAGAATAATATCGAATTCGGGGAAATCCATAACGATTAAATCAAAAGGAAACTTGTATCGAGAAAAAGAAGTAGGAACTTTACAATATGAACCTAGAGTAATAGGACCCCCTATCGGGTTATGAACTTCAACCAATTCTTTGAGCTTTCGCTGTTTTAACTTTAATTTGTGCACTATGTTTCTAGCAATAAAACTACGCGATGCACCTGTGTCAAACAATACAGAAACAGGAATATTTTTAATTGTAAGGGTACCTCCCAAAACATCGGGTTTACCTGCTCCATCGGAAGCAGCTGGCGGGCTAGACCCGTCATAGACAATGAGCTACTGTAGCTTTCTTCAGCAAGGACAGTCTTTGACCAGATGATCGGTCTTGCGACAGTTGAAGCACGAGCGAGGGTTCTGACAGCCTTGGCTCGAGCCTTGAGAATTAGTCTTCTGCCTCTTCGGAGCTGTGCAGACGTTTGAGTAGTGCCCCGGCTTACCACAGTTAAAGCAATTTCCTCTTGGCGGCTTGCCAGTCTGAGGTTTTGAAGATGCTGCTTGGCTTGACTCGCCCTGATTTACAGCAGGCTTGCGCTTGTTTTCGGCTTGGCTTCTAGCGCGATCCTGATCCAGATGCCTTTGATCAAGGTCTTCATAGTTGCATGTCATTTCCACCAGCTCGTTGAATTCCAGCTTGACATGGGCCATGGCTCTATCATGATATTGTCGTCTTAGTCCTAGGATAAACCTCTTATTTTTGGATTTCGCGGTGGCGACGAGCTCTAGAGCATAGGGCGACAACATTGTAAATTTGTTCAGATAATCTTGCACGGAAAGATCCCCTTGCTGGAGATTGGCGAAGTCATCGTGCATTCTTTCTAGAGCTTGTTCTGGGACATATTTCTCCTTGAAGAGTTCTTTAAATCCATCCCAAGTTCTTCCAGCTTCTCTATTCCCGGCGGTAAGAGATTCCCACCATAATTCGGCTTGTTCCTGCATAAGCCAGGCGCCCATAATAGCTTTGTCTTCGTCTCCAAGCCTTAGGCCTTCAAGAATTTTCTCGCATGTTTTGAGCCATGCAAGGGCCTCTATTACGGTGCCAGTTCCCGAGAAGGTCTTGCCTCCTAAGTTCTTATATCTCTTAGCTACACGGTCAAGCTCGAAGTATTGAGCTGCCGGAGGTTGTATCAAAGGTCCTTCTTGAGCTGGGATTTCTCCCCTTCCTCGGCCTCGGCCGGCACGGCCTCCTCTAGCGGCGGCTGCTCTGGTAGCCATTTGTCAAATTCTGTATAAGCAACGAAAAAGTCAGCTAACAGAAATGATAGTCTATTGCATAGTTAAGCAGAAATTTCTACGGAAAGATAACGATGGACTGATCAATTGTTTTTGCTATTCTGCTCAGCTCATTCTAGGACTTTACTAGTCCTATCTCTAATGAGCGACTCGCCTTAGAATACTACTGATCCTATTTTGACGAAGTGTTTAATGTGTTAGACTCCAGAACTAAGGTTAACCAAAGCTCTGATACCAGCTGTGACGATCCCAAAACCCCGTGACATGGTGTTAAGGATAATCATTGGAATATAACACATTAATCATCAATAGCAGATCACAGATAATAGCATAAACAGAAAATAGAATAATTTACACACATATGACAGCGGAATCATATAGATATCATCACATCAGAGAAGCACAGTACAAGATACAACTTAGTGCATAATGATACATAATCAGTCACCATCGCCTGAGGCGGAATCATACATAAAGAGTACATAAAAGTAATATCAGTCTACATCGCCAATGGCGGAATCATAATATAGATACAATAATGGCGGAGAAAATCCAAGTCAGCACGGTGTAGTCAAGCCTCGCCATGAGCCAAAAGGTGCGTCAGAAACCTGTAACTAGGCTGCCCGTGTGAAAATGAGGGCACCCGAGTTTGCAAGGTGAAACAAACTACGAGTCAGTCATGGGACTGGTATGAGAAATCTACTCAACTTATTAACAACAATAATAAGGCAAATCAAAGGACCACGCCACTTTCGCGGAACGGGTTTACTCCAATGAGTGCTAGTGCATGAAATAAAGTAAATGATTAAATCAACGCAATGCTTTTTATAAAATGAAGCCATTATAAGACTCAGGTCCCATCACACAATGCAACGCAAGCCGGAGGATAGAGTTTTTACCTTATAATGGCCAAAGATTCTTCATACGAATAAAACAAAGGTGTTCGATATTATTACTAGTGCATATATGTTTCAAAAGCAATTCAATCATAAATATCAATCCTAGGCGGCATAACTACCATCTACTATGTCGCCATACTAGTAATACAATCACATCCGCATATTTCGTATTGGAAATTGGATTCCTTCATGAGTCGAGGCAAGAGGCAAGCTCCTCTCCGTTCGAGACACTCTAGCAAATGTCCCAGGACCCCACTATGATCCTTGGAATCGGCTGGGCCGGTCCTCTCTTACTTTTGAGGATTGGCAATTCCTGAACACACGTTTCCCGGTCCTTACAGACCTATAATCGAGGCGCCTCGCATTCCAACAACCACACAGGTGAAAAGTATATATAACGTCAGGGCTGGTAGGTCACTGACACCACCATAGCTAGAAAGAAACGTCGTGCACTCCCAGCGGTCCATCTCCCGTTTTTGACTCATACCGAGGTGTGAGGCTCGCGAATTCACGTTATACACAAAGCTACGTCACACAGACCATGCTTTGATCATCAACCACAAGACTTTGCTTTGCAACAGAAGCCTTGATCATATGCCACTTAGGCGTGCCACACAGGCAATCCACTCCATGCGACTGATTTCTGTTAATACATAACCTCTGAGCTCGTACGTCTCAGAGAAGGGCGTTAAGCAAGAGAATAAATTCTCTGCCGCCAAACAGATATATATGTAACAGAGATCAATCAACACAGAACAAAATCCAATGTCAGACACACAGTCCATTTACAAGTCCGTTCTGGGTCTGAACGAAACCGGAGGCACCAATTCCTCGCATATCCGTACAATCAACAGTATGTGTGGACGGCTACTACTTCAATTCCTTCATGGTAGCTACTCCAATCACGAGCATCAGTAGCGCCCATCCATCCAATGTGGAGATCGTCGGTCTTCAGTCGTCTTCGACTCTTCGACTTCTCAACGTCGATCGATTATTTGAAATGAGATAAACTCGGCCTTTTCAAATAACCCACGTATATTTAGATTTTCAAATCAATTGATCACATGGTTGGACTATTCAACATTCACATTTCAGTTATTTAGTTATAATTTTCATGTCAAATACATTCAACCATCACATATCAAGCAAACACAACAAAATTGGTTTATTTCCACTCTATATCGTCTATAGTACTTTATAACGATATATAGCCATTTTTATTTGATTTAAAACGGCCATATTTAATTAAACAACGTTTCAGGTCATGTCGATGCACTGGCGCTGCTTTTCACTAATTTTGTTTTACACATATATGAAAATCTAACCATTGGATCTTCACAAATTTTACTTCATTAGGAAGGTCTTTTCAAAACGAATCCAACGGTTTCAGTTTTGGGAAAATCCGACGATCGGATCTTCCACACTAACCATTTGAAGTTACGATTTCAATTTACGAACTGCAGCGTCGTTATTCGATTTAATTTAATTATATATATATATAAAAATATAATCGTTTTTGACGTTGTTTTTCACTAATTTTGAATTAAACATTCCAGACAATCCAATGGTCGGATTTTCACAAAGTTGATGCCATTGGAAAGATATTTCTAAGGCGAACCCAACGGTTGAGGTTTCGGGAAAATCCAATGGTCGGATTTCTCGCACTAGTCGTTTGAAATCACGGTTTCAAAACATGAACTGCACGGCCACGTTTCGTTTTAATTCTATTTATATTTATATATTTATATAAATATAGTTCATTCAAAAATTCCTATATCGTTTCCACTTCAATTATTTCACTAACGCCTTTAAATTTTGGAAAATTTCGCCATAACCTCCTTTGTACGGGAGGGTCTGGGAAAATTCCCAAATAGCCACACGGGCGTCTCATATCAAAAAGAAAAAGAAAAAGCCAAGCGGCTAGCCAACAGGCTCATAAAATCATCACCCAAACAAAGCGGTAAATGTGTACCTATTTGTCGGGCACAAAATTCTATTTCTCTTCTCTAGCCCCTTTTTGCTTTAACCTGATCAATAGATATGCATGTACATATATACCATTTCTAACATTCATCAATTTCCATTCAATTTCATATTTGATTTGCTTTGGTTTAAAAACACCATTCATTCTAATGTTGCATGCATAGGCTAAAATCATATCATTAGCTAGTTAATGTATATTTCAACTCATGCACGTTTATTTGAACAAGTGGCTATTTTTAACACTTCACATTTCAAAGATGATAATTTTGGCGAACTAAAATAGATTTCAACACATGACTATTTTATTTAGTTCCTATGCATGTTAAAAATAATATTTCTTTCACAAATATTTACTTCAACGTCCGCATATCTTTATCATATCACAAATATGATAAAAATGATATTTTTATCGTTCAAAATATTTATTCAACCAATGGATGGTTTCAACACTTCATAGTTTCAATAAAAATGTAATTTTTATTGTTCGATCTTTTTATTCAACACATGAACTTTTCCACTACACACACTTCTCAACAAATGAGTATTTCCACACATGGACATTTTATTTATGTTGTTCATATTAGAAAGATGGGATTTTTATGGTTGAAATTATTTATATAAGGCGAATATTTTTCATACTTCATATATATAAAAAATGTGATTTTTATTGTTTAACCACTTCACCATTCAAAAATGAATTTAATTTTCACACAACACTTTTCAACACATGAATATTTCCACACATGGATATAGTTCCAATATATGACTTTGATTTCAACGCATGAAAATAATTTCAACATATGAAAATAATCCTAACACACAAAGATTATTCAAAATTTCGGCAGCATAACGGCAGGGTAGTTAAAACCGGCACCGTCCCTAGTACGGCTCCTCGCTCTACCTTAAAACCTCGCGGTTTTTGACAATGGGGATTCATGCATCTAATTCGCACGCAGGCGGCATGTTTATTTTTATTTCCACAAATATTTCCAATTCATTTCAATCACCAATGGGTATTTTTCAACCACAACCAAACAATATCAACCACAAACAATTATTCAACCATTCGTATTTTTCATCCAATATTTCACACCAATTCACCACAATAAATATCGTCCATGGTTTGTGGACGAGGGGAGTATATATATATATATATATATATATAATTGCTATATTTCACTTGCATTTCAACACATATATCAATTATTCTATGCATGTAAAATTCATACTTCGCTTATATAGCTTACACTACGCATGTACATGAGGTATACAACACGTATGTAATTTATATTTCGCTTATATAAATTATACACGACATTTTCCATTCAATTTCACGTTAATTTAGATTTCTCACCTTGGTTTTCTGAGCGCTAAAAATCGATACGATGTCAGAAAAATCCGCAGCTTCTTCTATTGGGTAGAGAGCTTCCTTGCGGTCTCGATGTTTCCTGTTTCATCGAATTTCGTTAACACACCAAAAAGATATGATTTTTCAAAGTGTAAAGATCAAAGAAAAACTCACTTTCATGAAGCTTCAAAACTAGGTTTACAGTTTTCGCGAGAACCGGGGCACGAGGGGACGATCAGGGAGTTGGACGTGGAAGAGCTTCGAGAGGGCTACAGGCGCGCGGCGGTTTGGTGGCGTTCGGTGGTCCAGATCTGCGGCGGCGGCGGTTTAAAGGTCGGAACTTTGGAGGGGGATATCTCGACGTAGAAGCAACGATAGGGGGAGCTCCTTATATGGATTTGAAGAGGGGAAGGAGAACTACAAAAAGTTGAACTGGGGGAGGAGCTAATTCAGGCTGTGGCGATCGGAAATCGCCAGGGAAGGGGGGGAAAGCTTTCCGTCGTCGATGTCGGGGTCGGGGGGGTTTTCTGATATTTATTTATTTATTTATTTATGAATGGAGAAATATGATTGGCCGAGGACTATATTAAATTTTTAAATAGTGTTTTCTCAAACGAACTCCTTTTTAAACCCAACGACTGTCGCCCCTAGCTAAATACCCCCATTCCGGACACAATGGGATATGTTTCGTAGGCCAATTCGACTGTTACAGTTAGTTATTTTTCAAATTAAAGTATAAAACATTTAATTTTAAACTCTGAACGCACATTTCAATTTGCCAGGGCCACAAACTGATTCGAAAAATTCCAGAAAAATAAATCTAGCTATGTTTTGACTCTACGGTCCCAACAAAACTAGTTTCGTCGAATTCTGAGGTCGTTTGAAAAATGGCCATTTTCTGGTCGATCCAATTTAACAGAAATCGACCAAACACATTTTCTTTTGCCACGCTCACATACTAGCTTCAAAAATTATGAAATTTGAAACCTAGCAATAGTTTGACATCCCGGACCCAACAAAAGTGGTTTCGTCGAATTCCGAGGTCGTTTGCAAAATATCAATTTTCCAGGGCTATATATTCTATATACCGACCCTTCTGAAAATTCATTCGGCCATAACTTTTGATTCCCGTTATGAAACTTCGATTTTTTAGATTCGTTAGAAAGGTATTGACTAACAGATTTAAATATTTTTGGTTTCGTTAAAATCCGTTATATTTTCCACCCTGCACAGTCGGTCAAAGTTTGAATTCAAATTTTCAAACTGACTCACTATTTCTAATTCACTATTTTATTGAAATATTCTATTTCAATTGTTCAAATTCCTTTGAAATGACCAATTTAAAATTTTTAAATTGGCTCGTATTTTCCGGGTTATTACATGAGATCTACAACATATATAAGATTTATGACATAACATAGCATGATTTACACATAGCATAGCATGATAGTATAACATAGCATAGCATGATTTTCATCATAGCATGGCATAGCATTGGAGAATTTACAACATATAATTTACAACATATGACAACATAATAACATAACAAGAGATCCACAATATAGCATTTACAATTACAATTCACATCACTTTCTTGTGATCCATTCATAACTTAATCGAATTATTTTATAATAACATTGTGAGAATCATCATACTCACAATTTAAAGAAGAGAAATAGAAAGAGTCTTTGATTTAATTTGTTTGTTGAGTAGATTTAGTTGTAGGCTAGGCTTTCTACTTCTTCTTTAGTTTGTGACGGCTACGCTGAACTCCATGGCAATGGCATGTCGGTAGCTCTCCAATTTTTCAAGTGATTTAGGGTTAGAGTCTACCCACTTATTTATAGATGTTAGGATGCATTTAGGCCATTAGATTTACTCTAGAATAGATTAGAGCCATTAGATTTCGTCCAGCCTTCAAAACACAGCCCGAAAACCCAACCAGATGCACCCAGGTCACCTGGGCTCGACCAGGGAGGTCGACACCCAGGTCGACTCTAGTGTCGACCTGGCCCCTCCCAGGTCGACTCCCAAGTCGACCCCCAGGTCGACCTGGTCTGGGCGGGAGTTTTCCCGCCTGCCTCCATTTTTGTGTTTTCGAAATCTGTTTTAAAATTTGAATTTTTCGTGAAACTTCTCGAGGCCATATCTCGGTCATACGAACTCCGATTCACAAAATTTCGGACTCTATTTCGCGTATTTTTCCGAGACGAACACAATGGCGCAGCCCGTTTCCCAATATTCTTATATTTGAAATTAATTATTCTTTCATTTGTGAATATTAGTATTAACTGATTTACGGGGTGTTACATTCTCCCCTCCTTAAAGGATTTCGACCCCGAAATCTTCAAGTCAAGAAGAATGTTTAACCTAACATCCAATCAACCATCTACTCAATCATCAAACACTGGCATCCACTGTCCTTATAGACTTCTAATGCTTTTATGTTTAAATGCATAGTGTGTGTATATGTCCGTATCTAATGCAAAATCAGGCGGTCCACTGATTCAGTTGACCTCCTTGATGCAATTCATGATAGTGACATGCATCCATTATGTATGCAAAAGATCCTAATTGCTTACATACTACTTCTATATGCGTGCACATCCATTCAACCGAATGCAGCATCTATATGATGGTACAACCATTATACATCCATTATACTAAATACATTCATTTATGCAATATGCAATATGTAGTGACTGAGCCGATCTAGTGCCTAAAGTGCGTGTATATATGCATCCACGAGCAACCACTAGCAAACACTTGCATCCATTTTGCATCCATCATACATAATATGTCTCAAACACATGTTTCAACCATAGGATTATCCTAACTAAAGGTCAAAGATACTAATGAGAGGACATACTAAAGATAAGATAAGATAAGCTAAGCGATAGAGGAGAAATTAAAAGACATACCCTCAAAAAGAAAAGGGTACAACGAACGCATCTTCTCTTCTGTCTCCCAAGTAGCGTTGCTCTCATCATCTCCCCATTGCACTTTAACTAGTCTGACCTCTCGATTCCTCAACTTTTTGATCTCCGACCCAAGAATGCATGTAGGAGCTCGTCTAATTGTTGCATCACGCTCTATTTCCACCTCTTTAAGAAAGCTCGGCTCTACCACCTCCGCGGTCTTGTGCAAACACTTCCTCAAATGTGACACATGGAATACGTCGTGTACTCCACTAAGTTTCTCAGGCAACTCCACCCTATACGCCATCTTCCCAATCCTGTCTTTTATAGGAAACGGCCCTACAAACCTTGGCGCTAATTTCCCAACGGACCCAAAGCGAACAACATTCCATAACGGAGATACTTTGATAAAAACCATGTCCCCAATGTCAAACTCAAGATCTGTCCTCCTCTTATCAGCATACGATTTCTGCCTATCTTGTGCTGCTTTCATCCTCCTTCGAATCAAATCAATCTTCTCCGAGGTTTCCCTAACCATATCGGGCCCAAGTAGGATTTTATCGGTAGACTCCCACCAACATGTAGGCGAACGGCAAGGCCTTCCATAAAGAGCTTCGAAAGGTGCCATGCCAATACTAGACTGAAAGCTATTATTATATGCGAATTCTACCAACGGAAGGTGCTCTTCCCATGTACCCCAAAAGTCTAGGATACAAAGCCTTAAAAGATCCTCTAGAATACGATTCACCCTCTCGGTCTGGCCGTCCGTCTGAGGATGATATGCGGTGCTCAAACATAGCTGAGTCCCTACCGCCTCTTGTAAACTCTTCCAAAATTCGCTAGTGAAGATGGGATCACAGTCGCTTACTATACTAGAAGGAATACCGTGCAAACGAACTATCTCTTTAATGTATACAGAAGCCAACCACGGAGCAGTCCTCTTACTTTTCACGGGAATAAAATGGGCGCTCTTAGTAAGTCTATCTACTATAACCCAAATCCCCGTATTACCCTTCCTTGATCTTGGTAATCCATCCACAAAATCCATTGAGACGCTTTCCCATTTCCATAGCGGAACCTCCAATGGGTGAAGCAACCCACCGGGTTTCTTTTGTTCCGCTTTTACTCGTTGGCACACCAAGGATCTAGCGACGTACTCGGCCACATCCTTTTTCATACCGGCCCAAAAGAAAACCCGCTTCATATCTTTGTACATCTTGTCTCCACCGGGATGAATGACCATCTTTGAGCGATGAGCATCATCAAGAATGGCCTTCCTTAAGTCTTCGTCTTGTGGTACACAAAGTCTATTATCCCTTCGTAACCAACCCTTATCGTCTAGGGTATACCTACGAAGATGGCTAGACGACTCCCCTCCTTTGAGCTTTTCTACTATCTCAACCAACTGTGGGTCGTCTTGCTGTGCCTCACCAACTCGTCCTAGAAGTGTAGGTCTAACCTCCAAGGATGCTAACAAACCAGGTACTAGGTCAACGGAGGGCCTAAAGTCAAACATGGAGACGAATTCTAAGCTTCGTCGTTCAACAAACAACGGACTCAAGGACAACCTTTTCCTACTTAAGGCGTCTGCTACCACGTTACCCTTGCCCGGGGTATATGCTATTTCAAAATCGTAGGAGGCTAAGAATTCCATCCACCGTTGCTGCCTTAAATTCAAATCCTTCTGAGAGAATAAGTATTTTAATGATTTGTGGTCAGTGAACAGTTCGAATTTCTCACCAAGAAGATAGTGACGCCAAGACTTAAGCACGAAAACAATTGCGGCTAACTCAAGGTCATGCGTAGGGTAATTCTTTTCATGAACCCTCAACTGCCTTCCACCATAGGCTATTACTCTTCCCTCTTGCATGAGGACCGCGCCAAGTCCCGTCCCACAAGCATCAGTATAGACGGTAAACGGTTTATTCCCGTCTGGCAGCACTAAGACTGGGGCTGAAGTTAAGGCTCTCTTTAAACGTTGGAACGCATCATCACAATCTTCGTCCCACGTAAAAACCAGGTTCTTCTTCGTTAACAGTGTTAATGGAGCTGATATTTTTGCGAAGTCTTTGATAAACTTCCTATAATAGCCAGCCAACCCCAAGAAACTTCTTACTTCGGTTACATTTTTAGGGACCTTCCAATCTTGGATGGCCACCACCTTTGCGGGATCCATTGCTATCCCTTCCTTGGAAACCACGTGCCCTAAGAACCGTACTTCTTTCCTCCAGAAGTGACACTTAGAAAATTTTGCCTTAAGGTTATGCGCTCGAAGGGTTTCCAACACTTCCCTAAGATGTAGGGCATGCTCTTCTTCATTCTTAGAAAAGACTAAGATGTCATCCACAAAGACTACCACGAATTTGTTAAGGTACTCCCTAAACACCCTACTCATCAAATCAACAAAATATGCGGGGGCGTTTGTCAAACCAAAGGGCATCACTAGCCATTCATAGAATACGTCAGGAGTCCTAAAAGCAGTCTTATCTATACTATCCTCAGCCACTCTCAGTTGATGAAAGCCAGTGGCTAAGTCCAACTGCGAAAACACTGAGGCGCCAACTAACTGATCAAAGAGATCGTCAATCCTCAGCAGTGGGTGTTGGTTCATTTTAGTAAGCTTGTTTAGTTCTCTATAGTCCACACAAAGTCTAAGGGACCAATCCGCCTTTGTAGCAAATACTACTGGAGCACCCCACTCCGAAATACTACGTCTTATGAACCCCTTCTCAAGCAACTCCTTCACTTGCTTATTGAGTTCCCTCCTTTCACGAGGAGCCATGTGGCGCACTGGCAAAGATACGGGTTTAGCATTATCCACAAGATAAATTCGAAAGTCTATCTCCCGCTTTGGAGGTAAGCCCTTCACCTCCTCAAACACATCCGGATATTCCCGGACCACCTCTACCGATCGCAGATTCTCTACAGACGCGTCAAGCGATTCAAGATAACTCAGCATAACGGAATCTATGGGATTACAAAAGATGTCGAGAGTGTTACCAAGGCGAGTCACAAGCCTAACTACTCTCCTTTCACAATCAAGAATGGCCCCATTTCTAGATAACCAATCCATTCCTAAAATTAGCCCATAGCCCGTGAAGCCCAATACATAAGCATCACATCTAAATTCAACGCTAAGTATAGATATTTTCAAATCCAAACATATCATGGTCAAATGAGCCGAACCCCCAATTGGATTTGAAACAACCAAGGGATCCTCTACTAAACTGGTGTTCAAGTGCAGTAATTCAACTAATGATGCAGAGATAAACGAATGAGATGTGCCAGAATCGAATAAGGTACAGACAGGATGATCAAACAGAAAAACTAAGCTTTCAACAGAAATTGTTCTACCTCTTTCTTGCAGCGGTGGGGCCGCAATAGCCTGAACTTGCCCCCTTGCCTGCCCTGGTGCCATAAGAGCCTGCACCTGTCCTCCCGAGGTAGACCCTGCCCTCTGCCCCTTCTTTGGGCAGTCCTTCACCAAATGTCCCGCATCTCCACAATGAAAACAACCAGTCTTCTTTTTCTTTCTACAATCTTTGCTGAGATGGCCAGGCGTCCCACAATTGAAGCATCTCTTCTTCCCTTTGCTATTATTGTTTTTACCACCCTTCTTATTTTGCTGTTGGGGTTTCTTCTGATCCCCTTTCTTTTCAACTGCCTTATCCTCATGCATAAGTGCCATTTCTACTAGCCTTTCAAAGGTGGCTCCCATAGGGATGTGGGTCATAGCCAACCCTTGCAACGGTTCATTCAAGCCTCTAACGAACCTCAAAGCTTTCTTCTCTGGCGTGTTCACCAACTCCAAGCCAAACCTTGCTAGCTGATTAAATTTATTGACATACTCCTTCACTGATAAGCTCCCTTGCTTTAATGTCAGGAATTTTTCCATATTTAAATTCTCCTCTGCCCTTGAAAGAAACTTTGCCTCAAACCTTCGTCTGAAATCCGCCCATGAATCAACTGGACGTTCCCCGTTAGTGACCTCCCACCAAAACGAGGCCTCTCCCTTCATTAACCAAGCAGCTAAACGGACTTTCCTCCCATCTTCCACTTCAAAGATATCCAACAATTCCTCGGTCTCCTTAAGCCAGTCTCTGGCCTCCACAAACGTCTCAGTCCCTTGAAAAGTTTTTCCTCCCATAGCCTTAAATTCCTTGCACGTCTTTGCAAAAGTGTCAACACGAGGAGGAGGAGGAGGAATGGGTGCAACTGGGGGTGGAGGAGCGCCTGCTGGGCCTGCAGTGGTGGCCCTAGCCTCCAAATATCTCCTAAACCACCCTGGAACCGTCACACCTTCTGGGAGACTAAGATCTTCAGCCATGCTGAAACGAAAAAGGAAAGATTCAAAATGGAGAATTCGAAAGATAAAGATAAGTATATGGCTATTTGGGATTATGTTTTTCATAAAAACTCTCTCTAAATAACATGTTTTTGAAAGCACATCTTCCAAAAATACTTTAGAAAAATATTTTCTAAAAATTTTATCTGTTCTGGTAACCTTATGCTCTGATACCACGTGTAACACTCCACGTCCATTAATGTCACTCACCAGGGGAATGCATTAACTTCCATGGAGGTCATAAGTGAATATAGAACAGAGAAATTACAACAAGACGGATAATAAATAGCACTTGAAAATCTAAAACTTCATTTTATTGCAGCGGAAATTAAATATGTCTGTTACATCATAAAACCATAGATCATAACCAAGTACAATATCCATCTTCACAAAACAAAATACATAATCCCATTACAATAAATAGCCATTAAAAAGAAAGATAACAAGCTGGACTTTACTTCTGCAGTCCAAGCTTTCCAAGAGATAAGCGATCCAACTAGACTCCACTAGAACTTGGCCCAACCTGAGGACCTGAAGGGAAAAAAAGGATGGAAAAGAGGGGGTCAGACATAAAGTCTGGCGAGTATGATAATTCTACAATACTATTATCAAAATAACTGGACTAAGGCATAAGTTGGAAAACAAGGAAATGTCTATGAAAGAGCAGATTAAGGACATAGACAATCGCTAAAGGAAACGTTATAGGCGCTCCTAAATACTAAAGGATAAACACTATACTGCACCACACCAGTCACCCTAAAGATTGATCCCACTTAGCTTCACTTAGAAACTTTCTTAATGGCTTTACGTACTCCTAGCTGACTACATAGGTGCCGCCTGCCCCTATCTCCACTAGGTGTACCCCACTTTCCATTTTTCGATCGGCTCCCTACTCGTAGATACCCGTGTTGGCCCCACAGTGGGGTGTATCATTCCCCTAAAGTGGCACCCCGATATAACGGAGATGCATGGCTTATACCTACACGATGCAACAACGTCTTACCTACCAGCCCGGGTCCACACACGCATATGAAACCCGTTGGACTTGCGTTGCCACCGCTCCCTGTTTTGGCCTCTTATAGTCAAACCCAATATGCGTGTCCCGTCCTCGACTTGGGTCGAGCCCACAAAGATACGTTTTGGGATACTGGTTGAAATGGGCTCCCATTATTTCCCACAAGCATTCCACCTAAGCTTGTCCCATTAGTCCATCCACTTAACCCACTTAGTCATGTTCATTTACATGTGTATTTGGTTAAGACTAATCGTATTTCAAATGCCTCTAAAGGCAACCACTAGATTCATCATGCCACCCATGGCACCTACTTAACCCCCATGTCCCACCTTACATGATTATCTGGCTAAGTATTTCTTAATTCATTAAGGCCATAACCTCATAAAGACCTCTCACATTAGACTGGCATTTATGGCAGCTGGATTGGCCGGGCGGGTCCGGGCAGTCTTATACCATAAAAGAGTCTAACCTCGTGTCTTTACAACTGTTATGCTTTAGTTTGGGCCTAGGACCTCTCACATTGGGCCGACATTTGTGACTACTGGATTTGCCGGGCGGGTCCGGGCAGGTTTACGTCACAAACGGGTCCAACCTCGTGTCCTAAGCATTGATTATTATTAATAATCCACTTTCCCCAATTTTAATAATTCCCTACTTGAATTATTAATTAATTCCAAATTCAACAATGTCCATAATTGACTCAATTATGGACATCCATTCAAGGCGTGCAAAATCATACAAAATTGCACCCAATTTATTAATTCCTAATATTACCCCTACCCCACGTTTGAACGTTTATTCGCAAAATATATATTAGACTCGAATAGTCTAACTCATAGCATAGAAAAAGAGATTATCACAATAACAACATGTATATATGACTAAATGAATCATAATAAGGGGTGAAACTTGCATATGTACAACTTGCATAGGATTATACATGTCATGGATCTAAAGATGTCAACTTGTTCATAATTCACATAATATGATCTCAATCAAATTTCATAAACTTGCATAGGAACATGTGTGAATCAACATCGTCTAATCTAACAATATGGGTTTATATGGGTACACCTAACTCAATAGGCAAATTCCCATAATAAATATTCATTTAGTCATAGATTCATGCATATGGGTACACCTAACTTAATAGGCAAATTCCCATATTCAAGATCCAATTTAAATTGTGGATTCATGTATATGGGTACACCTAACTTAATAGGCAAATTCCCATAATCATGATCCATTTAATTTTTAGAAAAAACATAAACTTTAAAACATGATCCAATTTGCATAAATAACAACATCATGATTTTACAACTTGTACGATTCAACACAACTTAACATGATATCATAATCATATAACTTATGGATTTCCAACATATGTGTTAACATGAGATCTACAACATATATAAGATTTATGACATAACATAGCATGATTTACACATAGCATAGCATGATAGCATAACATAGCATAGCATGATTTTCATCATAGCATGGCATAGCATAGGAGAATTTACAACATATAATTTACAACATATGACAACATAATAACATAACAAGAGATCCACAATATAGCATTTACAATTACAATTCACATCACTTTCTTGTGATCCATTCATAACTTAATCGAATTATTTTATAATAACATTGTGAGAATCATCATACTCACAATTTAAAGAAGAGAAATAGAAAGAGTCTTTGATTTAATTTGTTTGTTGAGTAGATTTAGTTGTAGGCTAGGCTTTCTCCTTCTTCTTTAGTTTGTGACGGCTACGCTGAACTCCATGGCAACGGCATGTCGGTAGCTCTCCAATTTTTCAAGTGATTTAGGGTTAGAGTCTACCCACTTATTTATAGATGTTAGGATGCATTTAGGCCATTAGATTTACCCTAGAATAGATTAGAGCCATTAGATTTCGTCCAGCCTTCAAAACACAGCCCGAAAACCCAACCAGATGCACCCAGGTCACCTGGGCTCGACCAGGGAGGTCGACACCCAGGTCGACTCTAGTGTCGACCTGGCCCCTCCCAGGTCGACTCCCAAGTCGACCCCCAGGTCGACCTGGTCTGGGCGGGAGTTTTCCCGCCAGCCTCCATTTCTGTGTTTTTGAAATCTGTTTTTAAATTTGAATTTTTCGTGAAACTTCTCGAGGCCATATCTCGGTCATACGAACTCCGATTCACAAAATTTCGGACTCTATTTCGCGTATTTTTCCGAGACGAACACAATGGTGCAGCCGGTTTCCCAATATTCTTATATTTGAAATTAATTATTCTTTCATTTGTGAATATTAGTATTAACTGATTTACGGGGTGTTACACTATCCATTACTTGTTTACACAACTATGGTGTAATAAAAAGCCCCTTTGCCATCTCGATTCTCTTTACTTAAAATATTAAGTGTCATTTTATTTAAGCTCACCAAAATCGCTTAAATTCACTTCATAACTAAATTCGGTTTAAATGTAAACTGTTCTTAAACCTTCCTCTGAAACTAAATCGTAATTTATTTCTAACTTCCATTTCTTATTTAAATGATATTTAAGAAACAGTTCCTTAAATTAAATAAACTTTAATTTACTCCAGAATTGAATTTCCTTTTTAAAACTTTATTTTAAAAATATATATATTTTTAAAATCTATGTTCAGTTGTAAACTGAATTTCATAACTTCGTTATTATTGATTTACCTGACGGTAAATCGAACTTACTAAAACAGTTTGAAATTTGGCCATCCGCCGTGAATTTCCCAACCAACATCACAACTGGTTAATAACCAAACAAAGGTTGGATTTGGGTTTCATAATTAACAACCAATTCTATACGCTAATCATATGAGTGCCACAGTTTCATATCATGGTCTTATATGGATAAGTAATCAATCTAACTGATAGCGGTCAACCAATAGTAACCCAAACACCCAATTCAATTTAAACACGTTTATATTATAATAAACCTAACCAACAAGGTAAGTTACCTTGTTTGGAATCATCGTTAAAATAACGACGTTATTTAAATTAAACAACAATTTAATTTAAATAATTGATATAATTATTTAACATGCATTCAAACAACCATCAACAATTAATAGTCATAACAGAAAAAGATAAATCCGACTTATAATCATTATAAGTGGGAACTGAGTGAGGTTAACTCACCTTGATTTTATTCGTCGATTTAAATGGCTCGTTAAAAACTCCAACTGCTTTTATTTCTGACCAAACCAGCTCTACATCATAGTCCTTAAGATGATCTCAACGCTCTTCTGTTTGTTCAATCCTGTTACATTATGTTAAAGTTGTACATAAATTAATTATACGATTTTGTTTATTTAATTATTATTTTAAATTAATTAACACCCTTACTAATAACTTATTTGGACTAGTTACTATGGTTAAAATAATTAATCCATACCTTGTTATTACTAACGAGTCCGACCAGCTCCTTCTGAAATAATAAACCCAGCACTACCTTCCTTAAACTCGTTTTTATTCAGCATGGTTGTCTTGCCCATCTACTGCTCATGGTCCAAACAGTTTCCCATGTCCCCCTTTTTAATTGCAAATACCCATCCTTTTTGCTTGCATGTTTTAATCGCAGCACCCATTTTTTTCTCTTCTTTGTTTCTTTGAAATCATTTCAGTCCTCTTCCCTTTTTCCTATTTAAATTCAAAGCCCAAGCCCATCTTAAAGCCCATTCCTTACCTTAAAACCGGTCCACCTGAAACCCTTCTTCTTTAAGCACAGAGTCGCCTCCTATTTTATCACTTAGTCTTCATTTTTTTTCTTTTCTTTTTCGTTCAGCGAAAAGAAACTGCTACTGACATTGAATATTAAGGCGCCGCCTTTACTCCTCCATCAACCCAACGATGAACCCCGCCCATCGAGAAGACCGCCTTCAAGTCATCTTTGAGCGCCAGAGATGCTACTCCTTCCTGTCCCCTTTTCGCCCCAGAAAACAATCTGATCTGCGTCGCTTCGAAATCCGCCAATCAGGTTTGCTTTTTGATCTTTTTTTTTCTTTATAAATTTTCTGTTGATTTTCTAGGTGGAAATTTTGAATGGTTTACTGCGGTTCTTGCAAATCTCAAATGGGTGGTTCTGCTTATATAGTGCGAACAGCTTGGCACTCAAGGAAATGGGATTGTTTGGTCATCAAGTAATTGGTTTGGCAATCACGGCATTGTAGTTTGATAGGTCTGCCGTAGATATGAAATAGGTTTGCAGTATGCTATCACTTCCATTAGAAGGTGCTATTCTTTCATTTTATAACTGTGACGAGTTTCACTTTTGTAGGCCTGCTTGATGGGATTAAAATAGGGTACTGCCTTTGCGTCTAGGCTTAAAGGGGGTCTGTTGTGTGTTTTCAGTCTATCCATGTGAGGAGATTTTTCTGCTTCGGGTTTAACTCTAGTTATACATTACAGTGGTCATGTTTCTTCATTAATTTGACTGGACACCCTAGTGTAGGGGAAAAGAGTAGCTGCTGCATTGTCTATCGGAGGGAAACCATACATTGTTGATGGATTGAAAGTTGGCTTGTATTGTCTTCTCAAAATGATTGGGTGCTACTGATGAGGGATAGATTAGTCTACTGTTTTGTTTGTACAAATAGGCCATTGTTGTAAAGAGTGTTGTCAATCAGTATTGGTGGTAGAAATTTGTAGATGTTTATTTTATGGTTTGTAATGGTTTTATTGTCATTATCAAAAGTTTGAAATTTTTGGCCAAGCAAAAGATATGGTCGTGGATAGCAGGTCTTGTTTCATTGTGTTATTTAGTTGATGTATTGGAATGAGTGTAATAAAGTCTTGGTTTGGTGAAGGAGTATATAAACGTGAAGGAACTATTCCTAGTTTATTTTAAATTTTAATGTATTGTCCCTGTTCTGCTTTGTTAATTTGATTCTTAGATTTGCTCTTGAATATGCTTGATTGGACAATTCTTGTAATGATCCTAAGTTCTATTGTTTGGTTAATTTCAGTACCCTTTTATTTTAGTTTTCCTTTAATTTCGGTATTTGTTTTCAAATTTCCAATTTATTGTTTTCTTTTAATTTTGGTAAGATTTAGTTAGTTAAATGATATCAGTGTTGTAGATCCTTTATGCCCAATTCATGTTCTTTTCATTGCCAATTCTTGATAATTCAGATTTGTTTGTTCATTGAAATTCCTATATCTTTGATTATTGTTGTATATTTTTCACATACGCTTTGATTTGTTACTCGTACACTTGGAGTTTTATTTTTACTACATAACGATTTTATAATGCTTCGTATATCATACTGTTTTGTTATTATACAGTAAGCTCTGTAAAATATTATCGATAAATATTTAAATAAGTCCTGAAACAATTAAATTCCAAATAAATGAATAAATTATCAACAAATATGCCCGAATGGAAAAGTCTCTCATTTCAAATTTGCTCGATATCGAAGTATAATTCAACATCAAAAAGTTCAAGTCAACCGATATCAAAATTTATATATAAAACGTTATTAAATATAATAAATAAACGTTATCGTTTATTGATGATTCCATAGCGACTATTTCAAAATTTGGTTTAGCCATAACTAACAAACTATAACACGAAATCTGAATTTTTCCCTTTCATATGAAAATTATAATCAATTGAGACGACCCCAAACCCCGTACTGACGGTGGCAAGGGTAATCCGTGGAATATAACACATAAACAGAAAATAGCAGAACAGAAATAAATAAATACACCAGATGATGAACAAAAGAATATACTGGATAAGAGTAATCATCAGAGTTACACAGTATACAAGATCATACTTAGTACAAATACAGTTCAGATATACATAAATGTCTACAGCGGAAAACAAACATAATGTACAATAGGAGCTGAATAGCATAAAAAGAGATAAATGATAGAGTCCATCTTTAGCTCCAGCTATCTAGAAAGAACCAGCTAAACCTGAATACAAGGTTGCCCGTGTAGAAAAAGGGGCACCCGAGTTTGAAAGTGAAACAAACTACGAGTCAATCATGGGACTGGTATGAGAAATCTACTCAATACATTAATAATATGGCTAATCACAGGACCACGCCACTTTCGTGGAACGGGTTTACTCCATTGGATTGCCAGTGCTTTAAAACAAATCATTCTTTTAAACATCGCTATGCTTTTTATAAAAATGAAGCCAATATAAGACTCAGTTCCCATCACACAATGCAACACAAACCGGAGGATAGAGTTTTACCTTATAATGGCCAAAATATGATTAATACGACTAAAACAAAAGCATTTGATATTACTACTAGTGTTTATATGTTTCAAAAACAATTTGAATCATAACTATCAATCATAGGCGGCATGGGTACCATATATCATGTCGCCATATATATATACAATCAAAACCGCACAGTCACGTATTTGGAAATTAGATTTCCATCATGAACCAAGGCAAAAGATAGTCCTTACCGAATTCGAGACGCTCTAGCCCGTGTCTCAGGATCAGAGCTCGAGTGACCCTAGAATCGTCAGGGCCGGTCCACCGATGTGGATTAAAATTCCTGAACACTGCGTTTCCCCGCCCTATAGGGCGTCAATGAGCCACTGAATGGCTCCATCGATCCCGGATCGACCGATATATCCGAGGCGCCTCGCAATCCATCATCCACATAAGTAAAATGTCAGGCCGTGTAAAAACACCGACACAACTCCTAGCTAGAAGGAAATGCATGCCCTCCCTGAGGTCCTTCTCCCGTTTCTGGTTCATACCGGGGAGTAAGGCTCGCGAATTCACGTTATACACAAAGCTACGCCACACAGGCGGTGCTTTGATCATCACCACAAGACTCTGCTTTTCAACAAAAGCCCTGATCATTTACCACTTAGGCATGCCACACTAGCCATTCATGCCATGCGACTGATATCCATCGATATACAACCTCTGAGCTCGTGCGTTTCAGAGAAGGGCGTTAAGCAAAAGAATAAATTCTCTGCCGCCAAACAGATGTATATTTAATAGAGATCAATCAGCATAGAATAAAATCCAATGTCAGACACACTATCCATTTGCAAGTCCGTTCTGGGTCTGAACGAAACCAGAGGCATTATATACCTCGCAAACCCATCGATCACCACGTACGTCTGGACGATCACCACTCATTATCCATATTTCGGGATGCCTCGCAATCAGGACCTCGGTTACCATCCAAACGAGGTGAAGATCTCCGGTCTTCGACCACCGTCTTCATCTTTGATTTCTTATCGTCGATTCAGTTATTCAGAATGGGATAAACCCGGTCTTTCTGAACAACTCGCGTATATAATAAACAAGTGCAACACTAACATACACACGCATCATTTCAATTCATTAGTCACTAACCATCATTCAGTAAGAGAACGATTTCCCAAATATTAACCCCGAAGGCCGAAACCAACATCAGATCAACACCCAAGAAACCATTCGACTTAACCAACCTTCAGTTAATTTCTAAATCACATTCATATCGTTTATAATATTTTATAACGATTTATTGCTATTTTTATTTATTTTAAAATAGCCAATTTATTCAAAACGACGCTTCGGGCCATAATGCGGCCGTGGCGCTGTTTTTCTTCAGATTTGATTTACACATATCTGAAAATCTAACCATTGGATCTTCACAAAATTTACATCATTAGAAAGATCTTTTCAAAACGAATCCAATGGTTCCAGTTTCGGGAAAATCCGACGGTCGGATCTCCCGGTATAATCGTTTGAAGTTTCGATTTCAAAATATGAACTGCAGCGTCGTTATTCGATTTGATATAATTATATATATATATATATATATATATATAAATATAATCGATTCTGGCGTTATTTTTCTTCAGATTTGAATTAAACATTCCAGACAATCCAACCATTGGATTTTTACAAAGTTGGTGCCGTTGGAAAGATATTTCCAAAGCGAACCCAACGGTTGCGATTTCAGGAAAATCCGATGGTCGGATCTCCCGGTATAATCGTTTGAAATCACGAACTACAGCGTCGTTATTCGATATATTTCAATTCTATTATATTTATATATATCGATTCTTCGATTTCAAAACCATATGATTTTCATACATTTGATAAAAACGATATTTGTATCTAACTGTCTTCTATTTCAACACTTCACTATTTTTACCAATACATGTATATAATAAAAAATGTGATTTTTATTGTAAAACAATTCATTTCAAAACACTATTTTTTTTATACAGTTCATATAGATAATAAAAATAGGATTTTTATTATAAAACAATTTCTTTCAAAACAAGATTATTTTATATAGTTCATATAGATGATAAAAATGTGATTTTTATTATAAAACAATTTATTTCAAAATATGAATACCCTTCAACACATGAATTTCAATTCAACGAATGAATATCGATTCAACACATGAAGGTTTTCCATAGTTTGTATATATCAATAAAAATGTGATTTTTATATTTAAAACACGAATACCATTCAACACATGAATTTCAATTCAACGAATGAATATCGATTCAACACATGAAGGTTTTCTATACAACGAATAAATATAGTTTCAACAAATGAAAATAATTCAAACACATGAATATTATTCAAAATTTCGGCAACATAACGGCAGGGTAGTTAAAACCGGGACCGTCCCTAGTACGGCTCCTCGCTCTACCTTAAAACCTCGCGGTTTTTGACAATGGGGAATCATGCATCTAGTTCGCACGCAGGCGGCATGTATATTTATTTCATTTCCACAAACTAATCCTATGTGGTTTCAACCAAATATTTCTCAGCCACAAATGGGTATTTTCAACCACTATCAATCAATATCGACCACAAACAATTCCAATCAACCATTCGCTATCAATCAATTTTCCCACCAATCACAACCAATAAATATCGTCCATGGTTTGTGGACGAGGGACGTATATATATATATATATATATATTTATAAATAGCAATTCACTTCTATTTCAACACATATATAAATTTTACAACGCATATATAACTTATACATCGAACGTACAACTTATACAACGCTTATACATGAGGTGTACAATGCTTACATAACTCATACATCGACTATATAATTTATACATCATCGTTTTCCATATTGTTTATAAATTAGAAATCTCTCATTGGGTTCCACTCCACCAAAAATAGCAGAAGGCTCAGAAAAATATGCGGTCTCTTCTAAAATGTAGAAGACATCCACACGGTCACGATGTTTCCTGTTTCATCGAATTTCGTCAAGAAACGAAAAAGATATGATTTTTCAAAGTTCAGATGTAATAAAGGACCCACCTTTCACGATGGTTCAAAACTAGGTTTTGATTTTTCGATCAAACTGTTGCGCGATAGGAGAATCGGCTCATACAGCGTCGAAGAGCTTCGAACCATCTTCCCGGCACCGGTGGTCTCGCTCAGTTCGGTGGCGCCATGTAGGCTCGGTGGCGCTCCAAAGTCGCTGACTTTGAGGACTCGTATCTCCCTCCACACTTGATGATAACTAGCAAACCTTAGATGGATTTAAAGAGGAGACTAAGAGCTTTGAAATGAATCAAGAATAACGATTTTTCATTGAGTGGTTGCTGAGAAATCGAAGAGAGAAGGTTCAGATCTTCTTCTGTCGTGCGCGAGGTGCTTACGGGGAGAGAGAAAGTGTTAACTGGCCAATGAGAGATTTTCTTTATATTTATAATTTTTTAAATTTCGAAAATACCCCCTTTCCCACACGAACACCAATTCAAACCCAACGACTGTCATCCCTAGCATTTTACCCCCATTCCGAACACAATGGGATATGTTTCGTAGGCCCATTCGACTGTTTCAGTCAGTTTTCCTTCAAATTAAAATATAGAATATTCAATATTTGATTTGAACGTACATTTCAATTTGCCAGGGCCACAAACTGATTCGAAAAATTCCAGAAAAATAAATCTAGCTATGTTTTGATGATACGGTCCCAACAAAACTAGTTTCGTCGAATTCTGAGACCGTTTGCAAAAAGACCCATTTCTGGTCGATCCAATTTAACTGTAATTGACCAAAACACATTTTCCTTTTCCATGCTCACATACTAGTTTCAAAAATTATGAAATTTGAAACCTAGCAATAACTTCACATCCCGGATCCAACAGAAGTGGTTTCGTCGAATTCCGAGGTCGTATGCAAAATGGCTAATTTCACGGGCTATATAAATTCCATAGCTACCTTTCTGAAAATTCATTTGGCCATAACTTTTGCTTTCCGCTATGAAACTTCGATTTTTCAGATTCGTTAGAAAGGTATTCACTAACAGATTTAAATATTTTTGGTTTCACTCAAATCCGTTTTGTTTTGCACCCGGTACAGTCCTACAAAGTTTGAATTCAAATTTTGAAACTACAGCGCCATTTCAGGCCTTGTTTATAATTAGAATTAATTATATTCGTTTTCAATCGTCGATTCAAACTCACTTTTCATCGCTATTATTTAAATTATTTATTTTAAATATTTAAAATCCACTATTTTAACCAATTAAATTTTTTTAAATTGGTTCAGAATTTCTGGGTCGTTACATCAATATGTTTCCAACTTTCCTTATTTCACGAAATTCCGACTTATATTGGATCCTGTATTTTCAATTGAAATTCAAATCGAAAATTTCGAAGTACCGCGTTGTTTTCAAGTTCGTTTTAGTTATATTATAAATATAACGTTTGAACTCAATTTTAAATATTAAAATCAATAAATATTCTAATTAAAATATTTAAACAAAATTAAATATTCAAATTTAAGTGGCTGAAAAATCTGGGTCGTTACAAATTTCATTCAACTCCCATTTAATATATTAAATTGGGAAACTTGGCTTTTGGAAAAATTCCCTTTAAATCTTAATAAAAGATTTATAAATTCCAAATCATATTTTTTTCACTGTCAGCTGAGTTAAAGAACAAATGTCGCTCAGAAACATAGTTCACAATAAACCCAACTCACATTTCATCTTATTTCAATCACTAAATATAATTGAAACTTTTAATAATCTAAATTAAAAGATTATTCTCTTCATACGGGTTTAAGAACAGTGTTATTTAAGACATTATTCACGACAAACCCAAATCCAATTTATTTAATTTAATTTCAATTAAATATTAACAAATTGGAAAACTTCATTAAATCTAAATTTAATGATTAATTCTAGTTAATAACTAGTCCATTTAAATAAAAATGTATTTTCTAAAATATATTCCTTTTTCTAAAATATTTTCTGAAAATATCCTTTTTCTAGAATATTCTTTGTTGGAATGTGACCCAATCAACAACCATATATTGCATGTAATCAATAATCATGATAAATAATTATCAAGCATCCAAATAACAACCAAAGTGGATTCTACACTAAATATTGGGACTAGTGTAGATCAAATATCGTCCCAACACCCGTGTGGGGTTTCATCCAACAAGCAATTAATAAATTATTTGTGCACTTGGGCGATGTGTAAAAATTATCGACCCAATTACATAAACAAGTTGGATAACTTGTAAATGGAAGTGTAATATTCAGTTTGAATACACAAACATTATATTTAACACAACAGACATTTCAACATCACAGATATATACTCCAAGCCATCGCTAATATCATATTTATAACGTGTGATATTTTTATTGTAACTAATCGACAATAAAAATATTAACTTTTATTTCTCTAATCTTTTTATTGTAACTAATTGACAATAAAAATATCAACTTTTATCTCTTTCGTGTGATCCCCTTTCAATGACCAAAAATGTATATTTTGGTGTAACTCTTTTTAATGACCAAAAATGACTATTTTGGTTAAACTCTTTTTAATGTAAACAAAACTATATATTTTGATATACTTCTTTTTAATGTACACAAAACTATACATTTTGATCTACTTCTTTTTAATGTACACAAAAACTATACATTTTGATCTACTTCTTTTTAATGTACACAAAAACTATACATTTTGATCTACTTCCTTTTAATGTACAAAAAACTATACATTTTGATCTACTTCTTTTTAATGTGACAAAAATGTCCATTTCTAATTCCTTCTTTTTATTTTGCCAAAAATGAGCATTTCATATTCATTCTTTTTATTTGACAAAAATGTCCTTTTCACATTCATTCTTTTTATTTGACAAAAATGTCCTTTTCACATTCATTCTTTTTATTTGACAAAAATGTCCTTTTCACATTCATTCTTTTTATTTGACAAAAAGAATTTATTCTTTTATTTACAAAAAGAATGCAGCTCTAAAGTCTACTCCTTTTTATTCCATATAAAATTACAATAAAAAGCAATTCTAAAATTTATCATTCATTTTGTTTAATGTATAAAAATATACAATTTTAACTCATTCCTTTTAATGTATAAAAATATACATTCTCAATTCATTCTTCTTAATGTATAAAAATATACATTTTTAATTCATAACTTCTAATGCATGAAATTATACATTTTTATTTCATTCATCTTTAAATGTACAAAAATATCCTTTTTATCTCATTCATGTCAAAGTGACAAAAATGTCCTTTTAATTTCCTTTATTTCAAAGTGACAAAAATGTCCTTTTAATTTCCTTTATTTCAAAGTGACAAAAATGTCCTTTTAATCTTAATTTACATTTTCTAACAGAAATGTACTTTTTATTCTAATATACATTTTCTAGCAAAAATGTATATTTCACCCTACATTTCATTTTCTAACAAAAATTATGTTTTAATCTAATTCATTTCGATGTAAACAAAATGACAATTTTGATCTAATTCGTTTCAATGTAAACAAAATGACAGTCTTGTCTAATTCATTTCAATGTAAACAAAATGATAGTCTTGTCTAATTCATTTCAATGTAAACAAAATGAGTATTTTTACTTTATTCTTTTCAAATGATAAAAAGAATGTTTTTATTTCATTCTTTACATTTGACAAAAATGAGCCTTTCATATTCATTCTTTTTAAAATAATAAAATAAATGTTTTTGTTTTATTCTTATAAAATGGCCAAAAAGAATGTTTTATTTTCATTCTTATAAAATGCCCCAAAAGAAATATTTTATGTTCATTCTTATAAAATGAACAAAAAGGAAATGTCTCATGTTCATTCTTATAAAATGAACAAAAAGAAATGTTTTAACAAAAAATGCTATTTTAACACTAATCATGTTTTAACAAAAATGAATATTTCTAATCCTACACTTCTTATTGTAATCCATATGACCATAAAACAAAATTTCTAATTCTACACTTTTATTGTGTTCAATATGCCAGTAAAAATCTATTCTTTTATTCAACTCTTTTTGTTGAACAAAAATGTTTACTTTTGTCTAATGCTTATCAATGTGTCAAAGTGAATGTTTTAATTTATTTCTTCTAAATGTATAAAGATATACATTTCTAATTCATTCTTTTTAATTCTTGTTTTATTTACATGAAAGAATGTAAATAAAAGATCAACTTCTATTCTACAAAAATGCATATATTTTTGTGTCTATTTTAAGGCGACAAAATGACAAATTTATTTTATAAATTTCAATGCGACAAATGACTAATTTCGTTGATATCTTCAATACAACGAAATGATAAATTGGTTTGTTAACTTCCAATATATAAACAAAGTGAAAATTTGTTTGTTAACTTATGATGCAGACAAAAACGATGATTTTGTTTATTTACTTTTAATGCAAACCAAAATGATGATTTTGTTTATTTACTTTTAATGCAAACCAAAATGACGATGAAATTTGTTCTTTTAATTACAAACAAAATGACGATCAAAATTTGTTCTTTCTAGTTATAACAAAGCTAAAGATTTTATATTGACAAATCAACTTCACAAAATGGTATACTTTGATTCAACCATTTGGTTTCAACAATTTTATTTTCAACAAAATAATCATCACACCAATAATTTCATATAACAACATCAATCAATCCAGATTTCATGACATACTTATGTGGAATTCACATAGCAAAGAATAATTAAATTTTAATAATAAAATATAGAAATCTCACAAATGTTAGCCTTAACTGATTGACAGAACACACAAATCACAGATCAAACCATATGTGGCATTCAGCAGAGTATTATAGCGTATGAGTAACACTACATTTATTATTAACAAATTTTAACTAATAAATAAAAGGATAGAATTTCTCACCAATTTATCGAATTATTGATTAGTGAAGGGAACACCGGCTATCTTCGTCCTTCTCCTTGGATCGTTCGAAATAAACCCAAAACGCACGCTCAAGTTACCCCCATCGCACGCCCCAAGACCACCGATTCCACCATCCAACCCCGCCACTTCGAAGCCTTGCTCGTCGCCTTCCTTCCCCCCACCATAGCGTGAAACTCGAAGCTCCCGTGTGCCCTAGAAACGCCGGCTAATGGCTGAGCTTGATTTCCATGCTGAATACTTCATGAAATTTAATCATCCCCATAGGAAGAAAGATCTTGCTTTGCTCTTAATTATTTGTCTTGATTTCATATTTTAATTTGTGGTAGACTAGGAGGAATTAACGAATTGTTTTTGTGCGTTTTCAGCCATTGAAAATGTAAAGGGCGGCGGCTACGTATTTTAGAATAGTGTTTTGTGTTTTGACCGTAAACTTATCCTAACTAGTATATATATGGAAAAAAAAAATTGAAGTTTCTTTCCCTTAAAGGAGTAATTAACTGAATACATAAATTCCACAAAATGGAGAAAGAAACCTTTTATATTTTGCTTTAATTTGTATTGATTGATTCATAAATGCTATTAATCAAAATTATTCATGGTATAAATTGATACCGTATTAGCATGCAGGTAAGTGTAATAAGAAGGCATATCACATAAGTAAACGAAATAAATAAAGGACAACATGTATATTGATTTAGTTGAAAACTTGAATGAAACTTAATTTATGGTATTATAAAGGTGCATCAAATACATCCATTTGTGTGAATATATAAACAGTGTTGAGATATGAATTTATTTATTTATTTATTTATATATATATAGCAAATAGGTTCATTCCTCAACTGTGTGACATAATAGTTAATAGTATGCAAGTATGGTTAATTGATAACTCTGTACATATGAATGAATTAGAATTAATTTATAGGCAATTTTGAAATATGACAAATGAGAAAACTACTAATAAATAAAAAAGGTAAAACAGTCAAATCTTATAATACATATGTCACGGTATTAAATTCATTAGCCTCCATATATTAAAATTATTCTCATTAGTTTCATTAATACACAATTAAAAGAAACATAATGTGACTGCTATTACATAGCATACAGATAAATGTGGATTCTAAATCCACACGCTAAAAATCATGTGTTTCCTTAGTTCATGGTTTCAAATTTAAATCAATTAATTTTATTAGAATATTCTTAGATAGCAATATCTTAATTAAGTTAATACAATTAATGGCAATATCACAATTTATGTCAATACTAAATTTAAAATAGACATAATTTATTTCATACATACATTTAATAGGTTCAATGTTAAATCAAATTAATATATATAACGTATATATTTAAACTGTCCAGTCTAGTGTTACACTTAATTAGGAAAGATAAAACATGGACCACCAATTTAACATTTAACTAGTTGAGCATAAAGTTCAAATAAATCTGTAAGATAAAATTTTATTTATTAAAATGAACACAGAATCTTGGATCTATAAGTTAGACTCCAAATTAAACTTATAAAACCAATGGTCTAAAATAAATCATTGTGATATAACTTATACAAATTTAGTTTCAATTTCACAAAATGAAGAAAACAATATATTACTTGAAACAGAAATTCAGGCGCAAAACTTCCTGATAAAATTTTAAACTGGTTCTAATTTTCCGGGTTGTTACAATTCATGTATTCTGATGTAATTGTTGTAATAAACAATGAAATGTTCTTCTGTTTGTGTTCTGATTAGTCATATTCTCGAAGAAATCCGGGCTTTCCTTCACGCTGAAGTTTGGGTCGCCACATTTTTCATCTCAGATTTTTCCGTTCCAATCATGATATCGCAGTATACTCTAAAGCAATACTGCTCGGCTTGGCATGAGCTGCTCACAGTTAGAGGCACGGACACTCCGGTGACCATATCAGGCGACGGTAGTTGAAAAAAAGGTAGGTATTGTCGAGCTGGCGTTTGCAAGGAGGCTTCGAAGGTCAGTGTCGAGTATATATGATCATGGCCACAATTTGGCATGGTTTGGGGATATTGAGTGATGTTTTTATCGCTACCCTGTAGTGGTGAGAACAGCTGATGCAATGATGGGAGGCCGACCGAGATGGTAGTAGCGATGGCTGGCAGAAGAAGCTCACTAAGGAGTTCGTAAGGTTGTGGTTCAATGGTGAATTAAGGTATTCGAATGGGTAGTTATATTGCCTATAAGTCAAGCATGGAGGAAGGAGATTGTTGTTTGTAAAAGGAGGAGAAGGATTAAAGCAGTGATTAAGGTGGGATTAGTTTGAACAGGAGGCAGAGGGTTTGTCATGGTGCAAGGATGGACATGCGGGTTTTTAAATATGTTGTGGTGGTTGGGTTTTGAATAGAAGGAAGCAGGCATTTTTGTGTTAGGAGGAAGTGGCAGCAATGTCTGGATAAGGAGAAGGAAGGTTTTGATCTCCTGGCTTTCTCATCAACGGTAGGTGGGGAAAGTGGTGATCGACTGTAAGTTGTTCAAGAAAGAAGTCAACATGTTTTATCAGGAAGGAAGTATTCAGGATGATTGTTCTTGGATGAATAAACGCTTGATAAAGGGTATGGTTAAAATCAATTAAAAATAACTGAGTTATTAATGGCGGATTGTTTAAGAACCGTAATTAGCAGATAGGTTTCTTGGATTAAGGATTTTAGAATCATGCTTTTGTTCATTCGTAGAAGAAGACAAGGATCGGGGTTTCCCAATGTTAAACCATGAGTAACTCGATGACTGAGGGACTGTTAA